>VWZK01015373.1:49243-429270 GCA_013396935.1 Baryphthengus martii | reverse complement strand
CTGCAGCGGGGAGCCGGCTGCGAGCCCCGCGGCTGGCTTGTCACCGCCCGGGTAGCGCTTGGGAGCGAGAAGGGCCGTATAACCTGTTATCCGTCTAGAAAATTCTCCCCGGGACGGGGAAAGAGAGACGGAGTCCCCGGCCAGCTGAGGGGTGGCACTGCCCGAGAGGGTCGGGGGTCAGCGCGAGCGCTTCTGTTCCAGTTTTCTGTCACCGCGGAGTGGGAGGAGTGGTGACATTGTTGGGTAGCGTCCCCGCTCCCGTGCCGGGGTGGGATGGGGCCGCGGCACCTGGCCGACAGCAGGCGCTCCGGACAGCGGGCACATGCGGCTGGGGCTTCCCTCCTACCCGGGGGCTGCCTGGTCAGCCCTGTAGCGGTGGGGGAAGAGGAAGCCCCAAGTTCACACACCGGGAAGCCACGTCCCGTAGCCAACAGCAACCCAATGCTGCTTGCATTGTTGGATTACTAAAGACACTTCATCTTGATGAAGTAATGTAGAAAAAAATAGTAGTTATTATTTGCCTTCTTCACCCAGAGACCCCATGACCCATCTTCATCCCTGTGACCAAACCTCTGTTCCTGTCATACCCAAGAGGAAACTGCAGCACAGAGAGATTAAAAGCAAGACTCAGAAAAGCCAGCAGCCTCAAGCTAGCGCCTGGCACGATGTTCTGCATCTCAGAGGTGTTGACCACCGCAGCACCCATTGGAGACCAGTTTGGAAATGCTGGCTTAGGAGAGAAACAGAAGTGTTCTCATTATTCCCAGACCCAGCAGAACCTTGCACAGAGCAGTCCTGGCTGTGTGAGAAGCTCAGCTGGTGCAGGCAATGGAAGAATGCCAGCTCACAGCAGCTGAGGATCTGGTTCCTCTTCTGTTCTGCTCTATTTGTGCGTGGACTCTGCTGAAACCTGCCAGTGATAGGTAGCAGCTGTCTCTAGCCCTAGAGCAGCCATCAGAGACATGGAGTGTGCGCAGCCTGCAGACCAAACTTTCAGCACCAGGATGGCAACTGGGAAAGGAAGGTAGTAGGAAAGATCATCCAGCCCCAGCTCTACCTTTGTAAGCCATGGGCCCGGGGCATGCTTGCATTCAGCCTCCCATCTGGCCTTCTGCAACCTGGACTTGGGAAGGGACTTGGGAACAGAGCTGGTCCAGACTTGGAACCTGGAACAGGTTGTCTAAGCCATATCAGAAACTTCTTATACAGGAGCGCTTTTAGAGCTAGGTCTCTGAGCTTCAGCATGGACAGGATCCTAAGAGCATGAATAAAAGCCCCTATTCCCACTTGACCAGGTTTTCAGCTGGCTAATTTTAACCTGACCTAACTTGGCTCCGAGGAGTGATGCACGGCAGCACAGTTTGTGGTCTATACAAAAGGGGTCTTACCCAAAGCTTGGTATCAGCTTCAACATCCAAGTTCCAGTAGTTTTCTAAAACAGACACTGCATTGGGATGAAGGCCTAACCCATTTTGTTTCCAAAATTGAGGAGTTCTTCAAGATCTAGAGCCATATTTTGCAAAGCCCTTGGGCCTGCTTCACTCCTTTCACTTACGCTCTTTTTCTACTTTTGGTTTCCTTGGTGGTGGCATTTTTTAAAAATGTGAATTATTGTCATGGAGAGTTTCCCTCACAGCACAAATCAGTGGTTCTCTCTGAGCAGTGTTCGGTTGCCCTAATACCTGCCCAGCAGTTCCTTCTCTTCCCCTGCTGGGCTGTAGCTGCTGCACTCACATTTCAAATCTGCCATCTTTGTGTCCGAGTGTCCGCTACAGCCGAGCTCCTCTGTGGTCAGAAATGGCTGGGGAAGTGCGGGTGCCACGTGGTTTAAACTAGACGTGCATGGTTTGGTGGTCAGCGAAGAACACGGTCCCTTTCAGTTGCAATGGACTCGTGTCTTGGCATGATGTCAGGTGGGACCAGACCAGAACTGCTATTTTCACATTTCTCCAGAAGCTCGTGGGAGTTTGACAGCTCCCGTAGTCTCCCAGGCACTTCAAAATCCCCCAGCAACTCCTGCTTCACAAAGTGGTTCACAGGGAGGTGTGAGACAGATCCTGCATGTGTGGCAAGAGACTTACCTGCTCAGGGTGGTGCAGGGCGAGCGCTGTGTGAGCCGAGGTGGCTGCTCTGGCTGCTGCCTCGCCGCGGAGCGGCCTGGTGCCGTTTGCCTGGTGTGATGTCTCTGCTTCAGCTGTTAGTGACAGACGTTAATCATGCTGCTTAATGCAGTTGAGGACAGCAGTGCGGTGGCATCTCGGCAACGGGAACTGCGCAGTAACCTCGCCTAGAATAGAACAGAGCGGAGCAGAACAATCGCTCATTTCTCTTTGCAGGCACATCTTTTTCTATTCAGCGCTCGTTAACCCCCATGTCCCGGCTGCATTCCCATCCAGGGATGTAACGTCTGGCAAACTGCAGAGAAATTATCAAAGGACCGCTACAGTGGTCCTAGGGATCGGCGCTGCTCTGGTCCAGAGGTAGATGCACTTTCACAGACGCAATTGCTGAGCGTATGTTACGTACAGTGGTTTTATGAACAAAGTTGTGCAAATACATCCCATGGTGTTTTGGAGCCCCTCATCATTTGCAAAATAGAAGTATGAAGCAATTGAAGCCTTTCATGTTTTCACCATTAATAGATCCATCAAATTTCACAACTCCAAAATTAGACTCATTTTAGAATTAATACTGATAATTGGCAGTGCGCGACTAAGCTTGAGAGGGTGCTTTCATGGGGGACTTGAGAAATACTCACTGTCTCTTGTAGCAGATGGGGGCTCAGTGCAACCCACTGCTTTAAGGAGACTGCCTTTCCAGAGCGCGTGGGACGAGAGGCAGTGGGGCGATGGATAGTGCAGTGACTTACCAGGCGCCAGTGACTACCACAGCAGGGAAATCCTGCTCGGGGTGCAATAAAAAGCATCCTGAGATACAGCTGCCTCAGCTGAGCGCCATCTACTGGATCTGTTCCCACTGATAAACTTACAGGGATCCAGGTAATTTTACAAAAATTAAAAGCAAGAGACAGAAGCAGAAAAATCCTGGGTGGACAGAGGCCTGGAGCAAACCAAAGACAGGAGTTCTGAGGTTGTCCCCACATAGATCTGCAAGTGCCTGCAAGGAGGCAGAGCTGAAGCAGCAAGAGGAGAGTGTATCGCTGACTTCAGGTGAACCAGGCATGACTTTGGGGGCTCTCAGTACCCCTCAGAAATATTAAGCTGCTTAGCAAAATTATACTAGTGAATTGGGAAACTTTGGAAAAGGTTGTGCCTGTCTCTAAATGCTCTGCGCTGTTCATTTGTTTTTGTTCTTTCCTAGGCAGAAACCAGTGTGGAAAAACTATCAGTGATGATGCTACAAGGCTAGGTCTCACGTGAGGGTCCTTCATATGACGGCCAGCTCTCCGCTTCTGTAGCTGATGGGTGAGGACTACAGCTTGGTAAAAGGAGTCATCAAGAGCTGGCAGGATGAGTTACAGTTTGCCCTCTGTGCATGACTTGCATCACAGCACCACCACCACCACGGCCAAGCCAGATCCAGGGACAACTCTGGATGTGACTGTACCAGAAACAGCTACCATAACCCCTGAGACTACCAGTTTCAACAGCACCAAAATCCCAGATGTGGCCAGCACTGGACCCGGCATAAGCACAATGCTGCTGTCCTTTGGGATCATTACTGTGATTGGGTTGGCTGTAGCTATGGTAAGAGAGCCCTGCTAGATATTTTTTCTGTCTCCTGAGGGTGGGGGGTGGCAGAGGGGCTCTAGGACCGATTTGGGTTGAATAATTTATTTGTATTCTACTAAAGGCTCACCCAGAACTGCTGAAAATTGATAGTTCCTGAGATCTCTTTCTTTTTAAGGCCTTTATCCAGTGCTCGAATATTTCTGCAGTCTCCTTGAGGAAGAGTCCAAATGGGATGCTCAGCTGGCCTAGAGGAAACCATATGTAGTATCAGGGTTTATTTTTAATAGCAGTAGGAAGTTCAGTTAAAAGAACACAAAGCAGATTCTGTTCTGACTTGTTAACTGGAACAGCTGCATTGATTTAAACTTGTCAACGTGGCGGGGGGGCTGCAAGAAAGTTCATCCAAATTAACTTTTAAAGCAGACTGTTGAAACCATATTAATCTCCTCTGTGGATATGCCTTTTTGAATTAAATCCATAAATGGCCTGAATCCATTTTAGTCTAGACTCATTCTGGACTGCATTTCAAGGTTCTGCTTGCTGAGTATCAGCAAAGTCCTTGAGGATTTGCTGTGTAACTAACCTGGCCATTAATGCTGTAGGCAGAAGCTTTTGGGAACCGTAGTTCTGGGCCTGACACGGGCAATGCAAGTGCTGCAGTTCTTCTTTTGATATATAACCAGATCGTTTACCTGCCAACAGAGACCAGAAGGTAGCGGCAAGCTCCCATTCCTCGTATGAGGAAGAGCTTCCCTAATACAACCGTCAGAGGAGCCTACAGAAAGGGACTACTGCAAAATTTCATTGCAGGCCCAAGGAGGAGTTTTTCCAAAAGGCCCTAAGAGAACCTGGAAACATTATCCTGGAAACGGTCATAAGTTCCCAAGAGCAACATTCAGCGTTCGTAGTTCTCAGAACAAGGCTCTGGAGGCCAAAAGCCTCACTTTCTTCCCAGCGCAGCCACTCTTACTGGCTGACACGAGGCAAGTCACTGAGCATGCCCTCTTTGCTTCTTCCCTTTACACTGGGGAGGGGGTACCAGCACTTCTACGCTGTAGGAAATCTACAGGTGAAAACCACAAAGGGAAGGTTCTTCATCCACTCTTAAATAGCAACATATATCCTGCAGCCACCAGAAATGTGCTGAGCTACACCAAATAATAATAATAATAATACACCTAATACTCTTACTACTACTAACACACCTAATAACAGGCCACTTGAGCACTTAGTATCAGATGTGATGTGCTACTGAACTTACACTTGATGCATATGAAATGTCATTTTCGGTTGTCATTTCTTCCCCTTGCTTCGGTGCAGTGACACCAGACACACTACACCTCCTTTCTGGATGCACTGTGCCTAAAATTTCTCTTCTCGGTCCACCATCCTACTGGGACTGTTGTAATGATGGTTTTCTTTCTCCTTCAGGTTCTGTATATCAGGAAGAGGAAGAGGTAAGTAACATCTGCTGTTGGCTGAAGGGAACTCGGTGCTTCAAAATCCAGAGAGAGCTAGGAAGGAGACAGGGAGATGGGGTGAGTGTAAGGGATGGCCGGCTGAGAACAAGCCTGCGGGGAATCAGCTGTGTGTTCAGCCATTCCGAGATCCGTATGTTTTCCAACAGCATGGGCCAATGACACTGCCCCTGGAAGGCTGAAGGCCCCTTTTGCCGCAGTGACAGCAACTGGCAGCAGCATAGTGCAGAGATGCAGCTTTCTAGCCCAAGACTTGGTGTCTTAATTTCCTTGTTGACTGAAAATAGAGAGCGACGTGAAGGGAGATACATGTCTTGATTCTTCCTTCTCTGACAGCAGAGACACTGGTGAAGATCCATTAGATGTGGTGCCTCCTTCCCTGCCTCACTCCTTGTGGCAGGCCTGGCCTGGCCACAGACTTTCAAGAAGTGCTGCTGCCTACTGTAAAATTTCCAAGCCAGACCCGGGTACTGCCACAGGAGCAACTCATGCTTGGCCTGTGAACATAGTGCTGCTGGAGATAATGGTCATGTTGGCAAACCCTTATGGAAGCAGGGGAGAATGTGTCATCCTAACCCTTGCCAAAATAGATATTTGTGGTGACACTGTCAGTAACGGCTTGTGTGCTTCCCTCCCCCACCTCCTAAAACTCAGCTACAGCCTCAGGCAGGGCTCAGTGTTTTCCTGGGAGCATGCCCACCCATCCATCATCTATCCCTGAACTGCCCAGTATATAGCGAGACCCCCTGGGGTAATATTTTATAGCTCTGTCACTTGGAGCAATGGTACAAGAGTAAGAACAGTCTGTCCACAGCCATTGGCCTCCCATAAGAATCTCTTTCCTATTTTCTATTTGTTGTTTATTTTCTAATTATTTTTATGTACTTCAGCTCCAGAGTTAAAAGTACTACTTTGAGGCCACTGGAGATAAAAGTGGACTTCTACTGACAGACACAGAGTGACATGGCAGGACTGGATATTGTGGGCAGATGGACAGGGGAGAAGTCACAAAAAGCCTAGCCAGTATGTCCCACCACAGAAAGCTTCATCTTTTAAGGTCTGCAGGAACTTAAATCCCTGTCTGATTCCTCTGTGCATAACGCCTGCCAACATAGATTAGCGATGGCAATTAATCCCTGTAACTGCACTCTGGGTATCTTCCACTCCTGCCAGCTGTGCAGTAGGTTCTTATCCTCATCCTCGCAGGACAGAACGTGACCCTTATCCGGCAAGAAGAACAAGAGCAGAATCCCTGTGCAGCAGGAGAAAGAGCTGCAGAAAGCCTCAGCAGTGGGGTGGGGAAGGCAGCCTGAGCACCTGACCTTCTCAGCTAACTCTTTCCCTTCCCTTCTGTGGACAGGTTGGAGAAGCTACGGCACCAGCTCATGCCCATGTACAACTTTGATCCCACAGAGGAACAGGATGAACTGGAGCAGGAGCTGCTGGAACATGGGCGAGATGCAGTGTCTTCCCAGGCATCGCAGAGCAAGGTAGGCAGCAGGGGCCAGTGAGCTTGTTACTCCAACCACTGGTAACCTGCATTGCTTTTGCTAAAGAATGAAAGAGTTTATAGGGTTGTAGGGTAAGGAAACCATGTAACTCCTCAGGAGGACTTTCCACCATCTCTGCCAGCCCTGGAGATAGGGCGCTTGAGCGTTTTGGAACGATTAGGATGAAGAGTCAAGCAGCTAGGACAAAAAGGCTGGAGAGGCAAAGTGCTGGCTCTACTCAAGTAGGAGAGAGAAAAGAGCAACTTCAGGAATTAAGGGTGAGTTTACTACAGTTTACCTCTCAGGGCACCACAAGAGAGCGGAAAGATGATTGCCATTTCCTAGGATATGGGGCTTCGATGCCCACAAAGCACTGAGGCTCCTTTGCCCTGGCCCTGAAAAGCAAGGAATTTCCACCCAGTTTTAAGGTATCCCTGCTTTGCCTAAGCACGCAAGCGTCAAACAAGGCCTTGCTGAGGGGAAGCCTGTAATTGTAACTGGTAACTGCCCTGCAAGCCTGAAACACTCGGGCAGAAAACCTGCACGTAGTTGTGGCACAGCACATCTGGTCTTGTCTGCACCTCTAGGCCAACCTTGCTGGGCACAGAGCTCAGAAAGAGAAAAAGAAGGAGAGTTCTCTGTTTGAATTTGGAGAGAGGGGAAGAAGGCTTTGCTTTGACCACTCCTCAATGTTCAAAGGCAAGCAGCATGCTGAGAAATTATAAAGGTCCTTAGAGACCACTGACTTACTACATTTGCGAGTTAGGAAAGAGCTCCGTCGCTTGGCCTGTTGGTTTTCGTTCATGGTCCAGATGGGTCTTTGACAAGAGGTCATCTCCTTCCCCAGTGTACCAAGTGGTAGGAGAAATAGGGAAGAAGGCCTTCTCACCATTGTTTGCAGCACCTTCACAGTGTTTTCTGTTTCTTTTGTCACCACCACCACACAAAAAGCCTTTCCGAAAGACAGAGCCAGCAGGGATGGTTGGAACAGGCACGTCTCTTAGCCAGTGATGCAGCCTCCCCTTAGAGCAGATGTCTCTTCTTTCTTGAGCTCCTCTCCAGCTGCTCTGTGTTGCCCATGTCTTCTCTTGCTTTTCCAGTGCCAGGAGCAGGAGTTCTCCCAAACAATTCTCAGTTTCCACACACTTTACGCCTTCAGATAATCTGTAGCAAGCTTGGTGTGGGCGGAAAGGGAAAGAGGAGATAATAAAAACAACTGTAATTACAAAGTATTTACCTTGCGATGTGCTTCTTAACCTGCTAAAGAGCACAAAGGAGATGTGTGTGTTGGAATATGAAAGATAGTCAACATACTCCATGCAGTGGTTTGGGAAAGCAAGAAATACTGTTATACAAAAACAATGGATCTTGTCCTCTGAGTACTGGGAAAACATCCGATCCCTCTATTAGTGCACATGGAGGACTTTCCTTCAGGTAGTAAAGGGGGAAAATGACATGGCCAGAGTTAAACTTAAACCAGTAAAAGCAGATCCTTCCTATCTAGTGACTGGCCAGCAGGATACCTCAGATCCCTCTGGGGCTTGCTAATGCACAGGTACATCTGCTTAGAAAGCATGCAAGTTTAAAAGCTTAGTATGAGAGGGAGAGTCTAAAACAAGAGCCAAAGTTCAGTCTGTGGCCTGTTTCCAGGCCTTCTTGTCATTTCAAGTCTTTTCACGCTGCCTTGTGTATATAAATAGTGTTACCCAGTAATCCAATGATGTGTGGATTTTAAACTGGCTTGGCTGTGCTGACTTGCTCTCTGGCCTGTGCTATTTTTCTGTCAGAGCCTTGTTAAAGCCCTGTTAGTCAGCCAGCTTGCCCTCAGTAAGGGCCGGGATCTAGTTCCCATCCTGTGCAGTCTGCACGCACGCACCTGAGCAAAGGCAGACTTCTGGCTCTCATCTTCCACTGCTTCAACGCAGATTCTGCTGACAAGTCAAGGAGCCCTCCAGAGACCCAGCCGCCTTGTGTTCACAGACGTTGCCAATGCCATCAATGCATGAACAATACCCGCCCCTGCTCTGGGATCGTGCTGAGACTGGGGAGGATGAAGCCAACGGACCAGTGACTTCTCGCAAGCGTGGCCGATCCACTGAGCCCAGCTGGTCACCCCGATGGTTTGTGTTACAAATGAGCGCGAGCACTGGGATCTGTCTTCGCTTTGGGAAGCAAACCCTTTGTGAAGGCAGTGGTGATTTTTTGGTGTGTCTGTTAGCATTAAAAAGTCCCGAGTTCCAGTTTCTGGGCGGATGCTGACTGATACCATCTACCAAGCTGCGTGCTTACGAGTAGCACCTGCTCTGGTGTAGATCAGTTTGTCAGAGCACATGTGTGTGCTCCCTGGGTCAGGAAAGGAGGTGAGGCACATGTTTCAGAGAGCTGTGGCTTTGTGCTACCAGACCCCAAGGAAACCAATGAATGAGCCTCTGTACAGTGATCACAGCTTTGGCAGATCCTGGAGGGATGAGCAAGGAGAGCTGACTCGCCGAGCTGAGTCAGCTCTCTGGGGCGTGCTAGGGAAAGCACATACCGTGGGCTCATCCCCCTTGTGGTACATGGGCTGCTGAAAAATGTGCACCCAGGGCAATGTTGAAGCATGAGGAATTAACTAGCTTTAAAAAGTGAAATGGTGAACAGTTGGCTGATTACATCTTAACTGAAGAAACGGCTGAATATCCCAAATTAGGGCTGCCATATAGACAGAGGAGAATTCATACAGCTAGAGGCAGGGGGTGGCAATGTCTGGCTACGTGACTCCCTGCCACTGAGCTAGGAAATATGGTTCTTGGGCCACAGAGAAGAGTTGAGTAGAACTGGGGTTCTGAGACCATGTATCCTCCACCTGCTTTGGCTCAGGGAAGGTTCTACAGTGCAGAGTGTTATCCAAAAAAAAAAAATAAAAAAATTAAGCCTTGACATAATTTCCTTTAAATAAGGAAAAACATGTATTGGCTCAACTTTACTGCAGCCCCATATCTATCCCCAGAGGTGAATGAACAGTTGGTTCATGCTTCCTTACCAGCCAGGACCTGCAGTCAGAGCCTTCTCCCTGCTGAAGGAAACACAGAGCTTTGTGTTACTCCGCTCATGTTACCTACTAATGCAGAAGGTGGGACTAGGCAGGTAACCCAGGAGTTTCCATATCATTCTGAAGCATCTCTCTGCCTGAGTATCCTCCAGGGCTGCAGGGAGAGAGTGTGAAGGGGTCTCTGGCCACCTTGGCATGCTGCAGTGACCTTTGATGGCCGCCAGCCCTGAGGGGTGCAGGCCAGCACAGCAGCTACGGACCAGCAGCAGAGCCAGCATTCAAGCATCAGTGCCCAGCCATGTACTGATCACCTCCTGATTTTTTTTCAGGAGATGGATTTGTCAGTCAAATTATATTCCATCCAGTCAAAAGGGAATCAGGGTAAGCCACAATTTGAATGCAGATCTAAAGGTAGGCTTTATGCAAAGAGATATTTCTTTGAGTGGCAATGTACTTTGTTGCAAGTTTGGACCTGCCAGTTAGGTTTTTGTTCTCCCAAATGCTGGTGTTTTTTTTTCTTTCCCACTGTGATTTTTATTTTTTTCCATGTTCATTAAATACAGACTCTTTCCTGGGCATGTGCCACTGACCCCTGCAGTGCACAGATCCTTACCAGCTCTCCCTCCTTCACTGATACAGCTTCCCTCCTGACAGTTTTGCAGTTTTAATATTTCAGTGTCCCTCTTTCTTTTTAAAACCAGGGAGTTCTTGCAGTGTACTATGGCTAGGAGCGTCATCACCTACGGAAAACAGCCCATCTCCTTACCCAGGAGATCTGGCAGGAGGTACTCGCAGTCTGCCGGTTGCTGCCGGTGTTTGCACTCCAGGGATACTGTTGGAAGGAAGGTGCACGGGTACAAATACTCCGTGTAGCCTGCATAGGTACATAGAATTTGGACACTATTTGTGGGTCTTCCCAGAGGTTATGCCTACGTGACCAGCTGAGAAGCAAATAGATCAGCCCTCACCCCACATGCACACTTACCGTCTCCTCCAAGTGCTCACTGAGGGCTGCCAGGCACAGAGACATCAGCTTTCTCCCTTCAGGAGCTGGCACGTTGCTGTCTGTCACACTCCCACGCTCTGCAGCAGGACAGGGATGGAAGCAGCAGCACGGGTGCGTAGCTCCCCTAAATCACATTTCCCCTAGAACTCCTAGGATTGGAACTTCATTTGTTGTTTTAAACTCGATAAAATGCAAGCGTAAGCTGAGCTGTTTCCTCAAACCAGCAGCCTACTTTGTGCTCTTTACCCAACTCCACGTGCTGCTGCCAGCTCAGGTGCAAAACCATGATGCACCTTGTTCTGCGTTAATGCCGAGATGTATCTTGTATAGCAAACACACCTACAGAGGAATTCTCTTTACCTATTCTTCCTGTAATGGTAGGCTTTCTCCTGTCATGACTGCCTTTAGATTGAAGAAGTACAGGTAATAAGACTAAGACTATCACAGGTATTTGCTGGCCTTGTATTGGAGTATTCTTTTAGTTCTGTAGCACCTCCTCTCACAGTTCTTGGAAGCGTGTGTACAAATTAGCAGAAGCATTATGATGTAATTTAATTCAAGTGTTTCTATGTTTTCAGCATTGAAATATAATTAAAACTATTTACATGAAATCTAGTAGGATTGTCTCCCCCACCCTCCCTCCCCGTTTGCATTTTCACAAAAAAATGCTGGACTGTATCCTCAGAACCTGTTGGTAATTTGTACGCAATGATTCCCTTGCTCTTTCCAAGAATGAAGTAAATGTGAAAAACTTGAAAGAACAAACTCTGTGGGGGTCAAGGTTTAGTGCTCCACCGCATGGAAGCTCTTCAGGAAGGCTTGGGGCAGGTCAGGAAGGCAGGAGCTCAGAGCCTAGCAGAGGGCATCCAATGTGCAGAAAGGTAAATTCCAACTTGTCTGTTTGTCATATTATCCTTTAACCAGCTGAATTCCTGGTCAAACGAGGGATTCATCAGCTCATCTGCATCTTTGTCCACGATAGCCTGCCCAAACTGGGGTGAACATTGTGAGCAGCAGCATCAGTAGCTCCATGGTGACATTGTTGGTGTTTTCTAGATTTGCTTTCTGCCTTGCCTTCTGGCCCCCAGACCCTGAGCTTGGGACGAGTTAGGAAAGCTGTCAGATTATCTGGAGAGGCTACGCACAGGAACAGAATTATTTGTATGAAAAGTTAAACAGTTGTATGGCACACAGAACAGCACGGGGCAGAAATGGGCTCTGCTGTGGAGACTTCTGGATGTACACACAAAGCACAATTGGCTTGTGTTCCAGTCAAGCCAGTTAGGAAGTAAAATATACAAGAGGATGGAAATAGGTACCAATACTTGGGATTAAGAGCCTGTCTGTTTTCCTCCATGTGTGATTCCTCATGCTCATTTTCCATTGCTTTCACATAGATCTGTGGGTGCTCCTGAATGACCAAGTTTTGGTTTATAATCCCCAAAACTCCAATTCAGATAAAGCTTGTCTTGTGGTACACAGGTGTGCTGAGGTTGTTGCACATGGAGGAGGCAAAGCAGGAGCCTGAGGTGCTACGTTTTATACCTTTATTTAAAACAAACTCCAAGGTTAATTTACAAATTGCCAACACTCTTTATGCCTTCACCAAAACCATTTAAGAGAATATTCCAAACTTTGCTAGATAACAAACCTTCATTTCCTGTGTGTTGATCCTACTGTAATGACCTCTTATTTTTGACCGAGTCAAACCAAAACTGCCTGCACTTAAAAGCACTTGAAATGCATTTGCTTAGAGGTAGGATTTGGCTAGAAAAGGTAACTAACTATATGGGAAGTAAAAAGTATTCCTATCATTTTAAAAAAAGAAAACCCAAATAACCCCACGTGAGATCTTCGGTCTGTGAAGATGGCTGGAATTCTGCCTGCCCTTTGTCAGCATTGACTTGCATTCCAAGTCTCTACATAAACATGGAAGCTGAAGCCATGGCTTGGGATTTCAACTGCACACAGAGTAGCACTTAGTAGTGTGGAATTTCGCTTGTTCTCTTCAAATACTTGTATTTTTATGGAGACATATTTTCTGCTGTGGCTTCCCAATAGAGTATCAAGAAGTAGCAAAGACTAGATTTCTTTTTTCCGCAGAGAGAAGTACTTTGTATGTGTGTCCCAGAGGAATACTACTGACCTGAAGGAAAAGGATTTACTATCTAGCTGAGGCAGTTTCTATCTCTGCTCTGTGCCATCAGCTGAGAAAAGTCTGACTGATGTCATAAGAAAAGTCTCTTGAGTCTCTTACAGATGCAATTCTTAATGCACTTAGGAGCATTTGAAGTCTTGCATTGCAACAGTTACACCTCAGGTAATAGGGGTTAATTAAATAGGCAGTACAGCCTTACAAGCAGAGTACTAAACCTGCCAATTCACCTGGAGGTCAGGTGAAGGAGTTGGTAAAATACTTTGGTTTGCCATTGGAGTGGCCTTTGAATGCAGACGTGAACTGCAGCTGAACTCGTGTGTCCATTGGAAAAAACAGCTCCCTAACCTGAATTCAGAGGAACAGCAGCTAGATCTTCTCATGTAGCAGATTTGCATGCCTGGTGTCCCTCCTGGATTTATCCTCACAGCAGGAGAAGGGGGTCAAACTCTTCCCATACCTGGCAGCACGCCTTATCCTACAGCGTAAGATTTAGGGCAGACCCTGTGATCTAATCCATTTAATTCTCGATTTCTCTGCTGTGTGCTAAAGGATGCACAAAGTTTATCCGGGATGCGGTTTTCTGCTGTGACCACCAAACTCCATAGACAACTGAAGCCAACTGTTAAGGCAAACCAGGCAACACACAGAATTAAGAGACTGATCACTACTGGATGGGACAAAATGACCTTGAAAGAAAAATACTTTTTTTCCCCCCCGTATTATCTCTCTTCAATCAATCCTTCCTCTTAATTCTACATAAAATTTCTTGTCTTAAATAAACACCTGCTAAGGAGACAGACCTTTGGTGAAAGGATAATAAATGACCTCAATATACACTGCCATTTTGTGGGTTTCTACTAAGCACGGCCGTAAATTTAAAGCAAATTATGTTCTGTTTAAATATTTAAGACTGTAAAGCTAGCCAATTTTACATCCTGTCAAAGATAATTGAAATACCCATTTTGTCCTTTAATAGACAGGGAGAGCATGCACAACATAGAAAATACCACTGGGATTTCACTGTTCAGAACTGCATATTGGAAATACCCTCACCATTCCTCAGGATTTAGCAAGACCAGTTCTGACACCAGAAGCACAAATCTGCATACAATGTGAGAGTGAGAGCAGCAGGCAACAATCTCAGATCAACTGGATCTGCTGTCTCCCAACACTCAATTGTATGAGCAAGCTTTTATTTGCATAACTGCAACACTAGAGGACCCCACATGTGCATATTATGGGCTGAATATACAACTAATTTAAACTGAATCCTGAAGCTCTGCAAGGAAGCAACCTTTGTGTAACTGGTTCTTTACAGACACTCCTTTGAAGTGATGAAATCCAGTGGCTGTGACTAAGTGTGTAAATATTGTGCGCTCAGAGTTGCTATCGTATTCAGGGGAAGTGGCACCAGGCCAAAAGCTAGTTAGTTATAGGAGATGACCCTGAGCTAATAGTGCCAGGGTAAACATTTCAGAATCAACCCCCAGGCAAACTTTCCTCTAAAGCATCCAAGTTACTGACCACTGGAGCAACAGCATTAGGTACGCTGGAAATGCCGTGAAGGTTTTTCTTTCTGATATTGTAAAGGAAGGACTCAAAATACTGTCTATCAGATGCAGCCCTTATGGGCAACTAAACTCTTGGGACTGCTCCATCAGTCTGCCAGAGGTGATAGGATATGTAAGTTCAGCAGTTAGCTGTGTAAACAGGTTTCCTTTACTGTATCTGCATTACTGAGTCAATATTATCTTTCTGTTGAACTGTTGCTGTCCATGGCAGGGCAAGGCACCGTGTTATCCAAGTATTTTTAAGAAAGACTAACATCTCACTACAAACTGTGGAAGGCATCTCTCCAACAAGGCATTTGCCATTTCTTCCCCTCAATCCCTGTTTGGATATTTGGGGTGAGCCAGCAGGACAACAGGAGAGAAAGCTTGGCCAAAATTATCACAAAGGAACAATTTAAAACATGACATTAAAAATTCTGTTTGCTTTCCAGTCCTCTGGCTTCAGCAAGACATGAACAGGTGGCATACTACTGATCTGTGGCAGGGATGTTACTCAGGGATCTCCTAAGACCAGTAGATTTGCCAGGCCTGGAACCATCTTTTCCAGTGATGCCTAAAGAGAAAGATCATGGGAGAGAGAGGGTTAGAGCTCTGGGTCCAGGAGCCTAGCTGCCCAAATGCCCCATTACAGAGTCAGCACAAGGTTCAAAGGTGGCAAGGATCCATTACCAAACAACCAAAGGTCTTCACAACAACATTCCCATTGCAATTGCACCAGCTCCAGGCTAAAAGCCTGACACAAATGGCCTCCCTGGCAGCAGGCCTCAGCATGAGGCTGTTGAGAGCCCAGAAGCTACAGTCTGTGTGAAATTTTCTGGCTCCTGCTGTGCAAATACACATGATCAAGCTCTACTCTTGGTAGCTATACGTATTTCCAACTGCCACCCTGGATCCTTGTGAGACACAAAGTACCAGAAGTGCCTTACCCAATGTTGTAAACATCAGGAAAGTAGAGGCACAGAAAGTCTGAAAACTGTTCTCAAGGTGGGGAATGTTTCTGGCTACACAGGCTTGGTCTGATCTGTAGCTAACTCCTTGGTGTCAGGAAAGCTGAGGTGAGCATTGGGGCAGCAGAGGGAACAAAGTGAGACAAAGTCCTGAGAAGAACACAGAGAAGGAAAGACGGACAAAAGGGAGCAAGATCCCAAGGCTGCTTCTGGCTTTGAACTGGATCTTTGTAATTTTGCATTAACCAAACTTTCCTTCTCACATGTATACTCCATTAGCCAAGCAAGGTTCCCAAAACAAACCAAGACTGCTTTGATAGCTTAGGAGGCTTTGAAATCAGCTTCATCAACCATTCAGCAGCAGTGCTCATGGAAGAGAAGACAAAGGCTTCTTGGTCCAGACAAACAGAAAGCTTTACCAACTGACTTGTGATTGGCAGCACCTGCAGGCAGATAAAGCCTGAACCATTAACAACCCCCTGTATCACCTAGAATCACCCATAACAAGTGCCTTGGGAAAACCAGAGCTGGATCCCCAGCTGCGAAGGCCATGGGCAAACATCATCTAGCTTTAAAGCAGCTCTCTGCCCCATGGCAGCCTTGCAAGCTTTGCCTCTTTCTAGTTTAGCTCTTTCTATTTCTTAATTCTCCCCATGACAGAGTGACTAATAAGCCAGGAGTCAGGTATTATTTATTTCAGCAAGTCTTCCTTAATGTTGCAGACATGCTGCCCAGGGCAGATCTCTCTCCTACTCAGAGCTGTACAGCGTACAGCCTGCAGGATGAGCAAGCACATGTATCCTCCCACACCCTCCCTCTAGCACAGCACCTCAAAACTCCTCACCTGAAAGGAAGCAGCAAACCAACAAACCCCACAATGACCAAAATGTCTGGCTGTGCCTATAGCAGAAGATTATTGTGTGAGTGCAGACTCCTGTTAGCGAATCTCAGAGCAGTAGCCTCCTGTATGAGTAGCACAAAAGCTTGCAGGCCTCTAATATCCAGGTTAAACCCAGACTGGTAGAAAGGATTCACCCAGAAACTACCTTGTTGAAAGCTGCTACAGCTGTATCTCGCTTGCAAACAAGCCACAAGTGCTGTAGTTTTCAGTAAGCCAGAATAGTAAGTCTCCTCTTTCCCTTTTTAGTCAGAAGTTTCTAAAACAGAATTACCACTCCACCTCAAACTCCTGAGAGAGTAACAGCGGACTGCCAGGCTTCATACTGTACATGCTTATCGCCACTGATTTTTCAACTGGCTGGGTTGTTTTTTTTTTTTTCTTACAGAAGCGCACACACCTTCTCCAACAGTAAAAGTCCCCTCTCCACCCACAGTGCTAAGCATGCAGGCACGGAGCGGTTTGCGCTGCAGTATCATGTGCGGCACTGCTGTCCCCCACTGACCGCAGCATCCGCTTCTCCCGTCACATCTGGTTCTACCTCGTTGCGACAGGAGGGAAACATATTCCTCATGTCACTGCCCTCGGTCCCACTCAAACCGAAAGGAAGACGAAAGTACCCACATCGGCTGTGGTTTTGGGCAATGCACAAAAAGGCAGCGGATGGGCCAGAGGTGAGCTCATCATCCGTGAGTCTGCGGCTTTGCTGATGTCATCACACAACTCGGTGGCAGGAAGTGATATGGGAGCAGGAGCCAGAGAGGAAACTGAACCGAGCAACTGAGGTTAACTACTCCAGCATTTTATCATGTGGCATTTCCAGGGACTTTCTAAGAACCTGTGGGTGAGTTTGGCTGCCCAGCATCAGTTAGCTTGCTTTTGCAGTCACACTCAGCAGCACCAACGGCAGTGGGATGAGGGAGCAGCTGTGTTGACCACATGGCAAAATAAGGCAACATTTGCCTCTCTCGGGTTGCTGGCCCCTTCCCCCTCCCAACTCCAGGGAAAATATTTAATGAATAGCTTCCTACAATGCTCCCTGAAGGTAGGGCTCAGCTGCACACAAGTTTTCCTGGCATCTACCCTAGAAAGGGCCCTAAATGGCATAGGTTAGACTTGGATTTGCACTTTCCCGGGGTTGTAGTGAGGCTGGGGCTCTGGGTGGTGCATCTGTAAGTTCCTGTGACAGTGATAGCAGTTATCTGGCATCTCTTCTCAGAGAAGCTTAGATAACTTTGCAGCCCTATACAGAAAGTTGCTAGTGTCGTCATTCTCTGTGCTGCTGGTGTACAAGCACCTGTGCTAGCGTGCCAGCCACTAACAGAGAGCACTGCCTTGGAATACAAGCTGGGAAGGAGAGAGAGCAAGGCTATCATGGAGGCATGCTGGAATTAATCTGCAATACTAGGATATCCCAAATGTCAAGGGATCTTCAATTATTTTTTTTTTCCTCCAATTAAGCCATTCACAATAGCCTATTTTCACTTTCTACATAACGCAGCCAGCCAATTTCACTGAGCCGTATCTGTAACAGCAACCAGAACCTCAGATACATGACTTCTTGGAAAGACGAAGATACAGATTCTCTTCCCAGCCCTCTTTTCTGCCTCCACTTCTGCTGAAGTTGTCACAACTGAATTAGATGGAAGGAATGTGCTGTTACTCCTGCTGTAGTGTGCCTGGAAGCCTTCCAAATTCTCCTCTGTTGGTAGGACTTACCAGAGTGATTGCAGCCAGTGCTAGAGCTTTGGGGATACATGCATGGTTTGCCAGGAGCGTGGCTGCACAGTTTAGTCTCGGGTACTTATGATTATCTAATTTCAAACCTTGTGTGGCTGGTGCAGAGTTCAAATTCAAGTCACTGCTTCCCTGAGGATTTTCTTCCTTAGACACTCCTTCTTGGACCGCTAGTTGAGGCTACAAAGAAAAACACCCCCCCACACACACATAAAATTAGATATCGAGACAAAATTGCAGTCGCACAAAGTAGATTGATCAAAGGCCTTTTGCTTTCCATGTTATTTGATTCAGACTGTGCAGCCTTGAAAGCCTGCCCATGTGCCACTGCTTCCTATAGCCAACTCGACACAAGAGCAAGCACCAATGTCTGTAGTGTCCACACATCATTCACAAGCATCTCCGAAGGGTTGTCAGAATCCATAATAAGCCGCCACATTACCAATCTTATAAGACACATGGTCTCATACTTTGAAAAAATAATCTCCCCGTTATGCAGATGTGGAGCATTTTTTTCATCCATGAGAACGCTTTCTGTATTTCAGGATATTTTCCTATCCTGAACAATTAAACACTTAAAATTAAAAACCAAATAGCTGTTGTTCCACTTTGGTTTTGCCCCTCAAAACTCCTCAGCTGTTAAAAAAAGTTAATTTTGCACTCAAACATCACGATGCTTCATTAACCAGTTAGAATGAAACATTTTGAAACATTAAAAGGAAAAGAGGAGCCAGTGTACAAAGAGTTTTAACTTCAATAAATTGCCATATAGTAAAGATTTTTTTTTTTAACCTCAATTAATTTAACTACAACGCCCCAAGTCTAACCCTAGAACTGCAGCTACTATAATCTATTACAGAAGACAATGGCTGGAAGAGTCTTTTCTGACCTCAGTTGCAGTCTGTTATAGATGAGAGAAGGCTATAAATTAGTTCTATCATGCTACAGGTGTTTATAGACTGGGAAAATCCCTGAGCACCCATAGCCAGTTAGATCTGCTTTGAGCAGTGGGCCCTTCAACCCAAATTATTCTGGGATTCTAAAAAAATAAAAAGAAGTACAGGTACATGCATGGCTGAAGGACACCAGACATTCAACACCACTATTATTAGCAGATCCTGGGAGGTATCAGGATGCTCCAAACTGTCATCTTGCTGCTTCTGTGTGGCGCAAAGGTCTCAAGGAAGAATAAAATGCCAACTGAGTTTATAAGGAAGTGTTTTAATGCGATTATTATTACATAAAAATAAGAACTTCCAGGGATATATATATTTTTCTTTTTTAATCACACTTCTACAAAGAACAAAAAATGCTATTCCAGCTAGCTTTATTTCAGATGTTAGCTTTTGACAGCACACATAAATGTCTGTGCTCCACAAGATGTTGGGGAGCATGTTCTCAACGCTGCCTGGCTGCCCCCCAAGTCCTTCTCCACTGCAGGAGTCTGCCCCAGGAGGGAAAGGGGAACGGTTTCTCTCTGCAGCAGAGTTCGGCACATGGAATAGCTGCAAAGCAGAGCTGAAGCCACCTCCCCTGCCACTATTCCTGTCAGTTTAACCACAGGACAGCCACACCAGCAGGTGTTTGCATCATAAACAGTCCCTTGCTCTGAAACACTCTCTCAGACTCGGTCTGTGTAAGATCCTCTGCTTTAGTGGAAGTGTTCCTTCCCACCCTAAGCACTCCTGTAGCACTGCAGCTGTAGCACAAATCTATGGGTCCCTGCAGCAAGTGCATAGCTTGAGTTTGGTCTGGAATTTTTTGTGGAAACAGATACACACCAAATAAAGGTTTGTGGTGGTTGTGGTGCTTTTTAAAATCTCTGCTAAAGACAGATGACGTGCCATTAAGTGTTTTCAGTACTGAATAGCCTTGTTGATTGAAATCTTTCACCTTTTTCACGCCTGAAATGTTCTGTCTTCATATCCTGATCCTTACTAATCCTTCGCTGCATAGAAGAGCCTCCTGCTGGCAGGACTGGAAGTTCTGTCATTCACCAAATTTCTCTTTTTGCTTAATTTTAAGTTTCTCCTTTTGAGACAAACTGACAATCACTTCAGTCTCAAGACTCTTGGGAAGATAACCCCTCTGCCCAAGAAAGGATGGGATCTCTGGTCTGATATTCCAAGCTTGGGAAAGTACTGTGGAAAACTAATATGCCTTGAATTAAGCTTTCCCAGCTTCTCAGAATTCTTCAGGAGTTGAATCTCAGGTGTGACTGGAAAGGCAGTCAGAGCTTCCCTAGCATGTTAGTTTTCCAGGAAAAGCAAACACAACTGAAACTCCCCCAGGATCTATGACTGGAGAAGAGGAAAAGTGAGAAACACTGTACTCACCCACTTGCGGGGCCTCCCTCTTGGCCTTTTCCCAGCAGAAGGTTCTACCTTTATTGAAAATAAAGATTAAAAAAAATAATAAATTTTTTTCAACTCTCATATTTGCTGGGCATTGTGACTAATACACTGAATGTGGCCAGTGTGACCTCTGTATAAATTTCTTGTGAGACAAGTAGCAGAAAAGGCAAACGCTGGGGATAGAAGACAGTTGAGGAGGAAGCGCCTGCCAGACTATGCTGGTTGTGATTACTTGGCAATGGTGGAGGAGAAATGCTAGAAGGAAGCTGCTGAACAGGCAGCGGCAACAGAGGAAGAGCTGAGAGGTGAGTTAGAACTAAAACCACAATAATCGGTTTGTCCAACAGTGGCAGTTAAAGCTGAGCTGAATTAGGAGCAACTTTCATTGTCAGTCTTTCAGCTAAGAGAAACCTCCCTGTTAGTCCCTCTAGCAATGTTTCAAGAAGGGAGAGTCACCTTCTCTCTGCCTCATAAAAGAACACAAACCATTTACTCTTACCATTTGTCCAGACACAGTAGTCACTTTCTTGCTTCCTTTTGGCCTTCCTCGTGGTTTCTTCGCTGGCAATGGTTTCATAGCCTCCTCCTGGGATAAAAGGAGAAAATCATTTAAGCAGGATGATCCCTGGAAAAAACTTACAGCCTCTCATTGTTCTGTATAGCACCAGCACCAGCAATAGCACCTACACCACTAAATACCTGCTTGCCTCTGCTTTTCCAGCTGTGAAGTGCATTAGTGGATGGCTGGCAATATTCCTATCCCTTTGTCTTCTGGGCTGGGAAAACAAGTATTTTTCCAGGACTCTGATCATAGTGCTTGGAATGAGGAAAGAAAAGACCTTGGCATTCTCCACTCTTTGTAAGTACTGATGCAGAAATGAGGGGATGACACCTGAGTCTCCAGACTGGAACAGAGATCTATCTAGCTCCTCTTGTGCCATTTTCTGCCCTGAACAGTGGCCACATTAGAGGCATCACTGAAACCAGTGGCTGAGATGCCCGAGGGTGCACGTGCTGCTGCTTTCTTGAATAGCAGTAACACTTACCACGGAACACCTCAGCTTCCCTTGCTTTTTGTTAGTACTCACTTCCCAGGGCTGCCTGCAAATCCCGCCAGGCTAATGCCATAGCGCTCAGGCAGCCTCTTAGGATGCTGTGCCCTTACCTGCAGCTGCTTCTTTGGTCTTCCCCTCTTTCTCTTCAAGCCCTCGGTCAGTGAAGATGAGCCGGGGTTTACTGGCCTCTCGTTGCTCATGCTGGCACTTTCCACAGTTTCCAGATAATACTCCAACAGGTTATTTTTCCATGGACTGGGAAAGAAAACTTGTCTCCTCTTTCTCTTCTTATCTTGCTATGGATTCTCCTCTACCTGCAAGGCTGAAATTGCGAGAGAGAATCAGGCATGACAGTTTGCTGCTGTTCTTACCGGCTGAAAGCACCTAGCACACAGCCAACATACGGAAGCATAACTGTGCTTTATAAACATTATTGAACCATTTTTTTGTAGCCCATTTCTCATCTTTCTGAGGCTTTTGGCCAAAGGAGCTGATTGTTCCAGGTGCCAGAGCATGTTGGTACCTGCATCTACCTTTCCCCCTTTGTTGGCCAGCTCCAGCTGAACTGACAAAGACAATGTCTTCAGCTGTCCAAACTCCCCTCTTTGTAGGCTTTCTCTGCCTGAGGGGGAAGGAGGTTAGAGAGAAAGTGGTGGTGGTGAGTTATAAATGCCCCATTGTATTGGGTCAGACTGAGCTGAAGTTAATTTTCCCCACAGCAGCCCTCATAGTGCTGTGCTTTGTACTGAGAGCTAGAAAGGTGTTGATAACACACCCGTGTTGTGGCTACAGCTGAGAATGGCTTGCACAGCACCAAAGCTTGTTTTTTGGGTTTTGGTTTTTTTTCCAACATTCCCCCCTAAGTGGGATGGGGGTGACAACCAGGACAGCTGACCCAAACTGACCAAAGGGATATTCCATACCACATGATGTCAGCTCAACTATAAAAAGGTAGGAAAAAGAGGAGGGGGAACATTGTCTTGTCCTCGAGAGGAACTGCCACGCATATTGGAGCCCTGCTTCCCTGTACGGGCCGGACATCACCTGCTGATGGGAAGTACTGACCAACTCTTTGTTTTCTTTCGCTTCCACGTGCGGTCCTGCTTTGTTTCTTATTAAACTGCCTTTGTCTTTACCTATGAGTTTCACCTTCTTTTCTCCCCCTGGTTCAGCTAAGAGGAAGAAGAAGGTGGGGGGGGCAGTGATAGAGCAGCTCGGTGTGCACCTGTTTCTCAGCCAAGGTCAAACCACCACACTCATTCAAGGGTAAAGCTTCGTTTGGAGCTCCGTCATCATCAGATACCAAAGCCAGTCCTGAGACTCAAATGCACAGCAAAGAAAGCCTTGTAGCAGGATGCTTGAGAGAGCAAGTATCAAGATACAAACTCTGTAAGAGCTGAATTTGGCTCTGGAGCTGCCCCTCAAGAGTTTGTTCCTAATCACTGACTGAACAGGTGCTGTCTGGAGACATGGCCTCAGCCTATTTCAGAGCACCGAGGCTCTGGTTCTGTACGAGACTCACTGTTTCCAAAAGGACCAACGAAGTTGCCCAGACCTGAGTTTTGCTTCCATCCTGAGTGCTGGTTTGTCTGCTGCACGTTTGGCATCAGAAATCTTGCCAGTCAGCCTCCTCCCTGTCCCCAAGCTCTACTTAGTGCCTGCTGTGTTGGAATGAGGCCTGATCTGACTTGTTTGCTCTAAGAAATAACATCCCAAAGCACAAAGAGAAGGGAAGAGACTATCATGAGAAGCTCAGCTAGCACCTGAATCCCAGACACATTAAGAGAGGTGGGGGTCATTGGTCTTGCTTGTGTGTGAGGCAAACTCCAGCCAAGGATCTGAGTTCAGCTCTCTGTTGGCTGCTCTCCCAGTTTGCAGCTTCCACAGACCTTGGCCCTCCTTTCCTTCCTGCATATGAAGGAGGGCTCAAGAAGATGAGAGAGGCTGAGAGGACTGAGCCTGACTGGACAGAGGCCAGCGGTGCTGGCTGAATCCTCTTTTGTCAGTAATTCTTACCACAAAATAAATAGCTGTGAATAGTGCAGTGGGGAAAGCAAGCTGACCGCTTGCTCAGCAAAGCGGGAGTGTACATATGAACAATGGCTTTCCACCTTCTGTGCAAAGCTGTTGCTGCCTTTGCATCAAGACGCTGCAGGTATCACTGCCTTGCTTATAGAAGCTCTTCTATCTCCACCTGAGAAATGACTTTTTGTTTTGCAGCTCTTTTCTCTGTTTTGTTTCTCTTTCCTCACTTGTGAATGAAAGGTAACAAGAACATACTTAAAGAGCTCTTTGTCCCATCAGCCTTGAGTGCTGCTGGGTCCCCAGGTCCCTTCAGCAGGCTCTACCTGAGGCAACAAAAGCAGTATTGCAAGTAAAATAGCAGCTGCACCACGCAGAAGAGTGTGATTGTCTTCAAAATAATGCTGGAGGGCAGAAGCTGGGTTCATTTCCAGTTCATGCATGAGCAACTCTACCTAGTGAACTCCCTGGACACCCCTTTGTGCACAGTGTTGGGACCCAGCTCACAGGTACTGATGCATGCTCTGCTTTTCTGTCAAGGCCTCTGATCAGAGGGCGATGGAAAGACCATTGCTCAGGTCTCTGAGTTTAGGCTGTGTATGAAGGGAAGACAGTTCAGAAAAAAAAAAGTCTCTCTATGCAAGCCACATATAGTTGCCACCAAGCCCCTGAGAGATGAGTGTGAAACACTTTTGCAGTCTCTTTGAGAGAAGAGCTGTGCTTCTAGAAACTGTTACCTGGGCTTTGTAGTTTGATCAGATATTCAAGTTCCAGAGATGAGAGGGCCTTAACTGAGTATGACAACAAATATTCTACCCTCTGGTCCAGCTACTCTTTCCTGTGTCCACATTTTCTGGTCAAAACTGGGGCTCAAACAGCCTTGTGCTGGGGCTGTCTGAGGCAGGAGACACTCACTGAGGTGCATGGACCCTGGATTGCTCTAGAAGCAGAGAAGACTTAACCTGTGGCTAAGGCTTCTCTAGGCCAGCCCTGGCTCACGCTGCATACATCTGCTGCTGGATCAGCCCTGAGTGCTGCAAAGGTGGCCTGAAGCCTCCTGAGCCTGAGTCTCCCCTCACCCACCTGTGGAAAAGGAACAGACATCACCAGAGGAATGGACAAGTGTAAAAGTGCTGATCAAAGCACGTCCCTGAGAAGAGATTAATGCTGTTTGACGACACAGCTTCTACCTGTGGATCACAGTAATGCGAAAGCACTGGTCCAGTGCCTCTCAAATTCAGGTCCTACTGCTTGTACATGGAAAAGAGTTATGGAGGAAATATAAGCATGTCCTAGAAAAGTATCATATGCATGTTTTCCCCTCTTTTTCCAGGATGAAGGAACAGGATGAATGGCGGGGTGTTGCAGGTATTACCAAAAATAACAACAGGTGCAGTTGTACATGGGGGAAGCTGGGCTGACAGGAGAGTTGAGTTAAGGATTTGTATTTTATTTTTCAGTCTCAGATTGCACTGTCTGCTTGGTCACCTCAGGCTGGAGAAGCAGAATCTGAAAATGTCACTGGCAGATGCAGCAAGAAAACTTCCAGGCTTCACTCCCTATTCTAACAACACATACACAGTCAAGACAGACACTGAAGCCATTGCTCTTATCGACACAGTCTCTCTTACACATTCAATGTAACTGAAACCTACAGTAAATCCAAATTTTGCATGTCATTATTCAAGTGGAAGCAATCACAGCGTACAGAATTCATTTTTCCCCAGATGCAAAGAAAGTCAGTTCTTCCACAACGATTGTTTTCTAAGTTGTGCTAGACTGATACAGTCTTCAGTGTCTTTCACGTATCTGGCAAGCTCTCTACAGACAGGACTGCAGATGAACGTACAGAAGCTACCAGGAGATAGCAGTGTCTTTGTACATCTCTTCTACCTTCCCATCACCCACCAAAGGCTCAGGCTTCTTGAAGCCTGGGGCAAAAAGAAAAAAAAAAACAAACAAAACCAAGCAAAGCTATATAAGCATCAGCGCTTAGGGCTTTTGTAAGCTTTACATGACTCAATGTAAAATGCATACAAAGCAAAAACACCCACAGCAACTCTACTTCAAATTTCTCAACAATAGCTTTCCATTTATATATATAAAACTCCAAACTAATATCGACTCCCATTATATACCAAAAAATAAGTTAGCTTTCCAGGGTCACTGCACAGCAGGGCTGAAATTCAGCCCTATATATTGTCCACAAGGGCACAAAATCTAAAGAAACCTGTTTCAATGCTTGTGGGCCTTAGATCACCTTCACACCAGCCCTACACACAGCTTTGCAAATGATGCAGATGTGTGAAGACACGTCCTTGGCACTATTCTGACCTCTACATTGCAGAGACATCACCTAAACCAAAGCACCTCACGTCCCAAAAGCATTCCCAGGCAGCTGGCAGAGAACAGGGGATTCTCACGGTCTAACACTTTGCCCCTGCATTAGGTGCTCAGTTGTATAAAGCTGTTTTTTCTATCATACCAAATTCTCAGGAAAGAAAAGCACCTCTGGGGAGCACTGCAGTTGTAGTCTAACACGGGGTACTGAACAGTGTTCTTGAGGTACTTTCCCTTTTCCACAGACTACAGAGGAAGCCTTGGGGATGAGCCTGCTGACTTGGGCAGGTAAATTAAGTGGCAGAACCCCATCCTGTTTGTTTCCTCAGGGAGGTTAAATTTTAAGCTACGTTCTTGGGAGAAATACAATATAACACAAAGATGCTTGAGACATCACACTAGAACCCCCAAACCATGTGCATGATTCACAGCAAATGCTACTAGAAAATGATTTTCTGGCTGCAGTGCCCACATACAAAATACAAAGCACACAAAGCCTTTTTCAAAACATAATAGAAGTGTGATTATAAGAGACCCTTCATTATAGCCTTAACTCTGCTGCTGTCTATAATAATAGGAAAAAAATATCCACAAAGCACAACTCACACTTCATAGCACAGTGCCATTGTTCTGCTGTCACGTGTGACAGAATAAACCCAAGGTAACTTCACTGACAGGAACGTGGTCACTCCGCAGTCCCTCCAGTAAAAAAGGGAAGGAAAAAATTGGCCCAAGCCCTGCATCAGGTGGAGGAGGATAAAGGATTTTGTTAGTCAAGACATCTAAAGAAGGGGACTAAGAAAGCCAGGCAGAGAGATACCTTTCATTCCAGTAACTGTAGCAATAACAATCTGCACTCACATTATGAGAAATTACTTTCACCTTCCGAGAAATCAAGTTCTCACATCTTTTCAGATCTCGCAGCAGATCAAGAAATAGCACAGCTTGCTGCAGTTCCCCATGGACTGTTCTACCAGAAAAGCAGGATAGCCAAGCACTGGAATCTCTCTCGGGAAAAGCTGTGGTAGTAACACTCTGGCAAATGCACCTTTCCTACCAAATTTTTCTACTAAATCAAGCTTATGGCAACAGCACATAACTGCCAGAGTCTCATAAATCACATCTTGAAAACATAAATGACCTCTCTAGGTGACTTTCTGAACTATTTTGAGCGGCTAAGTCAAAAACTTCTTTGGTGCCATGCTTAAAAGTCCCCTAGTTCCTTGCCTGTTGGTTTTGGTTTATTTTTTTTTTAAAGGACAATTTATTGCCATTTGTTCTTGCATCACCAGAGTCCTTCAGCAGCAACAGTTCTCTCTCCTCCATTTCTAATCCTCCTCTACCAGATATACACATTAATCTGATCTCCCCCACCTTGCCTGGTTGAACGAGCCAGGGTGCTACTGTTTCTTGGAATGTGAACATACCTCCTGATCATTTTGCTTGTTATTTACACCTTTTCCAATCTGAGCTCAACGCTTCTGAATATGAGAAGGATTCTTACTCTCAGAACTCCTTTCAGTGAGGACAGCTTGACTAACTTGATCTCTCACTTATCTGAGAAGTATGGGGTAAGCAACAGTTCATTGGGAAAAATTCAATTCCTGTGTAACACTAGTAGCATGAGCTTCCAAACTGATTCAGCCAGCAAGCTATTCCACCACCTCCAGCATATCCTGATGGATAAAATATCCAGTTCAGAAGACAGAAACTATTTAAGCTTACAGAGGATAAAAAAATACAGGAACCGTATAGATTTCCATGCTTCACATCAGTGCTAGGGACCCACTCAAGGCTTGAAAGGGAACTTCTGTAGCTGTGTCTAGAGAGTTCCATTTCCAACTTTATTACAGGTTTCTCTGTGTAGCCCTCATGAAAGCGCCTTCATGTGTTTCAGTTCCCCATCTACAAAATGGCGCATGGTTCCCTGACTGCTGAGCTATGCTAGTGATGGGGCAGAAGGGAAAGAACCTGAGGGAGGCAGGAAGAGCCCATCCTGTCCGTGCCTGTTCTGAGACAGCCAGCAAGGGAGGCAGGTGCCTCCAGCTGGGATAGGAGCTTGTGGACTAAAGACCTGTCTACCGGGAAACTGACAGTGCCGGAAGCTTTTTTTACATTAGAGACATGCAAAGCTACATGACAAAAGGGTTGGTGACTACTGAGTTTCAAGCAATGATGTGGACGTGACCAGTCTGTTTCCTCCTTCTCAGACCCCGAGCACCCAGCTTCAGCACCACATCAACACATCACAAGAGCACTCTCAAATCTATGCTTGATGCAGTGCCCACCAACTTATTTCTTTCTCTGTCCAGTTACTTGAGCCAGTTACTACTCTGAGAGCCACCTTATTCATCCTAACCCATAACACAACTAATCCTAGGAATACCACCACGGCTCTGCTGTAGCTAGCCTAAAATATTCTCATTCCTTCCTCAGAAAAGTGAGGCTTTGCACTAGCTTATGGAGTGAGTCAGGCCATGCGTGGAGTCCTACCTGCACTGAGGTCCTATTTATTTGTTTGCACAGGACTTTACCTGAATGTTGCCACATACTTGCACGGAGAAGGGGTCAACCTCAATCCTACCTCAGCAGCATCAGCTTCCAAGCCTGGCCAAGGCCCCAGGCTTCCTATGGTCAGAGCAGACAAAGCAAGGAGGTGGTTAATCACCCCAGGGAAGACAAGGAAAAGCACTGCTGGATACCAAGACCAGAGAGGAAGGGAGATCCAGAATCTGTTCCTGACTCTAATCTTGTCCAAGTCACGTAACCTTTCAGCGCTTCATATTTTCTGTCTATAAGATTATGACATAACACCAGGAGTAGTAATATTTGCCCTCAACCTAGGGTGGGGGGATTGAGGATTAAATCATTTCTCTTTGTCGGGTAACACTAAGAACCCCCAGCAGAAGAAAAAGAGAGCAGGGCATTATCAGTAGGCTGCACCTGCAGCCTCCACACGTCATCCTCTTCAGGAGCACAAAGAAGAGGAGGCTGTCGCAACTGAAGAAATGCAGACCAGGATTAGCCACATCCTGCTGAGCAGCAAAACACACCCTCACCCTCTTCCTCCAGGAAACTGAAGGCTTCTGGGACTAATATGGCCCAAAGCTGTAAGCTGAAGTTCCCTGCCCTAAGGCACAGAGCAGCACAGCGTGAGTTTGGGTTCCCCAGTGCTGCTGAGCTGCACGGCACTGCTGGCCTGCTCCCAAACCAGAGCAGGCAGGGAATACAGGGGCCAGCTCACTGTGTATCCAAGAAAATTCACGTACCAAATTCAGGACTCCAAGTCTTGAGGCCACTGCCTGAGGTCTTAGACACCTTTCCAGCACTTCTCCCAAAACTATCAAGCCAAATCTGTGACACTGTGCATGCATATTGTAGACTCCCTAGCATTAAGAGCCTGTTAAAATTCTCCCTTAGGGGATTTGCCCAAAGGCCCAAATGTTTTCAAAAGGACTCTTTCTTCTCTTAAAGTCTCTATCCACTTTCACCAAAAAGCAAGGTCCCCAAGCACTGCAGAGTTAAATTAGTGGAGAAAAAACAACGCTATTTACAAGAAAATAAAAGAGTAAGGAGAAATCTGTGGTTACTAAAACAAAATTACAAATCACAGTCATATCTCATTTCAGAGAGCATCAAGTTTTGCTCCTCTGCAGAATTACTACCTAGTTCAGCCCAGCTACTGACGTCTGCAAAGCACTGTCCACTCGCACAAACCCAGGAAATGGCTCTCCACATTTCCTGGTGAGGACAGACACTTTGGAACCCAGCACAGGGACCTATGAGGCAGCAACTCTGGTGTCTTAACCTACTCCCAAACAGTTCTTCTCAATTATCGAGGTGCAATTTATTAATCCTAATGCCTTAATAAACCTCATCGTCTTGCAGATGAGCTCCACGTAAGCATTTCAAATGCACGCGTGCTAACACGGTAAGAAAGGAACAAGATTACCTGTTGAGAAGTTGGGCAGTGCCACTTCACCCGATCCCAGCAGACCTGGCAATGAAGGCAGGGAAGAAGGACAGAGGTACCCAGCAGCTGACACCCGCTCTGCGCTGGAGAGCAGCAGCTAACTGAAGTCTCTGCACACATTCATTTCAGGAGTCTTACAACCAGCCGAACGCTATTTATTGCGCTCCCAGTTAGTGATATGGAAAGCAGCATGAGCACTGCCAGCGGTCTCCTTCTGATGGCAGTCCTGAGTAGTGACAACAAGTGAAATCGAGTGCACTTCAACCTGCCTGGAATCTCTCACTAAACCGCAAACAACAAAAGTAAGAAAAATCCCCAACCAGACCACTTACAGCAGGCAGCCTGTACCACTGCCCTGCTTACTAAACATAAGGCCAGTTTCTAGATGTGAAATGAATGGTCTGAATAAAGGAGACAGATCATTTCATGGACTTCTCTCTTTATAAATGCTGTTTTATGAAAGAAAAAAACCCCTGACACAAAACCCTAAATGGGTAGCTCCAGGAAGGCTTGTGATCACAAAGTGGTTATTAATCTGAGTGCAAAATGCGCTCCAGGCATTTACTATAAGGCACAAACTAAAATGGGAAGCTAACTTCAGTTGAGCATAAACATATTTAGAAAGGAGATGTTGCCTAGCTTTAAGTTAGGTATTCTACATTAAGTACATGAACAACCATTAGAGCTGGCAAAAGTCCCCAGAAGTGTCTTGCAAAGGAGAACGCAGACTTTTCATATCATGGACTCAGTATATTTAAGACTCCGGGTTTTTGGCACATCACCTTTAGCAAAACTGGATAATTAAAATGTCTCAACCTGTACCAGTATAAAACCCATTACAGTATCTTAGAGATAGCCTGAAACTCTTCTTTATGTCAAGTAGTGTATTTCTTACAGTGACAGTACAATTGAATAAACTGAAGACTCATTCATTTTCTCAGAGCTGTCCTTATAAAAGATTTGCAGTCACTCAAGTTCCTCAGTAATTTCTGACAATGCCAGTAAGGCACCTGAATCACTTCCTGCGGTCTGGAAAACATCGGTCTCAACCTTGTTAACACAGGAACAATGATGTCCTGGTTAAAAATGCACAGAGAGGCTCTGGAAATGTGTCCAGCTCTTGGGGCTGACACGTTTCCTCTGTGACCTCAGGAATCAGTCACCTTTTCTTTGTGCTCCGTTTCCCACATAAAGCGGGGATAACACACAAACCAGGTAACACCTTACTTAAATAATATTTTCTTTTGGAAGAGATACAATTAATTCCCACATGTAAATTGCACAAGCCCTAGGGAAAGTAGCTCAAGGCTTTATTTGGAGCTCCTAATCACCAGTAAAACAAACACAGAATGCTAAGAAAAGCCTTTAATCACACTTGCAAAAATGTCTAATCCCAAAATCATAAAATAATGTATGAATTCAAGTATCTGAAAATTCTCTATTCTTCTAAATGCTTAAATATATCTAAACTAATCTTATCAAAAATCTTCAATACCACTTTCCCCCCTAGACCTTCTTCCTCTCAACCTCTTTTTAAAATATCACTAGAGACAAAGTTATATGTATGCCGTACAGACAGTGTAAGCACAACGGCTAAGGCAGAATTTGAATTGTTATGCTTTGTGTGAAATGAAGAAATCTGCACTTCACACAAATGCTTCCTGGCAAGGAAGCATTAAACTTGATTCTACAGCATTAAACCAGAGCTGTCCAAAAGAGCTAAAAAACATTATCGATATTGTGGAAATTAAACTCCTAGTTAGGAAATGTCAGGTATAAAATTGGCACAAGGAGTCCCCATTTAATCTTTATTGGGCATATATTGGAGGATAGTGTCTTTAATTTAATATCCACACTTCACAATTTTATTAGCATTTAAGGCTAAGAGAAATGATTTGATAATTCTGTATATAAATGCTGTCATTTCAGTGTTATCCTTGGACTGAGTCCAAAACTTCTACACTTCACTGAAGCATCAGTCCCCGAAAATCACACGTTCTTGATTTAAAGACATCATGGGATGGAGAACGTACCCACTACCCCTGGACATGTGTTCTCGTGGTTAATCCCCTTTAAAAAGGGTGCCTAATTTACAATTTGATTCGTGTGCTTTCAGATTGCAGGTGCTGGTTCTTATCACTCTTTTCTCAGATAAGCACCCAGCTTACCTATTCCCTACCTCCCTGCCCAGCGATACTTCTACATTGTTATCAACTCCACTCACACTATTCTTCTAAAAAATTAAATAGACTGAGCTCCTTATGTCTCACACTGTAGAGCTTTTTTTTTTTTTTTTTTTTTTTTAAATATACATTTTTGTGTCCCTCTCCTCATCTTCAAATATTAATACCTTTTAGGAAGAGGGGTACTAAAGCAACACACCCTACTTCAGTGACGTGACCTCCATTAAACCAGAGGTAAAATTAATTCCTCTTTTCGACTCCTGTGGTTTAACAGAGGGCTCCTTTGATGCTTGGCTAAGAACACAAAATGATTTTTTTCTACAACATTCCCATTCATTTCACAAGCCGTCCCTTCCATCCAGTAACCATTGCTCTTTCTTTTTACCTTTTTGGCCAGTTCTTTACTGTTCTGACCAATCATTTTCCAGAAGGTAAAATTATCTGTTTCTCCCTGGACTTTCCAACAGCAGCCCTTATCACACCATTTAGATGTTTTACAAACATGAATTAACCAACGTGTCCACTGCCACTCTTCGCTGTGATAGTAGTCGGGTATTTTTGTGAGGAAGGGGAATATAAGATCAGTATCTTAGACATCAACATCTAAGTAAGGTGTTGCCAGCAAAACAATTTTACCACGTGCCGATTCCATCACCTAGGTACATGAGGATACCATCAAAGCTTCCCCTTGGGCAGATTGGTAGATATGGTCTCTGTTTCCTCTACCCCTGCATTCAAATTCCATGTTTTCTTCCCCTGGGAGGCTCCATGTCAAGAGGTGAGCTCTGAGAGATAAAATATTTGAGCTGCCTGTTCTCAGCCTATGTCAAACCAGCAGAGTGCTGTGCTGAACAGAGACCTGGATTTTGGTTGTCAGGTGTAGAACAGGACTGCCTCAACATTGTCCGGCCTGCTTCTGTTCCCAGGACACCTCGGAGAAGTTCCTATGGAGTAGCTGTTTCTGGCCAAGGGCTGAAGCCTGTGAGTTTTCTTGGATAGAGACAGTGAGCCAGCCCCTGTAACCCCTGCCTGCTGTGGCCAAGGGCTGAAGACTGTTCAGGACTACACCTTCACACCATAAAGGAGGAACGAGCACGAGCTGGACCAACCAGCAGAAAAACAGCAGCAGCCAAATCTAGAAGACAGGAGTCCTTCTAATTCCCTTTCTTTAGATGGAAGAGGCGATGAAATTAGTACGGTTTTCACTCTTGAATGACTTAAGATAGATATTTACAACCTGAGAGGTTCTCGTGTGCGCACAGCAAGACTTGTCCTACACAAGGGCTATCTTGTTCCTGCAAAATAGTTACTGCTTTCCTTTAGGGAACATCCAGATTTTAGCACAATGCAGCACAAGTCTCTGCCTGCATTTCTAATCCTTATCTTCATTATTCCAGAAACTAGAGTGGTCACTGTAGTACAGTGCGATATACGTAGGCTAGCACCAGTCATAGATTCATTTGTGTATAATATAATCCCTTTCTTTTAGACAGATGTATATAAAGAGCTTCATTCACTGCTAGCCTGATCTTGTCAGAACCTCTCCTGTGCACAAACCTGTATCTCGTAGGTGCAGTGAAAGATAGTGTCACAGTAATTGTTCTATACATGCTTATTATTCAGGCTGTATTAATGAATATTTTAACTGGAGATTAGGCTGAGGTGTGATTTCCACAAGATAAAAAAATAGATTCGCCATGTTCTATTCTATCATTGTAATGGAAGTGTGCCCCATAATACTGTATTTCTTAATTCTTTCATATTACGCTGAAGAGGAATTTGAACTCTCTGGATGGTGCATGGTTACAAAAATCTCCCTTTGGGAAAGCTGCGGAATTGCTGGAAGGCCTCCAAAAATCAGAGGTGTAGAAAACAAGGCCTGTGAGGAAAGACTAAGGAGCTGGCTTGTTAACCCTAGCGACAGAAGAGCAGAAAGGACACGGCCATGGCTTTCAAATACACAGAATAGTGTGGCATCTAAAAAAGAACATATGGATAGGATAAAATGTCCGGTTAAATGCAGAAGGGAAAGTTAGGTTGAACATTAAGGAAAGTCTAATGACTTACTGGTCAGGACAGCAAAGCGCTGGAATAACCTAGGAGTTTGGAGCCTCTGCCCATGGAGAAGCTAAACATGGGTCACACACTTGTACTAGGATTGGCATGGATGGTAATAAGGCTCTCCCTAGAAACTGTGTTTGGCAACTTCTCAGGTTGCCTCCCAGCTCTCTTTTCTATGACATGAAGTTTCTAACTAGGCTGTGTAGCTACTATGTTCATGCAAAACTGCATCCATCAAAAGGCCAGAATAGCTGATTCACAGGAACTAGAATTAATTTCTATTTGCTCTCTACGGCTGCAAAATCTCCTGAACTGGCTGAGTATTACTTTAGAGTCTTTGGAATCCAATTGGTCCTACAGCTACAAAGCTTGCGATTCACATGGAAGAAACTAAAGGATATGTCACTATTCCAGACCCAAAATCCTGTTAATTAATTACCAAAGGTGGAAGATTTAGTCTTTTGTAATGGGAATGATGAATACTGGTAAAGCAACCCTCTAAACACTCTAAGAAGGTAAGAAGGCTGACCCTCTTCTACCTTTATAGCAGGAGACAGTTACTGTTCCTGACAACATGCAGACAAGGAAGGTGGGAGAACCGAGAAGTGAAAAGGAAACAGCTTTGCCGCAGGCAAGAAAGGTGCAGCTAGAATTAGAAAGAGCTCACACTCTGCTCAATAAAGCCATGTGGAGACACGGTGAGTGACGGCCTGGAGATGGCCTTGAAGGACCTTTGTAACAGAAAATGAACCTACCACCACCAGACACTGAGTATGAATGAGGACTAGGTCCCAACGGAAAAGCAGAGGCTGGATAACTCTCATCGGTGACCAGAAGCATCCAAGAGCATCGGCAGAGGACCCATGGTAGCAGTCCGTATCAGAGGACTACCCTTTAAGACACAGAGCAGGAAGCCTATGGCTGGGGAGCACAGTCTGGCAGGTACAGCAAGTAGCACCCCAAATACTGGGAGTAGGTGTATATGTGGAGGATGAGGCATGTTTCTGCAGGAGACAGCTCGGACCCATGACTACCCCTTAGACTGCCATCCGAGGGAGCAGCCCCACATAAAGGTGGGGTTTAAAAGAAATGCAGTAGCCCCTCATGAAGTGATACTGACAGCTACCTGATAATGCTTTCCTGGCAAGAGAGTTTTGCAAGCATCCCAGACAGGAGGGCTGCACTTCTAAGAGATGCAGTGTACAACAGACAAACCTCTCTCTCCTCCATGTCTGAAGAGGGACATTCTGAAGATCGCAACATACCTCTCAGGCATCACTTGAACAGGTACTACAAAGCACAGCCCTAAGTCCCTGAACTTGTGTTGTCCGTGCCTGAGATAATTTGCAAAAGATTGTTTGAAGAAAATTGCTGGACACAGTATATTATCTGTATGTATCCTGTTCTTGTCTCTATTTCACTGGCCCCTGAGGAAAGACATGATGTTCACACACAACTTGAAAAGAACACATTTTTCCTTACCTTTGTCAAAAGGCTATCGGGAGAGAGAAGGGAAAAGAGCATATAAGCAAAATACAAGCGTCTGAAGTGTTGCTCCTGCTCCTTTACCAGGCACAACTCAAATCCTGGGGAGAAAGCAGGAATGTCTCCATGAACTTCAAAGAGATGCTCTTTTAAACCTTTCGTGCAAAGGATGACATTTTCTGTGTCGCCACACAGTGGCACTCTCCCCACACAGTTCTCAGAGGTAAAGCTGCTGGGTTTTTATCTCCCTACTACCAAGATACCTGCGAGTATAAATTCCACGAGCAGATGGAGTTTTCAGAAAACACCGGTAACTGAAACAACGTGCAACTTGGAACCAGCAGAGATGGTCAAACACTTGCCTTCACAGCACAAGTATTAGCTGATTACAAGTTGTCAGAAACAAAATACTAGGAAAATCTGATTTTAAAATAGCTGGTAAATCCCATCTTAGGATCGTTTTTGTTTGGTTGGTTTCCTCCCATCCTCTTCACCACACACTTCACTTGCACATCACTTTGCACTTCAACATCTGGCTTTACTGTTTTGAGATCTTAATGCCACTTCCATCTTCTATAACTCTGGCAGCACCACTCTAAACTCTTGTCAAATCGTTTGTTCTCTATGGCTTCCTCAGAGGAAAAGCACCAAGGACTCCCAAGCAAATACACATCCACCAAAACCCCTCTCTGCCAGACAGACTTCACACGTGGATTTATTCAAGGTGAGAAGAATGGTGTGTTGATAGGCCTGTGGCAGAGAAACAGGACCAGGTGAGTGAAGTGATGGAAAAGTAAGGAAGAGTTGGAAAAGAGCCATTCACACAGGCTTTCCTAATAAGTGTTGATTTTTCTCCTTACATGCTAAATGTTCAAGGACTAATGCAAGCCTTAATCTTTATGATGCAAACGTTACACACACCTTGCACAGAGGCAAGGTATCAGAGCTGATGTCTATAATGATGCACATAAAAGAGAGGAAGCCTACATGATGTGAAAAGTCTTGCTCTGCTCTCCTAGCTGCCTTTGGATAGAGCCATGTGCTATTGCAGGTGGGAGCTGGCCTGCTGGTGATGAAATATCTGTCCACCCCAACACTCTCCCTGAGTTTTTACGCCACAGATTGATAGTTTGGGATTTGCAGATAGCAACTCACATGTATTTCGTCTCCAGTAAGACAGACTACAGCTGAATATGCAGGTGCTCCGAAGTACACCTCGAGTCCTGTCCCTTCCAAACTCCACATTCTCACTTTTCTGCTTACTTAGCTCTTATAAAAGGTCTTGCTTGCAGTGTGATGACAGAGATAACAAAGGTCAGTTCATAAGTAATGGTGAAAACACATCAATAAAGCATGCAATACCTTCAAAGTACAAAGGGAAGAGGGGTCTCCAGAAAGGGTCCTATCAATTTCCAGCTGTTTCTGACCAGTCTCCACCTTTGCAGCTGCCAGTTCAGAGGAGCTAGGCTAGCTGCCAGTTACCCAAGCAGAAGAATTCCAGATGTCTACAGAAATCAAAAGGTTTATCACACATGTATGGCATAAATACCACTGCCAGTGATTCATCTGAGTGAGGAAACTCCCTCCACAGCCCAACGTCTACGTGGAGGCTGGGTCAAAATAGCGACTCTATCAACTATCACACAGGATTTTACGCGGGGGGACTTTGTCTTCCCTTTTCAGGAAAGAAACTCAGATAGGAGAGCAGTGTACTTTAGGAGAGGTGAATCCATTCTCCATGAGAAAAATCACCCTAGAACATAAGAGGTAGGAACATTCATAATGGTTCAGGCCAAGGTTTTCTTTGGAAAACCCTTGTTCTTGAACAGGGGAAGGAAATAAAGAGTCCCTATCCATGCTTTTCCATCTTTGCTATACTCAGTCATATCTCCTCCCATCTGAAGACAACTTCTAATTCAGTCCGATATAGAAGCCATTCTTGGAGTTTTCCCATGTCTAATATAGTCCTGGAGGATGAAGAAAACAGAACCATATGTATTCAAGGTGAAAGCACACAAGACTTCTTCTAATTAAAAAAAAACAACAAACCAACAAAAAAAAAACCCCAAACAAAAAAACACTGGAAATAAAGAGACACAACTCTCGAATAGTTCTTTAGTCTTAAAATCTAGAATTTAATTTGTCTGTCTGCTAAGCTTGATCTGATGCATTCATAGACCTAACACAACCCCAAGATCTTGCTTCAGAGTAGTATGGTCAACACAAAGCCTGTGATTCGAAATGCACAGCAGGCACCGTTTTTCTCTGTGCGCCTCATTTCACATTCATTCGCGTGAAATCTCATCCACTGTTTTACTGGCCACTCAGTCTCATAGGGTTCTTCAACAATACTTTCAACCACTATCTTTGCTCATCTTGAGTAACTTGATTTTACCGGCAAGGCTTGAAGTCTCATTGTTCTCCCTATTTTCAGTGTTTGTTTCTGAGTATGTTCAACATCACAAATCCCATCACCAATCTGTGAAACTCTCCTCACAACATCCTTCCATTGGGATGACTTTTCTCCCATTTTCTCCTATCTTGTTTCCTATCTCTCTTCCAGTTATTTACACATCTCAGGACCTTCTCTCCCAGGCAACACCTGCTCAGGTTCCAAGTAAGGTATTTTGTGAAGGAACTTTGCCAAAAATCTTCTAGAAATCTAGTATCAGCTGTTTTGCTCTTATCTACACTCCTTTCAAAAGAACTCCAAGAGGTTTGGAAGACAAACCTCTTGCCTTTACAGAAATCACAATGACTTTTCCAAAACTGACTGTGTTTATTTTGTTGTCAAATATACTTTTCTTCTATTACATCTTTTACTAGCTTAGGTGCTACAGACACCAGACTTACAAGCCTTTAGTTTCCTGGATCCTCCCAAACCTTTTTTTAAAGATTGATGTTATATTTACAGAACCCTCCATGCTTCAGATGCCAAGAAATTTTTAAAAGAAATGTTACACACTGCCTTTGGCAATACAGCTATTTCATCCTTGAGTTCCTCAGACCTCAGGTGAAACCTTCCAGTCTTGGCAATTTGTTAGCATTCCAGGCTGCTCAAGTGTTGGATTCTGGAACCAAATTACAAATCTGTTTTGCCAACATTTTATATTCTGTGACGGAGTGGGTCAGCAAGAAGGTGCTATCAACATCCTCGCCAAGTATTCAGGTGACAGCTCAGAACGAGAGCAGGTCTAGTGAGAGCTGAGAATAAAGCCCCATACACATCCTCCTATACAAGTCCTTCTCACCTTGTGTAAGAGAGTGGACCTAACTAAAAAAACATATCAATGATCACTCTACTCAAGAAGTAGCAGCGAAACTAAATGACACTTCCCCAGTATCAATCCATATCAGGGCCTCTTGCTCCCATCATCACAGAGCAGTGGCAGTCACAAAAGGGAGATGTTTTCAAATTGTTTAATTGTCCAACCATTTGGCCAAATGAAGCATTTTACGAAGGTAGGAGTTATCTTGGAACAGATGCATATCACTCAGGTTAACTTTTCTAGCCTGATCAAAGCCATGTCAGACAGAAGAACCCTAGTGTGGCTTTTGCCAACCAGTACACTGAGGTGCTAAGACAAACGGACACAGGGAGCATGTTTTAAAAAAAGGAAAGGAAGACAAGAGAAGTTGTGCTTATGAAACCCTCACGTTACAAAGGAGATGGCACTTCACTGCAGAAACGAGGGTGGGAAGACTTCTACTTGCATACCAAGACGGCTGTGGCAGAATCTGTGATGACAGATGGAGCTTTATTTGCTTCCTTATCCCTACATTACCCCCAGATACAGCCACTATCAGCACAGCCAGCACCATAGTCAAATGGTACAAAGAGAGATAGCTACCTTTAAGCACACATTTCATAAATGGGATGTGAAAAAGTTAAGAGAAAAAAATAAAAGAGCCCACTGAACGGCACTCGACTCCTTTGAGTCTTGGATTGTAGGCTAGAAAGCTTCAGCAACACACCTAGGGGCTTGAAAAGGAACAGAGTTGAGAAGCTGCAATGTCTGATAAGATAGTCCAGAGACCTGGGCCCAGTGGTTTACTCTGCCATCTGTCCACAGTGCGTGCACAGGCTGCTGGCTTTGCCCAGCCACGGGTCCCCAGCGTTTGGTGCTGTACCGCCCTGAAAGAATGGGAACTCTCACACTGCCCAAGATTTCCACATTCAGTTACTCTGCTTTCATGCCCTTGTAAAATTTCTCCATCTCCCATCCCTACTCTCATTCCTGGTATATTTTAGGAATTCTCTGTAAACCTTCTCTTTCTCTTTTTTTTTTTTTTTTTACACCAGAGGGTCTGAAAATTCTCCATTCTTCCAAAGCAGTCCCTTTGCCCCATTTCTCCTCTCTGACACATGCACTTCACACACATCCCCTTATTTGTTTGTCTGACCACACTGTTTCTTTGCTAGGGCTTTCATTTTCTCTCTCACCAAGGACTTTGCATGCCATGCATTTCACACTTTATCACACTGCCGGGACCACAACTTCTCCCTGTGCTGAGAAGGCAAGATCTCTTTACCTTGTTCTGATCTTAAACAAAATCAGCGGTTCTTTATCCAGAAATTGGTCCTGAACATTACAGCTGATCAGATGCAGCAGCATCCACTGGTGACAGACAGATAACGCAGAGGCAGACGTCTTCGTATTCTCACCGTGCGTCTTTAATGGCCAGATGAAAAACATTAACAGTGTTACAGAAATGAAAATAAAGTTTCTGGGCCACTTGAGATGTATTCATTAACAAGTTCCTATGTTTGTCAGGGGTTTCAATGGCTCTGGGTTTGAGATAGAGCTTTTGAATTCTGATAGCAGTGGTGCCATTTCGATCAAGGTAAAATTCAGATTCCACAGATATCAGAAATGTTCATCAAGAACAAGAGAGAACTGAATGAACAACTCCGCAGAAAAATCAATCTATTTTGAAATGCACCTCTATTTTGAAACATCGTCTCAGCTAAAGCAGGAAATGGAGTCTTCAGTCTGTTTTCCAGCCTCGGACTCTGCTATCTGGGGAAGAAAGTAAAGGCCAAGGCATGAAATAGAAGGACGCGTGTAAGCTTGAAGTGCCCATAGATTGCTTGCAATAGTGTCGAAATTAAGTAGTTTTAGAAAATCTCATGCCAGCAACAAGAGAGAATAAAAAAACTAGTCAAGGAAAGGAGGCAAAACATGTCTCTCAAAGCAATCTGTTTTTCTTATAATTATCTCTTGTTCCCAGAGAGTTTCCTCTGGGTTTATTAGAAAGCTAGTAGCATCTGGCTCTTTGGAATCAAGGCCATCCCTTACTTCTGCAGTATTTACTTGGCTAATCACCGCAGATTTGAAAGCCTGATGTCTAGGGCTCTGCAGGCCACCAGGAGACAGGACTGGCCTGCTTAAAGTCATCTAGCCAGAGACGGGATCGAGCCAGGAAGGGGCAGAGCAGACCTGACAAGCAGCAGGCATGCATGTGGGAGCCAATCTAAAATTTCAAACTCTCTCCTGAAGGAAATCAGATGGAGATCAGGCTTGGGATTCATTTGCAGCGGAACAATTGGCTTTTCTTATCTGGCCCTCCATTCCTATAGCACACCTGTGACGTGATATCCTCCTCCTCATCTGTCCCTCATTCCAGATCCAAGACCTCCTCCCTTCTGCACAATGAATGCTCCATCATTCCACCTTCGCTCACCGCTCCTACCTGTGCCCATCAGAAAGCCACAGCACAGGCACTTGCTGTGACTCCTCATTATCGCTCAGAATTTTCCATTGCCCTCTGCAACCTCACGGTTATTATACTCTCATTGCCTGGGCAAGTGAACTCAATCTTTGCTTTTCTGATTTTCTATTGTCTGTTTATTAGATGGACCCTTTGTGAACTCAGCAGTTCACACTCTCCTGTGGTGCCAAGTGTAAAATTAATATTGACTAAAAAATCCGGGCACTTCTTTCTGGCCAGAGAGGAGACATTTCGAATTAATGGGAACGTTACAGTGTTTCACACCCACTGTCATCTTTCTGAAACCTCCAACTCTTGCAGCTCATTTCTAATTGCAGGCATTAACTCTTAACGGGCCTTGTCTGTTCCAGGTGGGTGGGTTCCTCCCTCAGCCGGTTCAGCGCCCACATGTGCTGGGCACTGAGCACGTCCAGGACTTATTGGGTCTCCTTGTAGGCAGCCAGCAGAGGTGGTGGTGTATCTAACAGCTTCTGGTTCTTCTAAATCCTTCACACAGCTGTCAGGCAGGCAAAGCCATAAGGTGTCCTCACAACCTAAGGCAGGTGATGAGCGCTTGGCTGAGAGCTCTCTTGGTACCAGAAGGGACACAGCGTGAGCACCGCGTTCTATCATGATGTCAGTGAGGTCCCAGGTTGAGCTGGCAGCAATGTGTCAGAGCAAGGAGATCAGTCTGTCTCCATGGGCTCAACTCAGTTCTCTGGCTGAGAGGTGACTAGCAGTGACTGAGGGGACAATTACTACCAACTGCGGTAGCTACACCTGTGAGGGGTTAAGCGGCCTCTTCAGTTCACAGCTGAGACCACAAACTTTTTCTTGCCAAATATCACCAAATAGCCCCTAAAAAGACAGTATTCTTTTGGTTTTTCTTCCTAGCTCAGAAATGACTGAGAGGAGAAATCCTCTATCAGCTGAGCACAGACTGTGACTCTTGGTAGGGACATCCATGCCAAAAAGTCCAGCTCCTGCGTCTCTCTCCAGGCACTGCTCTGTCTCTACAGAGAAGTGCTGGTATTTTCTAACTGGTATCACTGACCCAGCATCACTGCAGAGCTCAGGAGACAAGACTGCTTCAATTAGGCATCCCATCGCTCTTGTACATTTTGAGTGCTTGTAACACTGTCATTGCTGTAAAATGCCACCTGTGGCATGGTGTACACACCCACACGCAGAGCAAGACATTGAAGGGCTGAGTTTTTCAGGGGTCCTCCCTATGTTAGCACACACTCTAACCTTAGATTTCTTCTAGAGCAAGCCCTGGTCCATCTGGCCTTACACGGGAATGGAACAGCTGCTTGGACAGCGTACACTGCTGGAGGATCAAGCACTGTGCCCCGTACCTGCAAACAGCTGAGCCCTGCAAACCATAAGAGACTGAGGCCAGGTCAGAGGAGCAGTGAGGACACCAAGTCAATATATTAACCTATTCGCCTCTGAGTGAGAGATCTTTCTCTCACTCAACATTTCAGAGGTGTTGGCAATCAAGGATTTAGTTTGGTGTATTTCCACAGGCAGTTACGGCTGAGTAATAGATTGGGGTTTTCTACTCGTGGATCAAAATCCCCCAAGGAGGTCAAGAAACACAGTCCAGGGAGGAAAAGAGGATTAGAGAGATGCTGAACAATGCAGCTATGATGCCAGGCTAAGGAAATCTTACTCTTGCATTCTTTGCACACTCTAACCCTTTATAGCCAAGAGCTCTTTGCCAGACTCTTAAAAGAAACATATAAAGCAATTATACTGGCACAACACCGTTGCCACTAGTACCTCAGTGCACTTGCACAGCAAGTGTTAAGAGAGGAGAATTTAGATTTTACCACTCCAAATAGTGTTGCCAACACGAAGCATTTGAGAAACACTGAGCTAACAAACACAACTGATTTTCTCCCTGGTTTTCCTCGCTTTCACTAACTGTCCAGCCCAGAGCATGCTTACTATAGAAGACTCCAGTGCCACCACTTTTATTTTCAGAAGGAAAATAACATGGAATAAACTTGTGTTCTCTAATGCAACTGGATTGAGCAAGTGAGAGGCCAGATGTACAAGTCTCTCCTGGTCCCATTAAGCACATTGTAGACTTCCAAGCATGTTATAAATGGAGTGGCGCAATATTACAGCACGTACGAGAGAACCGAGGCGCAGATAAGTGTTTGTCACATCGCATGCCAGTGGATGACCAGAATTGAGCTTCCACCTCCAGCCATGACAGATAAAACAAGGAGCTCCTCTTTTGAAAAGAAAAGGCCACATGGTCTGTAATGCTTCACCTGTGGATACTTAAAATAATTGGATCTGGACAGATTAAAGGCAAATGGCAGTTGCTCAGATGAATACAGTGTACTATATGGAGCTACGGAAAGAGCCAGAAGTACTTGATTTTCAGATTACACCAGCTGTAAAAAAATATGGATCACAGAATGCTGTCAGGAGAGGACAGGGAATGCTTTCCAAATGAAGTGTCAGATTATGGCAGCTCAGGCACTAACAAAACGGTGCACCTGATAAGCAGGGCCATGTGCAATGAACCCCCTTTGCCCAGCACAGCTGAGCTGCAGGTGTACAACTGGATCTCAAGCACAGCCAGCAGAAGGGTTTGCAGCAGCACAGATCCACATCGGATTCTGTTCTTCCCTTCCTACAAATGTGGAAAATTTCCAAGTCTGCGATTGGCTCAACTTTCCTCACACCAGATAACAGTCAAGACCAACAGTGACAGGTTTTGAAATCCTCAGCCTGCGGCTCACAGGAAGATATATAATAGCGAAGGCACAGAGAGATAAAAGCCTTCACGCAGTATGAAGAATTTCACTTTACTCAACCAAAAATTAAAAACCTCGCCCTTTGAGAAAGATAGCAGGTTTCCCTTTGTCTTGAAAGATCTTAAATACAGGGAAAAACACGCATTCCAAGCTCTCTATCTCGCTAAGATAAATCAGCTTAAGGGGCAGATTCTTCTCTTGTGTGGTCCTGTACAACCTGCCAAATCATATTAGAAAACCAGTGGAAGACCAGGTGAGGACAGGCTGGTAGCAGTTAACCAGAGTACAGTCCCACACAGTTTGAGCAAACCAGCCCTGCTGCACAGCTAACGAAGATCTTTCTTTTGACCTTCATCCCTGTGCTTCAAAATGTAAGGAAAGCAAAGCTTTGAGAAGACAGATCTGGCCCTCGTGCTGGAAACACACGTATGTCAGTCTACACATTAGATGTGTGAGTAATCCCCAGGAATATCAAGCTAAGCACATGAGTGGGTGATTGCAAGATGAGATTGAAACACGCACCTTGTATTGAAATGCAGTTTACGATACATTGATTTTCCTTCTTCAGATGAAGCCAAAAAGTTCAGGAGCATCATACTTGTGTTTGGTATGACTATAGCTATTTAATAGTGGCAGCTGAGACTTGACATTGTTTCATTGCTTCTGATACTTGCCTCAGTCTTTTACAAAACAGGTACAATGACTGTTATTATTGTGCTATTTGTCTAATAAAAATGTAAAAGGCACAGTTTACTTAGCTGTTGTTTATGACAGCGGTGAAGGTAAACTTCTTCAATAACCATTGAGTAATGATTAAGGCACGTTAGAGTTTAAAGCTCTAGATTATAATAACCTTTAAAAACAAATTGTTTTCCTTTGCATTGCTGCAGGGCAGAGTAAAGGCAGTTAAGGTACTTTAATTGCATTTCCACTCCTAACATGTTTTTACATCACACTTGGACTACAGTTCTGAGGCTTCTAAGGCTTCGGCTGGAGGGCTGTAGTCTGAACTGCAAAAAAGCGAAACACAACAATCCCAGCAAGGAACCCACAGGTATTTCCTGGAATTAAATCTCGGACAATTAGGGTACGTCTGACGCTCAGCAACAATGCAGTGCAAAGACAAAGCGGAGAACATTCAGACAGCTCAGCAAAGGACAGAATATCTTGGTTTGACCCAGAAAGCCACGCCAAAGCATCCTACATCCAAGCGGTCCAGGCACAAAAAGATTTCACCTTGGCAACCCTGCTTCCATTTGTAAATGGTTCTTGGCTAGCTGAGGCATTTCTGCACTGCGATCAGCAGTGCTGACACTCCTCGCTATGCACCCTCTCAGACTCTTTCCCCTCAGAATCATCTACCAGCCAAAATTAAAACTCAAACGTCGCAGGCGATGTGGGCAGGGAGAAGGAGAGACAAAGCAAAACGCTCCTCTGATTGACCGTAGCGTTCTTGACACGGCAGGCTTATGTCAGATCGGTTCGAGTGCAGCCCCGAGTGACTCATTACAAAGTTTTGGTGTGTTAATTCAGAGGGCAGGAGTTAATCTGGATTCTACTGGTTGGAGGTAGATGACAGCATTTTTTGTTCCTTAAATGGGAGTGGTTACTTCAAGCACAGGAGCACTGTATTAGCAAGCCCATTTCTCACCACGGCTTTAATAAAATGTATGAGAGTGCAGCGCTCACTCTCAATTTGTGGGAAGTGGTTTGAAAGCTATTCTCTACCTCCCGGGCTCACGTGTGATGTGGCTGGGATTTACAACCCTGGTTAACTTATGAAGGTTTTCCAATTTGCATCTATTTCCTGAAAGATTCAAGCCTAAGGAAAGTGGATGCTAATGTAGAAGCCTGTATTGGATTGGTGAAGCAGATAATCCAAGATTAATTTCATCTGACAAAAGAAATCCATCATCGCAGTGTCAAACTCCAGCGTGCAGCTAGTAGCTCTCAGCAAGCCTGGAGATGCAACTCAGCACCTGGGTTCTTGCACACAGGTGCCATTCGAAAATGCCTCGGGATATTGAAGAGATTTTGACAGGGCAAAAGTCTCTTTGAAAGCAAAGCCGAGAGCATCCTATCTTATCACCTGACTTTTGGCCCGACAAGACATTGAGCCTGCAGCAACTATCAAACATAAGACTACGCTGGCCACTGATAGGAGGTTTATTGCAACCACAGAGGAGGAATAATCCATCTGTAGCCCAGGTTTGAGGTCTTTCACTGAACACACACAAGGATCTGACAGGGCGACCCAATGCTCTGCATCTCATATACTCCCTGACCACAGTAGAAAGCATGAGGTAGAAATAAGTCTTTGATACTCATCTAAACTATGTGCCGTGCAGGACAACGCTGGCAGGGAACAGCAATCCTTTAGAAAACTACGGAGCAGATCCAGTTCCTCACCAAACACACACAGAGGTCCATTCAACAATCAATCACCTCAGATGATTCCAGTCCATCATGTCTATTGCCAAACACCCATCTCCTGTTACATCTTCAGCTTGAGCAAAGGCGTTACCACGACTTTAGCAAATATGACAATATTTGAGCTGCTTCTCACACTCAGAAGTGGTTGCTAGTGTGATCTCTATTTTACTGCAAACGTTTTCTTTCATCCAGGCACACCCACGTGTTCATGTAAACCCTAGAGCAACACTGCCATGGGCTTCAGTCCCACCTCTACGTAAGACAGCGATGCTGACCCCAAAGCTTCTGTATGTTTCAGAAACATGTGTCTGTGCTGGCTCAGCTGGAGGCGGAGAGAAGTAGATAAAAGAGTCCAGCCCTTTCAATACCTTAACACATGGTTCTGGTAAAAATTTTATAGAAAAATATGACTGCAGAGTAAGTGGTACAAAATACCTAATAATAGACCAACTCTGACTGAAGGAAGCAGACACATAGAAGTTGCTGTGAGCAGGAAGTTGGCTCTTCCACCGACAGGAACACTCACTTCTCAGGGCTATTTGACACTCTTCCCTACTTTAGTCCTTCAGCTGAGGCAGCGATGTCCTCTGAGATTCCCCAGAGGAGTACCGGAGAGCATCCAGACCATGCTCTCACTGCAGCGCTCGCTCACTCTCATTTGCTGTAAATCACTAGGACTCTACTGACCAATGAGCCTCAGCCTGTGTGTGTTTCTACCGTTTAAGCCACATCCCAACAGAACTGTCACAGTCCTTTAGTTCTCTGCAGCCATCCTGCACCCACCCTACTCCTTGCTCCCCAAGGTTTCAGCTTCTCCCCAGCTCATACCTACACTGGTGCCAGTTTCCCTCAGAGGGGTTTGCACTGACCCCTTGATGGCTACATGTACTCTGCTATTCGCTTCCGTCTCTTGCTCAGCACAAGTACGTGGACACACAAAGGCAAAACCCAGACAGTCGGCTGTTGTAACAACACATTATAAAATGTATTAATCATTTATCCTGCATATTAAGGGACTCCTCCTTCCTGTATCTACCTGCCAGAACCAGGTTCACAGTTGGTGACAGCTGCTGACACCCACGAGCAAGGCAGCAAGACAAGCGCTGCATTCCCTGTCTCTCCTGCACAGATGAGGTCAGCTCGACATTAAGGAGATAAGAGTTTTCTGAATTCTTCTAGTGAACCCTAATGTTGCTCCCAGCTTACAATCCCAGAATACTTTACCAACACTTTTACTCTGCATTTTGTTTGAGGACCAGCAGTTTGAGAAGAGATGCAACAGCTGAAGGCACTTCTGTAGCTCACCCCACTGCAACACGGTCAGGATGGTCTTGCACGGAACAAGGTCCCCAGGGCTCATGCAGGTTCTCAGTTATTGCTATCACACGTATTTGTTACCTGGCCATTGGGAACGGAACTGTCATCTGAACTCCACAACATGAGGGAAGATTGATTTTTAGTTATTGGTGACTGGTGAATGCTGAGCAACAAGTACTGGAGAAGAAAGACTTCCGGTAGCGCACTTCTGTGAGTGAACAGTTTTCCAGGTCACCTTCACCTACCAGACAACACTGGAGTGGCTCCTTATTGTTAAGATCAATTCCTGTATACCACTGTGGTTTCTCTGCTGCACAGCAGCAACAAGTTCATTATCCAGAGGAGAGATCCCAGCAGAAAATATCCAAAGACAAAAAAAAAAAATAAAAAAAAATCAATCACGAAATATCTAGTGACAGAATGAAATCCTGGCCCCAGTAAACTCCCTAGATCTGACCTATGGAATAGGCAAACTCTGCAATTGGCTTTGCAACCCTGCTTATTGGGTGCAGATCATGGCTGCCTCCTGGCATCATGCTGGAAAGACACCTGAATGTATGCACCCCTCCTGTAGCAAGAGAACTTGGGCAGGCCCGGAGGAAACACCAGTATACATCAAGAGGATCCCCCAGTATAAGTAATCAATGGAAAAGCATTGATGCTATTTGTCACAGTCTCTTAGGGCCCATTAACCTTCTGCACCCTGATTCTTGTAACCTCAACTATTTCAACCTTCAGGGTAACACAAAGCCTTCAGGCAACAACGTGGCGCTTAGAGAAAGGAATCTTTTCAACTTGTGCTACACAAACAGCTTACACACTGGAGCACAGCACTTATTCATACCCCTCTGAGCATGAATAAAGGCCAGACATAAAGCAATCAGTCTTTCAGACTGTGGCAGGGTGAGCCGGTTCAGGTCATGACGGCTATAGCAAAAGAAAGTTCTGCCTGATCCATGCCCTAAAGATGATTTGAATTCCCTGTGCTTGCCTGAGAGAAGATGTAGAGTGATTACAGGATTAAACCATCTGTGTTTGGGTCCTAGCTCCTCATATATGTCCTATGGTGTAGAAGAAACATGTCACGAGATACGACACTGTCTTTCTCCTGTCGAACTGCATCAGCCTCCTTGGAAGCAACAACTCACGGTGACACATCACAACCACATACAGATGCAACACTACCAGTATTGTAACAATCCATAAATCTCACAATAAATCTTGAGACTTTGTACTGGGAGCAGCAAAGGCCAATGGGAAAAAATGCAAGAGGTCTTTTTCCCACTGTGGAGAAGGTGACAGCTCAGAAAAAAACAACACCCCAGGAATCTAGGAGAGTACTGGGGAAAGGTTTTTTAAAATGACCTGCAAAAGGAAAAAAACTACCAGGGTCTGATAGAGATCCTCATCTTTTCCGCATTTAGCTTTTGTGTCATGTTTGCTGAACTCCTTGTCTAAACAAGTTCTGTTTTGCTGCTGTCAGCACAGTGGGTTTAACGTAGCTTAAGAAAAACATCTCACACTATTCTTCATACTTCATATATCATCTCCAACAAGCCAGATAGCAGAAAACAAGCTGCTACTGCGCAGCTGATTATTGGTGATCATGTACGCAGGCAGGCCCAATGATGGAAGAATACTACTAAATTTTGCCAAGATCTGTTTTTAGCTATGCAGAGAAGCAACCAGCAGCAATCTAAGGGGAGCCTTTGACTCGGGGAAACATCCAGACTGCCTGTAAACTACAGAGGCACAATTCGACGTTTTCAGCACTAATAACTGCACCGGAGAGCACCAGTCTGACAAGTCCTTTGTACATGGTGCCTGTTCCTAAAGAGCAACAAAGTTATTGACCTTATGAGGCATTTTTACATATAAAGATTGTCCACAATAATTTAAAAGAAGAGTCAGAGGAGTTGAGATGGAATAGACACTGAAAAAAAGTACTGCTATTAAAAACATCACAGCAAACCTTGCCCTTTGGTTGGTTGGGTTGGGTTTTTTTTCCTTTCTCAGACAGTTCAGCTGCTAATCTCATGGAGGGAGTAAGTCTCTGCATTCCTCTGAATTACCCAGTTTTGGCCAACTCCATTCCTATGGATAGGAATGCACATATAGTAACATCATACAGCTACTGGCTTCAACCGCAGAATGTTAAACAGTTACCCATCTTCGTTTAATTGCAGAAAATCAGGACATTCTCCTAACAACATGGTAATAAGAACTTGGGGGATACATTCCTTAAATAACTCGTGGCAATTTTCTAAAACATCAGCTATTTAATTTAGGAGAATCCCATAAGATATAAAAATGATCTTCTGATACCAAGGTATTCCTGCCAGTGTTTCACCGTGAACCATGTATCTATCTATTTTGTTTTGTATCTCCACCCTGTGAAAATATCTCATCATCATTATTTATACTGCTATTCAGGAGGGATTTTGTACTGCTCTCAGCAGCCAGCATTATAGTCTTCATCCTCTCTGCTGAGATTTGATGGTTCATTTCCTCTGCCCAGACTAACTTCAGATTGTCAACATTGCCCTGCAGTTCTGTAAAAAGCATGTACATGCAAAATGTACTTATTTGTACTTTGAGCAGATAGTTCTTCATCTTGTAATTTCCTTAGACAGCAAGCCAGTGGTGATAAAATGGGTTTAAACTACAGCTTAACATTAAAAACCTCTCCCTCTGCAAAGCTTCCATGTTAAATTATTCACTATTCTTGAATATGTGCTCAAAGTGGTCTCACCCCACTCCTTGATAAAGAACCTGAGTGTAGAAATGAGGCTTATTTCTCATCACTTTCCACAAGGCTGGGAGCTTAGCATGGAAAATTAAAAGTAGGATCTGGCTTGGAAGGGATGTTCTGTGTTTCTGAGTCTGGCCTCTGCTACTAGTAGTACCCATGCCCTGTAATTCACCAGCAACATCCTAGATAATCAGTGTTTCTCTCCACTGTTCCTATGGGAAGGATGGTTCACAACTTGACTCTGATGGCTGCAAGTTGTCCTCTTATTTGCAGCTTTAGTTTGTTGAGAACTGGCTTACGTAGTTTTCTTATGTTGGTATTTCCCTTCAGTATAAATAATGCACCTGTTTCCTCAGTACTTTTTCCTAGGATGAATGCATTAGGAGACAGCTTCCACCGACCCATTAGCCTCCTACGGCTAGTTCCACTGAGTCAAATTTTTATCATTCTCTTACCAGACAGGGCCTCTCTTCCCTGACCATCTCATCTGTCCTCCTCTCCCAAGCCAAATTCAGAACAGGAGGTGGGGAAGTGATGGTGGAACCGGACTCAAACACGACCCTTAATCCTGTTTGTCACAACCAACACTGGCCTGGTTCCAGTCAGCTCACACTGATCCTCCACAGGAATGCCAGCAGATGTAGCTGTCTCGACTCCACCTGTCTCACCAGAATGACTCATCTCAGTATCTCACTCAGAAAATATAGTCTGCATAGTTCAGCTAAGCTAGGTAAGATCTGAGTGCCACAAGGGCCTCTTACAGGTAGGAGCAAAGATGCACAGAAAAAACTGGTGAGCCCAAGTTCACCACAGCCTGTTCAGACGCAACAAGAGGAAATGAAACTGAGCTAAGGTACTGTGAACACAAGTGGCCCACACCAAGCAATACACTGAGCTCAAGGACTGATGCAGGCCCAGTTATCAATGGCTGCCTAGACTTTTTGAGTAAGCTATGAATTTTGTAAACCCAGAAACACTGTTCCTTGCCCCTAAAGAGGTCACATTCAGAGAAAGGAAAAAAAAAAAAACAACACAAACTCCTCTTCAATCACCATCTGGCTCCTCATTCCAATCTCTGTGCAGAAGTTCAGAACCACCTCAGGTGTACCAGGACAAAAATCCTGTTTCCAGATGTTAGAGACCATTGAAAACAACTCTTCCCTTCCCTCTCCACCCAAGAGGAAAACATTCACTTTAAGCCAGACCATTCCAGTGTTCCAGTTTACCATGTGGTGACAAACAGCCAAGGTGGCAGGAATACGCAAGCTGGCTTCAGCACTGCCGACAATGGGGGATGGTCACTTCTTCAGAGGTGGGCCCCATTAAGACATAGGAGCTTTAAGCCGCTAACTCATGACAGCACTGCTCTGCCTGTACAGACAGCACAGCCACAGTCTGTTGTCAGAGGATCCTCATCAAAGTCCTTGTCCCTTCACCAGACAGAGGCGATATGAGTAACCTCTCCTTCAGAGACACTTGCTTCACCTCTTCTTTTACCCAGGCATTCATTAGGCCAAAGAGTGAAGAAACTGTTTCGTGTAGGATTTAGCACATGCACCTCACCTTCCTGTTGTAACTTTTTCACCTTGTGTCATGTCACCGAGAAAAGCTGGCTGTGAAACTGTTCAATGCAGCATGCTCAACATTGTCAACCTGTAAAATCCCATTGGGCAGCTGCTGTACACACTTATCTCTGTGCAGCCAGGCTCAGCCATCTCGCTGGCTTAAAAGAAATGTTAATTTTCCCCTGTAGAATATGGAGTTGGATTCAGTCCCTATTCCTGCTCCTTTCCTCTCATTCATTCTATCACAGCTTTTCTCCCCCTTCCTTTGCAGCTACATGCCTAAGGCTACAGCAACATCCCCGCAAACCCTTGGGGCCCAGCAGTCCAAAGCTCTCCTAAAGCCACAGCAAATTTCACCAGCTTCCACTGGAGTAGGGCAAGCAGTTAGGACTCCTGCTCCTGATTATGGTACCTCCTTTCCCCTTAAAACAAACTACTGCTAAAACCTCTTTCATGTGGACATTAGCCCAGCCTCACTATGGTATTCCAGACCAGAAACACCAAGGGATCCTGAGCAAGGACAGACCCTAGCGAGGCACCTACCTTTAGTATCCCTTGGCTCCAAGACACCTTGTGTCAGTATGAGCAAGGAGCCGGTGTCCCATTTTTCTGTCCACCAGAAAAGCTGTCCCACTGAGCAATACAGTGTGGGGAGTGAGCAACAGAAAGAACTTTTTGATCTGCAGCATACACAACTCTAACATTTCCCAGGCTTAGTGGCTACTGTTCTTTGGCTCACTCCTGTTTTCTTGGAGAGCACAAAGCAGCAAACATCTCCAGAGTGACTGCTCACTTTAAGCAGTGGTGGTACCTGCACAACCCCTGTAGCAGATTAAGAACAGCTTGTTTCTTTCTCCCTTACTTCTCTTTCCAAAAGTCCCCACATCATCAATTAAATACCTGCTTTCTGTTCTTCCTTGTTGACCTCTTCCATCAGAGACAAGCTGAGTCATCAAGGCAGGTTGTACTGCAAACCTCAACCCACACGTTAATCCTCCTTTTTACCTAGGGTGAGGGAGGGAAAGGGGATATGACCTCTTGTCTCCTTATGAAAGCTCACAACAGTGCACGGGTGTCAGGAGAAGAGAGCCATACCCACATATGTCTAAAGTGACCTATTTTGAATGCAGCAAATGTCAGGTCATATCACATCTCTAGCTACACCAAGGTCCCAAGTACTTGTAGTCAGTCAAGCTTGGGACTGTTTAGCAGTTCACACTGTGATGGACCGATCCTGAAAGAAGAATTTGGTACCAGACGGCAGCAGAGCAATGTTTATGTGGTCTTGCTGTAGCATAACCTCGTTGCAATTCAGAATGCTACATCAAACAGCAAAGACATTGTAATTAAAAGCTGGATGACAGGAAGCAGAAAGTTTGGTCTGAAAGGATCATTGGCAGGTGCAAACTGAAATAACCCACTTGGATTTAATCTCTTCTTCCTAAAGACAAAGCCATGACTTGTACGTTTCAATCTGTTGATGACAGACGGGTGATTTTGCCAGAAAGCCAAAGACGTAAGTACAAAAGTCCTGACTACTTTTCCTAATTCTGTCTCATGTTGTCTTAGTCAAGCCACTTCATCTTTGTTGCTCAGCTTCCGCCCACCCCCCAGAGGGGAAGGTTGTTCTTCCTCAGGCTCTGCTGACCTTCGTTCCTGCACTCTAGGATCTATCCGTGCTATTAGAGAGTGAGGAACTTTTTCTATTTCTTAAACACTAGAAGAAAGATACTGTTTCTATGCACATACACGGAGTAAGCTTCTAGCTAGGAAACCAAAGAGCACAGGTAGAGCATGAAAAGAAAACAGTAGCATTCTGGATGTTTCTATCCACATCAGAAATGGTTTCCCCTCTCCCAGGCTTTAGCCCCCTTCTCTTTCTCTGTCAGGAGTGCCGTCCACACCCACAAGTGGTTCAGTCTACATTTAGGGCCTTTCATTTCCACTCCACTCTTTCATTTTCTTCTTCCCTCAGATGTCCCTGCAGAGCTATTCCACGTACACACCCCACACACTTTTTGCCTCTCTTGAGGCCATACTGAACATAACTATCATTCTGGTCAGCACAATAAAGCAATGACATGGCCAGTTCTTCTAAGCGCAGCACTAAAATGACAGACATGGCAAAGTCGGTGCTATTAAACAGAGACTTGCGTTTCTTGCTAACTAGGGATGGCAAGGGTGCACTGGTTCCTTTAACAACCACTTTGACATACAGCAGAAAAGTGAAGTAAGTGATGATGATAAGCCATTAGATGGAATAAACTGCCTTATGCTGAGCATTCACCACCTTTTCTGGGAAGTCAGGCTGGAATTTTGAATTTCAGTTTAATAAGGGATTGCACACTTTGCAAAAAGAATTGCGTGTTTGCGTGTGCATTCTAAAAGGAAGAGAGAGACGCTGTTTCTGCAAGGAGTGGGAAGAGGAGGAAAGTGGTATTTTTAAAAGCATTATTGCACAGAAAAGCAGAATTTATAAGGGGGAGTTCCTTGCGTCTCGATGCTGTAAGAGTGCCTGTGCTCTTGCTCATCTTAGGCACTATAAAATACTCAGAGGGGAGTGATTCTGTCCCTGCTTTTATTATATTTTTTTAATTGCACCTGTACCATCTCCCATCCACCTGCAAACAGCACCCTCTTCTCCCCTGACATTGACAGTGAACAGAGAAGACTGTCCCCTGCCATGTTCCCCCCTAGCATTGGAAGTCAGAGAGGTTTTTATTGCTGAGAATTTCAGCAATGCTTTCCAGGGCCTAAGAAACAGACATCATGGGTAAGCCCAGCACATCCCTTGCTACACTGTTTTCTTGACAGATGTATGTGGTATCACTCACTGCAGGGGGTGGAGAAGGGATTTTGCTCATTTGATTTTCCTGCAACACTGAGAACTGCTAAAAAAGCAAAAATCAGACCTGCTTCCATTCTAGACAACACTGGTGTCCAGCAGCTGGACTGGAGCAGTCACTTGTATTCACCTTTCCCTTATGAGTTCTTACCTGATTCAGTAGTACAATGGTGCCAAACTTTGTTTTCTGATGTCAAAGACGTTTTTTAAAACACAGTTTTCTGTTCTCACTCAAATCTGTGCTTCTATCCGTGCTGGCAGCAGTGCCAGTTGCCCAGTACCTTTGCTCTTGATAGCCTTTTAGATTCTGATTACTTTCAAATTACACTAGATATAAAATAATGCTCAGCTGCATCCTAAACAGTCATTGCCAAAACTGTACCTTCCAGTGAGCAGGGCTCTAACAAGTAGTGGCTCAGCAAGGTCTGGCTCCTCTCAGCTCTGCCACTGCCTCTGTGCCATCCTTTCCCCTCCCGGCTCTTACCCACCACATCTATTTGATGAGAGTTTGCAATTTGCGTTGAGACAGTGTACGCTACACAGAGTAAGGGCAAACGGTTTTACTTCTTTTAACTGCTATACAACGACTTAACGCCACGCTACAGAAATTCCAACAATCCTGAAGTCATTTTACTGCCTTTTGCAGACTTCATTGTCTTAATGGGAAGGCAACAATGTTTGGGGTATCCACAACAGAAAGAAAGTGACAGTGGGATCCGTCCAAGTTCTGTTAACACACTTATTAGATCCTGTTTTCTCGTTCCAGGAGCAGAGTAATGCAAAGATTTGCATTTCTCCAGATTTAGACACCAATTGCATTTTGCAGACACAGGCTATCCCATGAGGTGTCTGCTACTTCTACCACCAGCTGACCCTTTGCCCACAGGGAACACTTACAGAACAAAGTCTCGGGAGAGTTTACTCTTGACATTTCTGATGTGAAAAGAACGACTCAGCAAGGACTCACTTCTGGTAGCTGAGCTATGCACGTTCACTTCCTAACACAGATGGAACTTCAGACCTTTCATTGCGGTCAGAGCTATAAGGCTGAGCTCTCCACAAGCTTTTGGATGATGAACACAAGAACATCTGTGCCAGTTGTGAAGGGAAAAGCACAACAAAGGGAAAACTCCATCAGAGCTGTGCCAGAGAAGGCTCTGTCCCTTACAAGCCCTGCAAAACTGCAACACAACACGGTGCTCTCAGGATTTTGAGTGGTCTCTACACTGAGCCTAGAAGGTATTGGGAGACAGGATAAAATAGATACATACATAGCATTTCTTACAGGAATAAAGATTCTCATTGTCACAACCACAACACTCTGCCAATCAGCAATATCAGACAGGAATGAACGTAGGAAATTCTGCTGCAGAAATGCCTTGGGAAAAGGTGTATATCTGAGGTGTCCTCCTGGGGCACACATGATGTCGGAATGGGCACAAGATGTTTTGCAGATGCAAAGCCCACGCGCCTGCACATCCACTTCCTGCATTTGGGTGTCGAGGTCTGATACCCACAGACAAACAGAAGCACGCAAATTTTAAAAGCCTTTTTAAAACTCAAGTGTTTATGCACCTGTAATCAAGTCACTTTAATTCAACCAGAGGAGAAGCATGGCATGGCCATGTGATTGCAAACAGTGAAGTTTTCTTGGCTTAGCAAATTACTGTGTCCTCTGGGCTGTGGCAACATATTATACACACCCTTTTAATTCAATGCTAATGCAGAGCAGAACATTTTGGTTTAAATCACCGGGAAGGTAATAGCTCTTCATTCTGGTGCTTTAAAAAAAGGCACTTCACTGCTCGGTGAGAATAACTGCATAGGGACACTTGCTGCCTGAGCTGAGTCTTGGTATCTTGGCCACTTGCAATTATACAATCTTAGAATATAATACGATCTGTCTAGACTACAGAGAAGTACTACCTATGTAGGAAGTTACTGTGTTGTTTTTGTTTTTTTTTTCCTGAGTGCAGCTCTGTTGGAAACACCTACTCCTGAATTTATTTCAAACCATAAAATTGTCAGGGTTTATCAAAACATGGCCACACCACCACGTTGTCCAAAACCTAGGTGCAGAAAAGGGGGCCTGTAACCCACTCAGTAGCAGGCAACATTTCAGACACATCCAGCTGGTGCTGTTGGATGTGTGAGCATCAGTGCCAATATATGGAGTCCTACAGTAAATTAGGACTTTGGCTTGTTCTAGGCTGTTGCAGACAAAAAGACCACCAATTGGAACAGTTTTGACCACTTGAAAGAAAAAAAAAATAAAATAAAATCCTACATTTATCTCAGCGGTCAACGCAAGTGCTGAGGAGCAACGCCAAAATAATATTTATCAGTTTGGCGGAAGGGTTTTAACTCAACTGTGTAAATCCACATCAGGGAGAACACCCTGATAACAGCAAGCAGCCAGCCTAGGAGTACTCAGCGTGCTAACTCTGCCACTATTTCATGTGTATTAGTTATTAGACACATGTAAGATAGTTTTGAAATGAGGTAACTTGCGACCTAAACAGATCTGCTGGTGTATACATGGCAGATCAGCCCAGCAAAGAGAGGAATCAGACAAGGTACACACCACTAAATTGAGGCAGCTTGCCAGGAAGGATTGCTGCAATGGGTGAGAGTATCACCACAATAACAGATCTCGAGAAGGAGAAACCGAAAAGCAAGGAGTTAAGTCTCCACATCACCTTCCTCCATAAGCAGAACCACCCTTAAGCACGTTGCCAGCCTGGCTGTGCTCATTTTAAAAACAGCTTGCAGAATAAAAAGAGTAGGGGGGTGGCTTTGCACTTCAGCCAAGCAGCAGCTGTCCAGGAGAGCTGATGGGCAGGATGGCAGAGCGGCTGTGGACCCTCCGTACCCCGTTGGGCCCCTAAAGCAACCCAAGGGGTTGCTGCTGAAGCAGGGACAGAATACACAGGCCAACAGCTTCTGCTGGGAATGACTGCGTGGAGGGAAGGCCTTTTCCACAAGGTGCTATAATTACTATCTCTTTTTTTTTTTTTAATTTTCATACCTCCTGTACCTGATCTCTTGGCTGAATCCTATCAGCTGCCTCACTTCACCAAGCTCAGCTTTTTCTTCTTAAACCACCCATCACAAGAACTACCTTGCATTGCCCTTCTCTTTGGGACAGCAAAATGCAGTTTTATGTCTACTGCCAACTAATCTTGAACCAAACTGCCAGAAAGGCTGCATGTGCTGCTCAGACTAGTCAGTTCCAGGGAAGAAAGGCAATTTGGTTTAACTCTATTCCCTCTCACCCCAAGTTACTGCCCAATTAGAGTAATAGAAATCTAATCACACATGATAGCTGAATAAGGTAAATAATACCAGCAGGGCTGTGCCCATGGCAGTTCCTGCTTCCTCATCTCCCATCTCAGTTATTAAAAGGAGCCAAGATGAGTGCAGCCTTTAGCAGTGGCTCCAGATTGCTGAATCACTACAGTTAGGACATGGTTGAGCCAGAAGGGATGGGGTGGGAACACTCTTATTCCCACATCCTACTAGTGTTATGTAGCTGGGAATGAGCTACCTACACCCAGCTGTGCAGATATGGATCTGCAGCCTCTTCAGCACCCTGGTAAACTCATTCAAAAAGTCACAGAAAAATTACAGTTACAGTTAAAAATTAGCAAGTAATACACTAAGTACAGCAGTTGTCATTTTTTCTTCTACTGGAACTGTTTTCAGAACAGGCTGAAATGAATGTGGGTCACTGCCTGCCTAGCAAGGCCAAGATCTCACCTGGGAACTTTAGGAGCTAAAGCAAAACCACCAATCCACTACCTTGGCTCTAGCCCATACTGTTGACCCTGTATGCTCCCTGACATCACTTTATAACGTAAAAAAAAAAAAAAAGGATTAAAAATATATCTTTGAACCTCTAAATCCCAGACACCAAGTTCTTCCTTCTAGTCCTCCCAGAAAACCAAGCTGCTTGCTCAGGAACATCTCGCTAACAATGGTCACAGTTAGGAAGCAAAAGGCCCCGACCACGGTATCAGTCTCGCTTTATAACCCAGCGCTGTCCCCGCAGGAACCAATTGCTCCAGCAGGGAGGCTGGAGGGAGCAGATAAGCCTTAGCCGGGTGATAAAGATCAGCTGCCCGGTTATCAAGGGAGTACAAAAATCAAATAGATTTTGATTTGGTAGTTATAGCTTTTCATATATCCTGGGAAAAGAAAGAGAAGGACCAGGGAGGGGGAAGGGGAAGAGAGGAGTCTTTTCCAGGGTGTTATGATGTCAGATCTTTTTAGCAATGAATTTCTAGGTTAAGCAGTTACTGAGACGTGCGGCTGCAGAGAACTGCAGTCAGCGCAGGCGTTTGTAGGAGGAAACTGACAGTGGTGGAAGAAAGGCAACAGCATCCAAGGGCTGCAAACCCTGCCTGAAGTAAGCAAGGTGCAGAATAGCAAATGACAGTCACTCTCAACAGACACAGAAACAACGGACAGAGCATCATACCCTCAGGCAACCACTTTTTGCAGTAGGACAACTCATCCACTCAATTCAGGGTGATAAGTGAACCTGGACCTTCTCTCAGATGCGACCTAAGCTTTGGGCTGCAGTGACAACAATCACGTCCACTGGTCTCCACGCCACATGTCCAGCTCCATAACTCTTTGGTAGGAGCAGAACATCACCAGTGGATTAAATCAACAAATATCCCTGTGTTGCTGTTTTAAGTCCAGAGGCGGGGAGATGAAGAGAACAGACTGGATTTCAGTGCCAGCAATAGAATAGGCAACGGATGGCAAAAGGCAGAGAGCAATAGACAGTGTAGCAGAAAGATGATCCTTTGATTACATGAGATCTGACACAATAAGCTGGGAATTTAGAGACAATTCTGCCATCAGCAATGACATGGGCTATCTTTGTAAATCTCTATATATTTATCTAAATATTAACACCTCTGGCATAAACTTCTAGTCAGAAATTTTGGAAGTTGCAGCCATTTTGGTCACGAGGAATCTTTCATATAGCATATAAAAAAATTCTCTAACGTACAATGACTTGTAATTAGGCTTACAGCCAAAACCTATAGGAAATTAAGTAAGAATTTGCTCTGCCATCATGATATCGAGTGCATAAACAAGGCCAGGCCACTGGATCCCTTCTCATGGTCCCTTGGCAAGTGCCAGGAGATCGCTCTCCCCTCTGCTGCTCAGCCCCCAGTGCACTGTGCTGGCCTGCGCAGCACCTGGGGACAGCATCCAGCCTTGCGTGGACTGCACCGAGCACTGGTGGCACGTGGACCTGATGCGACCCAGTTCAGCCCAAACAGGGAGACAATGTCATCACCACACTGCAAGGGGGACTCAAGGAGCAACCTGACCCATTCTTCATCTTCAGTGAGCTACACACTGTCTTTGCACTCCTGCAATCTATTGCCCAGCTCCCATCCCTGCTAATTACCATCACAGCAGGAGAGTTTCTGGCATTTCAAAGAAAGGCCCTTCTTATTAAGCAGGGAAACAGAAGGAGATAGCAGGCAGCACTACAGACAGACAAACTGCCAGAGATGCTCTCTTCTTCCTGTGTGACACTGTTGGTGAGTTTTCTTTGGTCAAAGGAGAGAAGGAGGAAAAGCTGCGGTTACCGGTGGGGAGTTGGGAGCCTTCAGGTCTCCAACCCCCTAGGAGAGGCTGAGGGCCATGAGACAGGGATGCTGGCTGTACTAGCAGTGTCAGGCAACTTGTCTGACCCTTCCTGGCATGAAGCAGGGCAGAGAAACCACCTGCAAATAGTTTGGATTGAGCCTGGCCCACTTTCTTCTCCCAAGAGGTCACGCCATAGGGCTGAAGGGCTGGGTCTGACAGGAACTCCAAATTATTCTAGGCTTTCCTGCATCTAGTTGTTTCTGAGCACATCTCTAATCCAATTTCAGATAGATCTACTACTGAAGCAAATCTTAACACTGGTGTTGGCTAGTATCTTATATAAATCTGGCTTTTGAAATAACTGATCCTCCCCAAATCAGCTGACCAAGACCATGACATCCTTATGCAGATAAATCTGCTCTATTCAGTTTGGACCTGCTTCCTAGCAGCTTTTCCAGACTCAGATTTTAAGCACTACCTATTGAACAAAACAGCTTATTTAAATGGAGAAATAAATGTAAAAGCAGAGCTCGCTCTCTCCAGCCGATTGTCTTTGGAAACACAGGACTGGAAGCTGCTGTCCCAGAAGACTGAGCTGCCCTTATCTGAGGCACTCTGTTAAAAGACTTGGAATCACTTATTAATTTAGTGAAAGCTCCTTAATTTTGATCCTTTGTCTGCATTAATTGATTTGCTATCAATAACCTGCATTGATTAGGCCTCCAGACCTGGCAGCCGCTGAAGATGAAGAGACAGAGACTCTCTTTCAGAGCAGGAGTTCAAAGCCTGAAATGATTAAAAAAGACAGCACCAAAATGGCTGATAAAGAAAAAGGTGTCATTCTTTTTCCATGTGAGTATGAAACCATACACAGTTAACCCTTTTGTACCTAAAAATGAGCTTCAGGTCTAAGGTATTCGTATAACCTAGAGTTATCTATTAGATTTTCTCATCTTTAATTAAAATATTACTGATGCACTGTAATACCTGTGAGTATGAGAGCTGAGGGAAGATCTTATCTGCTTCAGCCACAAAGAGAGCTCAGGGAAGGCGACTGAAGCCGGAGGTTGGTGAAGGCAGTGCTCTCAGATCCCTCCCAGCAGATGGCATTGCAAGGACCAGTTGAGGAAGTCAGATTTAATTTGCAGCACATCCAAACCAAATGCAATAGTGAAATTTAACAATCATCAGTTAAAATTTTAACAATCAAGTTTTGAGGGCTGAAACTGGCTCGCTAGCCCAAGATGCCAGGAAACCATTAGCAAAACTAGCTATCTGTCAGAGAGCTGCTGTCACAGCTCCAAGATACTTCCAGTTCAGTATTTACCTTGCATGAGCTACAAGAGTGGCAGAGGATATGGATGTCCACATTGCCCCAACAAGAGAAACAAAGGTCCTGACTAAGGAGGGCTCTCAGGCTATCTGAGAAAGGATGTTGTGGGACATACAGTAGGCACAACAGTTAGAGCAGGAGCGCCCTGGGTGCATCTGGGAATTAAAAAAAAATAAATCACAGCCAGTGCACAAAGCCAGGGTCTTGAGTGACTTTGTCTTCTTTGAAAACCAAATCTCTGGTAATGGCTCTCTAAGCAGCACAGGACCAGGTATTCAGTCTATCCCAGAATCTGAATAAATCCAGATGGCCATTGTGCACCAAAGACACTGAATTGATCTTTGAGACATCCAGCTATCATAACAGCAAGGCAGCATGGCTGGCACTTTTTTCATCCTAGCTGTATCAACAGCTCTGACTGCCCCTCCACTGCGACTGTGTCAGTGCAACCCCTAGCAGCATATCTTCCTAGCTCTGTGCATTTTCCTCTTGGAACCCATTTCACTAGCAAAAAAACATATCATTCCTCTTCTAATATGTTTGGTGGCAGCACAGAATGCAGATAAGGTACAGAACACAGTAAGAGACAGTTTCAGCCCTGCAGAACCAGCTATCAGCTGCTGGTCCAGAAGAACCACGTTGGACCGCTTTTTAAGAATCCTACACAAATGTAACATGAATTATAACCCATGGTTGAAACATGCCCTGTGTGACAGCTACCGCATCAGCATTTCCAGTTCACGCAGCAGCACTTCTGCAGAGGGGAACTGACACAAACACAAACCGTGCTCAGCTTCTGCATCTACTTTGACAACAGCACACAGCTACCAGTACTCTAAATCTTGCCCTATGCATCTTTGCCTCCCTTACATGAATGTTTTTAATATCCCTCGGTCCTTCTAGTGTATTTTCCTATTCCTTTCTCTTTTTCTCCCTTTCCTCCCTGTATACATCACAGATGGGTGCTAAATATCCCTGTAGCTGCAATCGCTCCTCATGTGCTGCTGTCCCATCCTCCTGGAGATCTCTCATAGCTTGTTTATTCACTGCACTTGTCCTGCACATGTCCAGAAATCCCACAAAAATGGACATAATGCATAATTTCTACCTATACAAAATTTTTGGGAGAACAAGGAATGTGTTGGCACCCATGCTCTAGTCTTACACCACAAGGAGGGGTGAGTTCCCAAGTCCTCAGGCTCCCGAGCAGCAATGGAAATGATGGTTTAGCAGCTGCTTTCTTCCAGGTGCCCAACCTATGCCACAAAGCACTGTGTGCCGGGAACTGCCTTTCCCACCACAGGAGAACCAGCTCACAAAATTAAAGATCCTGCATTTTTCAAAAAGTCCCTTCCTTTCAGTATGGAAGTTATGTTAGCCGTTGCGTCCTCCACAAATGAAATGTGAATAATGGTGAGGACAGTTGAGCACTGGAATAGATTGCCTTGGGAAGCTGTGGAGTCTCCATCATTTGAATTTTTCTGAACAAGCTAAACAATCATCTGTCAAAAATGGTTTAAGTATTACAAATCCTGCCTTGGGGAGCAGAGGGAAAGGAAGCAGTGACCTCATAAGCTCTGTTTTCTATTTCTGTAATTTAAATATCTTCTCTGTGGACTCTAGTTCCACTTGCCTCCTCAGCTGATCACAACACACCTTCTCCTAAACCCTGGTGCGTCATATCCATGTGATATAAAAATTCCATTCTACAGTAAGGGCGGCCTTCTTCATGCAACGGTTCAAGCAATCCCTTCACATCAGTTTCCTACATTTACAAAACATGGAAGGATGGAAAACACATCTCTGCAAATACCTCAAAATCTCCATATTTTAAAGAGGAACTTTTATTTCTACTTCTGACACATGACCAGTAGACCAAAGGAATTGAAAGCTTTATCTGATATCTCCCAGATCCTAGCACTGGGTGTATATCTATCACAGTGATGTGAACAGTGTGAGAAATGGGAGGTAAGGGTTTTTTCTGCCCACAAAGAACAAAAATAGGCTTTTATTCTGAATTACTTATTTTAGGCTAAACCCAAGAAAGAACAAAAGTTAAGGCTCCAGGAAGTGGAGCCTGCACCGGCTTCTTATTTCAGATGCTGCCTTGACTTTTTAGAAATTTAAAGCTGCAGTGCACAGAAAGCAAAATCAGATCAGTGATGTTTCATAATCCACTATCTCCAAATATCAATCCAGGGTCTTAAAAACAATAAAGATTCAATAACACTCCACAGTCTCCATGTCTGAAAACCAGAGGGAAAAACTGTAGCCATTAAGGACAGACAGAGATATATAATACATATTGCACAGATGTTTTATTTCCCTGCAATTATATATATGTCCTCAAAGAAAAAAAAACAACAACCTTCATAAATTCAACATTACAGTTGTTGTTGTATATTCTGCATGAAAAAGAGTCAGTAAAAGTGAAGGAAAGTACTCATCAAGATAGCATTAGGATCCAGACTAATCACACACACATTCCACTAAATTAATTTCCGACATGGTTAGGTACTGGCCTTCCATGACTAATTATTACACATTTCCAGTGTTGCCTACTCAGTCTCAGAAGATGCATCTAAAGTAAATATTTTTGCATTAAATTGGCAGAATAATTTTATACACCTCCTAGTAAATAACACACAAATATCCTTTAGGGATACAGACATAATCATTTACGGAGAATCCACACTAACATGTGCAAATCTACTAGGATACATAAGTTCATCATCAGCTAATGAGAAAAATCTCCACTAAGGACGCAGCCTCCAATGCAGACTGTTAATTCTGACCTCAGCACCTTAAGATTGCTCGCTAAGACCCACAGGCAAAACAGTGATAAAATCCTAGGCTGTACTTAAGAGGCGTGCATCTGAGTGTGACTGTGGGGAGATAGATAGGCATATTGCCCTGTTGGCACATTAATACTACCCAACACTACTGACGTGCTGGTAGACAGCAAAAACTGTGCCAGCAGCAGGCAAACGGAGCCACAGAACGATCCCATTGCCTGGTGAGTAAAGGTGAAAAGAATTTGGGTTCATCTGCAGTCATGTTTGCTTATTGATCGGTTCTCTCAACCTGTATCCCAGAAATGCTCTCTTCTCCGGAGGCAAAAAAATCCCAAATTCCCTTGTTCCTGGAAGTTTTTTCCTGACCCAAGGGAAACAGTTTCATTTGATAACAGCTGGTTTCCCTTTCTTAGTATCCCACCTGGTGTCTGGGGAATCGCTCGCTCTAGAAGCAGCCTAACCCTTAGCAGCATTCAGCGTTAACAGCAATTTAGCTGCAAGACCCCTGACTGGTGAAAGACTCGCAGGCAGAGCAGTAATGCACACTACAGTTATTTTTCCTCTCCAGTGGGTGTTTGAGACAGCCCACAAAGATATTTAGATACCTCAGTTTACCTCAAGGTCTAAAAAGAAAGTAGTCAGCTAAATATCATACAGCTCCGAGCTTGGACTTTAAAAAAAACCCAAAAAGTATGTTTTTTCCAATTTTGGCAAGTGGTAGGAAAATAAGTCTTCCAGTTCTGATGGATAATCTGCTTTGAACTAAAACCCGTTGCTGAACTGCAGCTTCTCTCAGCTTTAACCCTTGGGGATAGACCAGCAGAGACCACATTTCAACATACAAATTACTAGGGGTAAGCTGTAGGTATGGAGATGTTGCGTTGCTGTTGCATCATATTTTCTCTGATTAGTGATTAGAAAGCAATCACCTCCCTGCACAAGCAAAGAAATCCAGCAGAGTCCTTCTGAAATAAACACAGCACTTAAATATATTCCTCTAAAAGCTATAAAATACTTCAGCCTCCAAGCAGTGTAGTCCTAATAGTCTATGTATATAGTTTGATAGTATCCCCATGCACACCTCATTAGGTACTGAATTATTCCATCACCCATACAGAAATCGAACACTGATCACCCCCCTTAGCAGACGCAAAATGCTACTGCAATAACAGGTAATAATAAAGGAACATGGTTGGGTTAATGGAGTCCCATATGGTGGTAGCGTGATCCTTGAGACCGTTCCCCCTCAGCTCCAGTCCCCTCCCGTGTCAATCCTCTCTAGGGACTGGGGGAACGGTAGCACGGAATGGGAAATTCAGGTTTGTTGGCAGAGCTGACATTTTGGAGTGAAAATACTTCATCACTGTCACTGAGAGAAGATCAATAAAATCTTATAAAGATCACATTTTCTACTGTGTGCAAATTCTAGGAAACACTGACAGCCATACTGGCATCGTGATTCTAAAGTAAATCCAATGCTATTCCTCCCCTGAGTTTTTACTTTTGTCTCTTCATTCTGCATAACGGAGCTTACAATGGAGACGTTGCCGAGTGTCTCTGGTGACTGTGTGCACTCATGCTTTTCACCGACTCCAGCAGGGTGCTGCTTTATACATGCAGGGTTTGGGATACAGAAGGTCTGAAAGAATAAGTAAAGGGAAAGAAAAAAAAAAAAGAAAAAAAAAAAAAAGTACTTTGCTGTGATCAGTGCTCAGACTTGGGGGAAGGAGCAGAAGAAGCGAGAAGACTACAGATTGCACAGCACTATACATTTCCATATTTGCTTTTTTTCCTGACCGTTGTGTAATTAAAATCATATTCCTGAGGGCTGCAGGTCTCACATGTGGAATGAAAAAAGTGTCTTCTCACTTGGGTGCTCATGCCTTTTCTTGCTGTAGGTCCTTTATCTCTAGACCCGTCTGTAATGAGGCAAGAAGAGTTTCCTTTGCTTGCTGAAAAAGGTGCTGTTTCCTGCATAAAACCCCATCCCTCTGGAGCACAGGAGAGAGAATACTGCTTATCGCAGCAGCCTCCAGACTCATACTACAGAGCCCTAGCAAAAAACAACCCCATGAAAATAACACAGCTCATCTGCTGTCCCCAGAAGTCTGCTCCCTCCCTCAAACCACTTGGAATAATACAGCTCTGCACGCGCTTATTTTTAGGGTACAGTTAAACTAGTGATATCAGCCTAGTAGGCTGGGCACCCATTGCACTGGCTCCTAATTACAATAAATTCACTGGGGAGGAAAGGAGCACAAAGCAACAATTTAAATGAATTCCCTAAAACGGCACTGTCAAGTCTCATCTGTTTTATCAGGGACCTAACCCTAGCTGAGCCTTTCACTAAAGCTCCAGTGTCTGGATTGCCTACTCAAACAGCATTTTTATTTTAAAACAAAATTTCTAGAATACTTCTTTGAAAAGGAAAGCATAAAAAACCCCTAGTATATGGACATGTATTATGTTCAAAAAATTATATACACATACTTCTGTGGTTTCTATAAATGTCTATATTTGCAAATATTAGAGATTTTAACTCAGTACTTTGAATTTAGGAGACTTAGCTTATAATGTTTTAACGCAAACACCTGCTCCAGATTAATACTCCTATGAAACCTTCAATAAATTGCTTTCTATTCTCAGGACACATTACTACCTGAAGTAGAGCTTAACCTCTCTTAAGAGAATAGTCTGAATGGTGGAGGAAAGGAAACATGTTCACAGCTAAATTAAACAGAGAGCGTTTCCAGAGCAGGCAGAGAGACAACCAAACAGGTACTTCTGGGAAGTGAAGGCTCAAGATGGCGCTTAAACAAACGGTTTTCTTGGGCTTCTAAAAAGCTAACTATGCATATGCTTATTATTTACATCCAAATTGGCTGGCATGCCTAAGACTTCAGGAGGGGCACTTCCAGCTGCAGTACAACTTGAGGAACACCCTATATTTCACTGTTATGAGGTACCATAACAGCTGACCAATATAGCTCCTTGTGATGTATACTTCACATTCAAAGCTGGCAAATACTTTTTTTGTTGTTTGCTGCAAACACACTTTATCTTATCTATAAAATTAGCAATAACAGTGATGCTTTACACAGCTCTAGAACCTTCCAGGGCATGCAACACCTCTGTCTTACAGCTGAAACAGAACTGGCATCTCTACAAATCAGACAGCAAGTACACAAAATGCATTTGTGAGTGAGTTGAGACTACAACTTAGAGCTTTTTCCTATTTTCTTCTTATAGAGGTGCCAATTATAATAAATTTAAAAGCTTAGTGATATGAGACAAATAGGATACAACTGTGAAGAACATTCTTAATTAACAAAGAACATTATAAATGTGGAAAGTAATAGGGTTGTATGGGAAGTTTTTTCATGTTAACCAGGGTAAGGGGCAGATACATCACCAGAATAACACTTCTAATATTAATTAGACCCCCTCGAATCCCAGGAAACATTAAAGCACACACACCCCCTAGCAGACTGTATGTCACCACAAGACAAGAACCTACAGGCCAGGGAACTTTAGAGCTTCATTCTCGACATCTCATTTTTTGTTCTATGTTATTTCTGATGAAAGTCAAGAAACCCCAATACAAACCAAAAAAACAACCGAGAAACACAGCACCACCTCTTTCAGAGCAAGTAGAGGAGAGTATAACAAGCAAAAATGGCTTACCAGCAAGAGAGGGCACAAAGCAAAGAGGAGCTGGTTGCCAAATGGTTACTTAGGGCCTCCAGCTGCTTTGCACTGCCACACTTAAAGGGCTAGCACAGGAAGACATGTGGGGTAAAGTAGCCCGTCCTTCTGTGGGACAGCTCTGTATAGGGAGGGCAGCCTCAAAGGAGGGACTGCTTTTGTCTGGTCTGCCCACGCAATGCATCACCCAGTTGCAGCACACGCCGCATCTTACAACTTGCTCTGGGCACGTGAGCTTCCCGGAGCGTTGTTCACCCATTATATTAATTTTCTGAATCCACAGTCATTTTATGTGATGGGCTGCAGCCGCGGAATGACTCTGTGATGAGATTGGAAATGTACTAGAGATAGATACTACTAAGAGTCACATCACATACACCTCCTCTAGATACTAAACCGGCCAAATGTTGAATCACTTGTAGCTGGTATCAGCAGAAGGTGCTGTGCTGCCATGTGATGTCCCAAGTTCTCAGTTACCCATACACCGATTGCATTTCTATACAGTCATGAGATCTGTCTGAATCTAAGGTCACCAAGTTGCTTTAAACCAGCACTGAAACCTGCCAGGCAGAGAGAAGTGAGAAACTATCACTTGTTCAGCAGCTTGGCTCAGATTGAGCCAGCATCTGGCAAACCAAAAATGTAATGCTCATCCCGTAAGAGTGTTCTGGTCTGTGGGTTACGCTGCCTTAACCGGTACTGTANGTGGGACAGCTCTGTATAGGGAGGGCAGCCTCAAAGGAGGGACTGCTTTTGTCTGGTCTGCCCACGCAATGCATCACCCAGTTGCAGCACACGCCGCATCTTACAACTTGCTCTGGGCACGTGAGCTTCCCGGAGCGTTGTTCACCCATTATATTAATTTTCTGAATCCACAGTCATTTTATGTGATGGGCTGCAGCCGCGGAATGACTCTGTGATGAGATTGCTTTTTCTAAGCATTAAATGACACTGTAAAGGAAATGTACTAGAGATAGATACTACTAAGAGTCACATCACATACACCTCCTCTAGATACTAAACCGGCCAAATGTTGAATCACTTGTAGCTGGTATCAGCAGAAGGTGCTGTGCTGCCATGTGATGTCCCAAGTTCTCAGTTACCCATACACCGATTGCATTTCTATACAGTCATGAGATCTGTCTGAATCTAAGGTCACCAAGTTGCTTTAAACCAGCACTGAAACCTGCCAGGCAGAGAGAAGTGAGAAACTATCACTTGTTCAGCAGCTTGGCTCAGATTGAGCCAGCATCTGGCAAACCAAAAATGTAATGCTCATCCCGTAAGAGTGTTCTGGTCTGTGGGTTACGCTGCCTTAACCGGTACTGTATGCTCCCTAAAAGGCAAATTATCACATAAAAGCTGTTCTCATTTTCCCATTGTGTGCATCACATCTGAGACGACTGGTGCTCACAGGAACACGGGGATACTGGGTTCGTGCTCTAAGCTGTAAACAGAGTACCTGGCTGCACCAGCATTTTATCCCTTCCAGATGAAAATACTTCAGTGCATGAAGTGCCTTTGCTGTTTCACGTTTCTAGGCAAGAAAACGGATGAGCAACCTGAAATCAGACAGGCAGTTGGAATGGTGAGCAGATAGCACAGAAAGGGAGAAAGCCAGCAAGTAAGATAAATGCCCGTGCCTTTAGTAGGGGCAGTCAGAGAGAAATTCAACAGTAGCATCTCCCTGACATGTTCCACAGCAACCAGGTAGTGACAAGCTANGTGCATGACCCGGCACTTGGCCTTGTTAAAACTCCTACAACTGACCTCAGGCCATCGCTCCAGCCTGTCCAAATCCCTCTGCAGAGCCTTCCTGCCCTCAAGCAGATTGACACTCCCGCTGAGTTTCATGTTATCTGAAAATTTACTGAGGGTGCATTCGATCCCCTCATCCAGGTCATTGATAAAGATATTAAACAAGACTGGTCCCAAAACTGAGCCCTGAGGGACACCGCTTGTGACTGGCTGCCAACTGGATTTAACCCCATTCACCACAACTCTCTGGGCTCGGCCAGCCAGCCAGTTTCTAATCCAGCGAAGAGTCCACCTGTCTAAGCTGTGAGCTGTTGGAGAATGGCTTGAAGGCAAGGGTCATGTACCTTTAAGAGAAATGCTTTCTGATCCAAAATATTAAACTCAGCAGCAATCCTTGCAAAACAGGTGCAAGGACAGCATGCCCTTGAGCTGATAAGTTGTACATCAATAGGGTGTTGTGGTTAAAGGAATGAGCATGGGAAGGAAGTTGGTGATCACAGGAGGGGTTGGATTATGCTAAGGGACCTTGTGAAATGAGCCAATAAAGGATTGACAGGTGTGAATACTAATGAGGTGACTGTATAAAAGTACTGCACTGATAGTTAATTAACGGAGTTTGCTTATCAATCATATTGATGGGCCGCGTCTTCCCTCGTCGCTCGGCAGTGAGCCACCAGCTTCTCCAGCAGAATGCTGTGGGAAATGGTGTCAAATGCCTTACTGACATTTTGTGACATCTATTGCCAGCACTTTATCATTGGAGGATATGGAGTTAGCACCTTGACTAACATGGTAGGCTTCTGCCACCGGCCTCCATTCAACCTCAGAAGTCTCAGGTCCGCCAGCACTAACACAGATGCTGATGTGGGTCTTGCAGAAGTTTGTAAAGACCACACAGTACTCATGTACTCCATTTAATTGGGGAGCACGATGAGGTGAAACACCTGACCCCACATCAGGCAGTTGTCCTTTGATAGATACAGCACAACTGGTACACTGCAGACTCAGAGAGAAAGTTGTCTGCAGCATCTCTGGAGCTACATTTCACTGTTCACCTCCATACCTCCTTTCCCTGCCATCTATACCATGGTTACACTGTCATGTGAGCAGAGCTTCTCTGTGAGTGTGCAGAAAGGTCGGTTGCCCATTCCACTGGCTCAACTTCACTTGAATGCCTCTGGCAAATGCGAACCTCTGACAGTCCCCCTATCTTCATTAGACGGTTCAGGCCCTTACATGTCCTTCCTTTGCCTCAGCAGATGAACCCTTCATGGTCTCTAATGTATTTCTCCTTATCGCACCTCCCTGAGGTGGGCAGCTCTAATCCTCTCTTTAGAACTTGGAAGTTAGGGCACAGAGACTAAAGACAAATTTTTAAAGGTCTTTAAGAAAGCTACAGATGCAGAGCTGGCTGACACACTTTTCAAACACATGAAATGCGTAACTGCAATTCAAACTGCTGGATTGAAAAGCCCTGAGGAGTCTATTTCCTTTTGATTGATTTCAATGGGAATTAGACACTGTTTGTTTCTGAAAATCATCATCTTTAAGTATCTAAAAGCCTCACCTTGTCTACAACATAGCAGGAAATGGAGTCAGTTTTCCAAGCATGAGACTACTTTAACATTCTCCACAAGTCCCCTTCTTATACTGTCTTTTCATTTTTTTTAATCAAAGTCGCTAGCCAGTCTGCAAAGGAGGTGTGTGGTACCATCAGGTTCAAAAGTTATCAGAAAAATTCAAGAGCAGGTCCACAAGTGGACACTAAAAACTGGGCAGAGATGTATCCTCTAGCACCTCTGATCCAACATTTCTGAACCCTGCAGGAGAGCAGCAGAAAGTGCCATGGCTCATGGGCTCCCCCTGAAGAGCATGTCCTTTTGCTGGGTGGGACACAGCACACCTGATCCACTGCTCGGCTCCAGGAAGACATTTCTCATGCTCTGATGTTCTGATGTCTTCAACAGTTTGCGCTAAGGCGCCGACAGCCTATAGTGAACACCAGCTTCTATCTCTCCGCACTCACTGCTTCTGCTGCACCTCTCCTAGCTGGACATGAACATGTGGACCCTGAATGATGCAGTTGCCACTTCTCTATAGACTGCTTTTTGTCCTGCTGCCATACACTTTTAAATAGGAGTCTGAGCTGGTTATCTTCTTTTGAGCTATTTCATTGCTACAGTTCCAAATCCCAGACTATGCTCTGCTTTCTCTTTCTTCTTCAAACTCTTTTGCATTCCATTTTTTTTCCTTCACAGCACTGTTATTGTGGCAGTGGCTGGCATGATTATTGCTACTTACTTCCAGTCCCCCAATGGCAGTGTAATACCTCTTTAATTGGGTATTTCTCCCTCCCGACACTAATCTCCTAACAAATGCCGATGCCGTGCTAGATGCTGTGCAGGGATCTCTCATCACTATCTCTTTAAGCAGGCGGTTGTGTGTGGAATGGATGCGTAGTCACTCAGCATGGATGGATTTGTCTGAGTCCCTGTCAGCTCCCTGTTTTTGTCACTGAAATCTTGCATTGCGGATCCGGATTTCTATTGCTTCAACTTTTTGAGGCAGATTTATCTCAGCCCCTGTCAGATCAATGGGCTTTGTCACGGAAATCTATGTGACTTTGTTCCCTGTGGAGATCTGGCTAGTCAGGTTTGTGGAGGTTGATTTGGAAAAGTGAACCCGAGGCCTTGTTTGGCTATGTCTGGGGACAGGGGAAACAATAAGAACTAAAAAGAGCAGAGGCCTAACAACCATGAAGACTTAACTAGAAAATAGAGAAGCAAAAGAAAGAAAGTTTATGAGAGACAGACAATACATACTCCAGGAGAGCACATTCCTTCTAACATATGTGCACATGTGTATTTTCGTAGGTCCAGGGCTCTCCAGGTGCTGGCATCCTAAACAGTTGCTCCCTCTGTTCATGGGCTGCAGCCATAGAACAGCGACCGCAATCTTGTAAGGTTGTAGGTCTAGGGCAGATCAGCCTTTGCGCAACAGTCCTCTAAGAATGGCTGGTTGTTCAAAAAACCCCTACAGCTGTAGAGGTAGTGAGTCCGTAGGAGGCACTCTTCCTTTAATGTCTCAACGATATGTAAGGAAGCACTGTGCTATCAGAGATGACCTTTCTCAAGGGATACAAGTCGAATTTTCTTTTCCCCAGTAGTCATCAGACTGCATGGCTGTCTGACACTGAAGTGATGTCAACAACAGTGTTTTCCACATAAAGCTCAGCTTTAGTGAATTGCTGTGTGTCCATCTTGTCTCCTTGACTGATGCAAAAATTTCCAGGAACAGCTTCAGTAAATGGAAGTTTCCAGATGAAAAGTACATTTTTCAAATAATCTTTCGGTTGCACTGAGGAATAACATTATTTCCTTTGCTTATTATTACTGGGAGATTTTTGGACAATGATTATCACAGTTGAATTTGACCATGATCAAGGTCTGAATGAACTTCTAGAACAAAGTGGTAGTAGTAATAGTAATAGCAATAACCTTAATAGGAAAGCAGGTAACATACATTAAAGGAAGAGCCTGGTGTTGACTGATAAAGATTTCGACTTGTCCGGAATGGCCAACTCAACCTGAAAGCTCAACACAGCGGGGATGTAGTCCCTCTTGGTAAAACTGCCTCAATTTTGTATTTGAAGTGGAACATTTCAAAAAGAAAGGGTATCCCAGGAAAGAGGAGGTTTGAGGAGGGTAGCCATTAGCATCTCAGCATTAACGAGAAATGGTGCAAATTGTTGCACCATTTTGTTCTTTCTGCAATATTCCAGTCATGGGCTTTCTTTACAGCAGATGCCCATTTCTCTGCCTGCCTTGTAATATTTCCCTTCTTTCTTTTTAATGAATCTCTCTTTTTGTTGTACGCTTTTCTATTTCAATTTTACCTCTGGAAATTCGTCATTCCCATTTTTCATCTTCTAATCCTTTTTCATCCATCCTTCTCTCCCTGCCTCATTTAAACATTCATGCTTCTGTTTTGCTTCCTCCTCTAAGTGATTATCTATTCTCTTTTAACTGGTACTCTTCCTTAGTTTTTTCCCTTTCCCATCCTTTCATCTCTCTCTCTCCCTTTTGCTGCTTGTTCTCTCAATTTCTCAGCTTGCTGCTTAGGAAGCAGTAGTCCTTAGATATTGAAATGACACGTTTAGTCTCTGCTTGCGATTCTGCACTAGATACCTCTGTCTGCCTGCGCCGTTTTAGGCAGAGTGTAAGCCTCGGTAAATACGGGAAGCTAAGCTGGAAGCAAAGCTGAGTGAAAGGTGGCTCACTTGTGCCTGTGATTTGTAGCTGTTTAATAACAGTTTCCTGATTAACACAGACTGCAATTTCAGGAATGTGATAGATACTCAATATATACCTAAAGAGTGACACACAATTCCCTTAACATTTAAAGTCAGTAGTAACGGTACAACTATTAGCTTGTAAGTTGTTCATGCCACTGCCTGGGAGTGTATCACCTGGAAAGACACAACATGAATTCTGCACGGGTCTCTGATGACTAACAAGGTGTTAAATGATCATTATTCCATGCAGCTGTCAGCATGCCTGCAGTTTTATCAAACCAAAAGAATTATGTTGTAGCTTGCACGTTTTCACCTTTTTTTTTTCTCATTTGAAAAACACAAAAATGTATGTCTTTAATAACGCTGCTGAAACTGTCCCCTCACAAGTCATCTTGTCTGCTACAGTAACTGCTTTTCACAGAGGTCCTCATGTTTTATCTGGTTATAGTTAGTTAACAAAGCAGCATTACAAGGCTTGGCTAGACAAAGAGTGATGAGATACCCATAACCATTCTATTGCTTTAGTCCATCTCTTGTGGTACACCTTAATGTGTAGCAAGGTCACTTTGATAAGGAGCTTTGAAATACCTGCTATAGCTGCTTTCAGACTCACTTCCAGAAGCACACAAGATTACTTTAGTAAGATCACCTCTCTGTAGTCAACGTCTGCACCTAACGTGTCCACAGGATGACTTCCCAAGCAGACAAAAATGATGGGCCAAAGGACAACAGCAGGTCAGTCATCAGTAAGATAGTCCAAAAGAAAAGGCTGCCTGTTCTGTCCTAAGCTAATTGTCTCTCTTGCCTTCACCACCAGTATAAACCAGGCTGATTAGTTCAATCTGCCATTCCGGCTCAATAAACCAAGCTAAGAGCTGCTGCTACACACTGCGAGGGTTATAACCATCTCTTAGTGAATGTCCAGCTCTAGGAATGAGGAGGTGGAGAGGAGCATTCACAGAGATGAATACTAACCTGCATTGCTGCAGTATGAACTGAGAGTTCCTGTGAGAGCACATCTCAGGTGCTGTTACATGTCCAAACCTAGAAGGAGATGCTTGAAAATCTGTTTGGAAAAAGGGCTTTAACACAAAGCGTGGGAGCCCACATTTGGGAAAAAAAACCAACCAGATTGAGTTGCAGCAGCACAGCTGTGCGAGGAAAAATTGCACAATGCCTTGACTACAGCCATAGCTGGTTTTCCTCACATTTGTGGGCTCTAATTCTACATAAAATAAGAAAAGGAGGAGTGAAACACAACACTGCATCATCATGACAGTCCTTTCTAAGCATCTAAAAGATGAGCTGTAAGTTCCTCAGCGTCTTGCTACCACCTAAGCAGGCAACAAACTGCCATCTCGGGAGCCATGCAGGACAATGACAGATTGGTGAAAGGCAGCCTAACTCCGCCAACAGCAGTGTCCAGCTATGTTCTCCAATAGTTGGCTAATTAGTAGAAATAAAGATTTCCAAGACAGCAGAAGATGATTAGGGAGCTCTGTAAAAGCCTCAAGGCTGACTATGAGACCAGTCTCGGAAGACTGTGATATAAAGTCTTTGCATGTATTCCCCTGGTTTTAAGCTGACAGAGATCAGTGTTGGACTAAAGGTCTGATGGATGTTTACTACCTGACACTGGCTGATGGTCTCAGTCCACCTTCTATTGGATTGCCTCCTCCACCACTAAAGAAACAGGCCATCAGCTCATATTTCCAAATTTATGGCCATTCAGGCTAGCATTTTAAACTGACCACAAGGACTGAGGTGTTTTACCTCCCACAGCACAGATCCATCTGGTTCAGGATTGAGGCAAACTGGCAATATCTCGAAAGAAAGACCTTATGGTAGTTTATGACTTACCTGTAAAAAAATAAAAATAAAATGGGAGGACTCACATTTCTGTGTCTGCCAGTCTGGCATACTTCCCAGGCACCAAAATTCTGATAAAATTACAATTCTTGAACATTTTCTTTAAATAGCCAGAGATACTGGTTAGCAAAAGGTCACTGGGAGAGCAGAAACATCAGGCTGCAGCCTGAATAACAATTTCAGCAACAATGGGAAGTCAGGTGTATTTACTGGTTGTACTACCAAGAAATCAGTTTTGCAGAAGTTGTAACCTGGCACAACATTGTATAGCTGTGACTGCAACTTGTAGGGCCACCTCTTCACCTTGAAACGGGTGATAGACATTAAAGAGGTCACTAAACAGTTGCATTCGATGTAAAGCTGAATAAAATTAACATAATACTTGAAAAGAACTGCAAGATAGGAAGTTTCCAGCGATATCAAGGAGGTTCAATCCTTTCCAGGATGGAACAAAACAACCAATTATAATTTAGTCTCATGTGATCTACCTGCATGAATACTCAAAAAGGGGCTGGTTATTTATCCAGAATCTCTTAGATCTGGAAACCAGGCCAGAAATCAGACTCTTTTGTCAGGTCATCAATTTTCTGGTTACAGTGAGAATGTAAGGATTGCTTTGGAAGTTATAAACCCTACATTTGACTACATTCAGTTTCTTTCTAGCCCGAACCATCGCACTGTACCTTATTTTATTCAGACTCCCTCCTAAGACAAAACCTACAGCTGAATAAATGTTGCATTGTTTAAAACTCAAAATTTTATGGTAAAAGTGAGGAGCAGAGTCGTGGTGCTTTGGTAGCAGCCTGCCAGCAGTTCTAAGCAACAGGGAAATATACTGCATGAAAGACAGCCTCCAACAAAACCTGGGCTCAGGTCAGGTGCCGCTGTATACACCAAAGCTGTTGCTTTGAACTGCACTCTAAAGGAAACCAGCAGCTAGTACTGTCTACAGACAGCTCTGTTTCTGAGACTGTTGAGTGATCTTTTAAGGCAGTCCCATACAGAGCTACCATTACAACAGATAATCAGAGTAAGAGCTTCTCCAGGGAGAAAAAGGGTGAGTTCCTCAGAAAGTACTTGGACAAGAGCATTCCAAGCTATCTGTGTAGGAAAAGATCAAAAAGAAACAGATTTTTTTATTCTTTTTAATAAGAAACTCAGTAATGGAAACAATGCTACAAGTTCCAGCCACTTCTGCAAGAAACTAGCATTGTCCCTGAGCGTCAGCCCGCTTGCATTCCCAGAGCTTCTGCAAGAAGAACAGAGCTGGCTGCTCACGGAACAACACGGTACAGCAGCTGAGCTGACGTGGCTACATCATTTTGGACCATTTGAGAAATTTTCCCTGGGACTTTAGCCTGATACACAAAATTCAGTGCAACACAACCCATGTTCCCAGACAATGTGATATTCCTGTAAAAAGAGGAGGGTTGTTAAGCACCGTAGCAAAATGTGAGAAGTTGCATCGTGGCAAAGGCTCTGCCACAACTGATGCTTTATGGCAAGGGAGCTAAGGGCTCTAGAGCACAGCTCCATTCTGCAGCTAAGATAATTCCCCTCCTGCCCCCAGTGTAAAGTCCTCCGAATCAGGTAGGCTAATCCTCAGAGAAAGTGTAAATTAACCAGCTGAATCATTACAGGGCATACAAAGCTTTGCAGTCCATCTAAGAAGGACTAAGATTGCTTTCTTAGATTGGAAGACTCTTTTAAATTTAATTAATCAGACCACCTTCCTGTACAATTGGAACTACACATTCCAGTGATACTTCTGCTTTGATAACCACGTGACCTTCAGGAAAACAGAACTTAGCAAATGACTGCTTCTAAATTTTATATATTGAGGATTTGGTGGGTCTCCTGCAGACATAACTTTTGGGTGTGCTGAAATGGCAACACAGGCAGGCCAAAGGAAATGTCCTCCCCCGTCTCTCTGCAGCGTTGAGCACAGATCTCCAGTCCCTCGGGAGCTGGCAGCATGGAAACAGCTCTGCGGTGTAACATCCCTCCCTCACTGTAAAAGCAAGTTTATCACAGACAGATTCCCTTAAGGTTAAACAGAATCAGTCAGGACCAGCTGCTCTTATAGCCTCCTTTTAGTCTCCTCTAACATTTGTGAGATCACCTGTGAGTTATCATAAAGAATCGGGGAAAGTAGCAGTGCTGGAAGCAGTTCAAGCTGAAAGTCAGACTAAGCTCACACAACACTGCAGTCACAGTCTCAAGTGGGAACTCTGATAGAATGACAGTGTAGAATGACAGCTTAAGAGGAACCCGTGGGTGGGTAGGCATTAAACCTGTTCCAGACACACAGACTCGTCACCTAAGTCACACAAGAAGAGGTTGGTGAAACAGCACAAAATTATCTAATTGTATTAGGAAGAAGAACAAGTTACCTAATTCATGTGTTGTGCTGCTAGAAACCCAAATCAGAGCTCACAACACTGGAATTTAGGGTATCTTAAGACACAAAGCAAAGTGGTAGATAAACTCTTCTCATCTTTATTTAGTATCAAAAGCCACTGGATTTTTTTTTGCGGCCATCACAAATTCTATCCAAGTGAAGGAGAATGCGAAGTTTGATAGTGCCTGTCTCATAAAACCTTCCATACTATAAACACCAGGACAACAACATTTGGTGCTGAAACAGTCTCCCAGTCATCTCAGAGCTAGATGAAGCAAAATCAACAGAATGACCAAAGCAAAGTGAAGAGGAGCTTGCCATGGGGCAGTTTTATATCTATTTTTCATCTTACAACACAGTCAAGAAATCACGGATGGTGTTTTAACTCTTCATTCCTTCCTATACCTTAACAATGCTCAGTAGAGAAAGAATATTAAACATACATCATATCACTGTTTACTGAAGAAACAAATGGTCCTTTCACAAGGCAGCTCTTGCCCTAAACTTGCATTTCTTTTAGCACCTAAACAGGGCTAAGAAAACCACTAAATAATTCTCGAGACCTTGTAAACAGCCACCTTCCTTTTATTAATCTTCTTTCTACAGAAAATGAATACGAAACTGCAAGGGCTCTGCCTCCGTGAGGGGCCAGGCACGGTGAGCGCACGATAAAACACTTGAAATAGCTCCAGCCCTTCCTCTCACACACTGCCCAGAGCAGCTGTTCCCGTAACTATTTCTGAGCATCCAGAAGGATGAGTTCTGCCTAAGCCAGAGTGGTGAAAAGCAATCCCTGCCATCTGTGATCGGATGGAAAGGGCAGGCATTGCAACGGGACTGGCAGAGCTCCCTTGCTCAAAGGCACCAGGCTCTGAATGCCCTAGAGCAATGGGAAGGACCAAGGAATATTGTACTTTCACAGTGATTTACTAAACTAGACTCTAAGACAAGCTGTAATTTTGGGACATGATTCCATGGTGAATCTGTTCATGTTGTTCACTTCTTCTTGTGACGTCTCCGGAAACCTCTTTTGAAGGCTTTCCTGTGTCCTGCTATTCATGGAAATTCTCTAGACCAACTGCATGGACACCTTTCTCTCCCAGTTCCGTGAAAAGTTCTTTGAAGACCTTGGTCTAATGCGAATAACACACTTTCTAGCAGCTCCTTTGACGTGTACCCCAGTGCACAACTGGTGCCCTGAGCACACGTAAGTCTAGCCTCTGAGAGGACAGACTCTGGTCAGTGGGAGGTGAGCTCCGTATAGATGCACAGAAGGATCACTGCTCTCCAGGAAGTCAGCATGAAAAGCATCTGCCAAAGGAAGCCCTTCTAAGTTCCTGCCAGGAGATGTAAAGTAATGACACCATGACAGACAGAGTGACAAAAAAAGTGACAAGCGTGCAATGATAAGTGTGGAATGCCTCACACCAGGGACTGATCTGTTGGCAATGCTCAGACAACCCCTAATCCCTACAAGGAGGAGGAAGGACAAACAGCCTCCACCAAAGCCATCATCTCCATGGTGTCCAATATCCTTTCCCCATACTCATCAAATCGCAAAGCCGCTTCCCAGAGAGGCAGGCAGGCGAGTAACTCTGGGGTAACGGCGTACACACTGACATCACTGGAGCTCCCTAGGGTACATCTGTTCTACAGCTGTGGCTCCCAGTCACTGGTTCTCAGTGATAAACTAATTCCCTTAATCATAAGGTTGTACCCTTTCTCCTCCAGAAAGATATGAAGAATAGTTCACGTACCAGCAGAAAAGGGCCTGAACCTTCCTGACAGTTTTCTGTGCAACCTGTCCTTGGAACTCCAGTGGAAGTGATTAATGTTTTTCACATCTACGTGAGGGTAATTTGCAACTGGAGATTTCTCATTCTCTTTCTGTTTCATTTTGTAGGATGGCCATCACTGCTGTAGCTTAATGTCAACACTGAGTTCATGCCACCTCCTGTCGTCAATGTATGCCTCAGGAGACAGAATAAATAGTTATTAAACCTACTCTAGATTTGCTGTCATATTGTAACCAGGCACTGGAAATCAAATAAATATATCATATAAGACGAATAGTTAAAACATCTACTGAAAAAAACAGATTCAGGCAAAATGACTTAATCTGCAGCATTAATGAATAACAGATTGTTCCTTCAATAATATTTGAGGAGCAGCAAGCAAGAAGGCAAAACTCATACAAGTTTCCAAGGACTCATACCGAATGCTAAAGCCCAGATCAGAAGAACACTCAAGAACACGATTAAGGTCAAGCGTGTGTTTAAATCCCATTGATTTCAGTGAGACTGAGGTACAAGCTTAAACGCTTTTTTGAATCAAGGCGTTTTACTGAACTGAAGACTATTCCGTGCATAAAGTGCAAGGTCAGAAGCAAGAAGAGCTGGGAGGACAGGGCTGGCCAGCTTTGCGTTGATGGACACATGCAGCCGCCTTCCTATCCCAGCTACTAGGAAGAAGGAGTCGCAGCTCTGTGTTTCATCTGCAGCCTAAGAATCCTCTCTAAGATGCATTTCCTAAGTTAGTCTTTGTCTATGCCACTATCTTTTTTTCCTAATGCATTCCTCAGTATAAGGAGAAAAATGCAAAGAGATCCTCAGACTTTGCCCAGTACCAAGCCCACATCTCGACTTCTTGCCTGCACAGCCACAGCTCACAGGAACATGACTGCACAGCCACCGTGTGCTCCTTGCCGCAAAGCACATGCACAGTTGCAGTTCCAGGATCCAATAGGACCAGGACCACACTCCAGGTGCAGAATGAAAAACCATCTTCTTTCTCAAAGAGCTTGCTGACCTAATGAATGCCGAGAGAAAGAGAACAGAGGAATAAAACAGAGAAAGCTCAAGGCCTTAAGGATAGAATGGGAGTCTGAGAAAGGGAGATAGTAAAAACCAGACAGACAGTATTTTTCTTGTTGAATACCTGCACCTAAAACCCAGCAGAAATAATACAAGGCTATGAATTCATGTGCTCAGCCCTGCCCACCAGAAGGGCCCATACCCGTAAGACTTGCATAGAGCTACAATGCCGTTAGGTAGACGCTGCAGAGAATATAATGACATTGCTTCACAAAAGCAATGAAGACAACTAACCTGCTCTTGCTATGGCTACTTCAGATTGGCTCTGTGTTTCCTATGTATTAATATTCAGTTTTAACCTCTTTATTTCTTATGTCTGATCAGGTAAAGCAGACATAATGCTCTCTTCCATGTATGCACTATAATCTCTTTCTATTCCCTTAACAACAATTTTCGTGGTTCTGCCAGCAGCAAGGGTCAGCCTGGACAGTGGGTGAGAAAGCAGCAAAAATCAGAGTGACTGGTGCTAGTGAATGGCCTGCTCTTCCCATGAATGCTTTGCTGCTTAAAGCTTAAGAAGTCACATGGGGTGTTTAAAGAGAGGAGAAAACGTCTATTAATTGGCAAAGCCTTCAGAGCCGAGGGCTTTCATCCAGCTGTTACGCTGAGGTGAAGCAAAGCCTTCAGGGTGTTTGTAGAAGGATACAGCTCACGATTTTCCTTCTGTGACAAACAAGTTAGGTAAATGTGCACAAATATGGAGAAAAGGAAGAACATCTTTGCCATGCTCAGTACAAAAATCCTTAGTTATGCCTCCCTGGTAAGACCAAATGTCTTGATCTTTAATCTTTTCACATTCTTTAATCATCTCAGTGGTGTTAAATCCAAACTAGCTCAATTCATAGGCAGGGTTTCTGCAAAATCATCCCTACTATTCATACCATAGTCCCTCTTCAAATGTCTTCAGGAAAAGCAGATTGATTCTGCAGCCTAGAAGCAGAAGATATGTATTTCGTCTTAACTGCAAATAGAAATCATTGCAGTAACCTTGGAAAATTCAATGACTTCCTGGTGCCTGTCAGATAGGGAAGAGGGAGTCTTCCTTTCCTTATGGGAAACCATAAGGGTTGGAGCTAGGTATTCCAACCAAGTCCTTTGAAATTCTGGAGTGAAAGGTTTCAGAACAAGACAAAGTCACGGTCCTCCCTCATGGACACCTCCCCATCCCACGGGGAGGTGCAGTGACAAGGGCCATTGGAGCAGAAACTACTGGGCTGAGAGGAAGACTCACAGTAAGCCCCATATCCTTAATTACAGAGGTGTGCGCCTCTTGGCTTGCATTTCTCCACCTGAGCATAGTGAGCTCGCTAGAAGTGCTAGTTAGAAGCTTTCACACGTGCCAGAAAGCTGCCTTGGTTTGATGCCATGGAATAGACACATTCATTCGCCGAGTGTTGGGGTCTGACCAAGGATGGCAGGAAACATTTAGAGCACAGGTGTTACTGGCAGGTGTTTTGTTTCTGAGGAAGCTGCCTTCTGGCTGAGCTGCTGCCAGCCCATCTATCCGCCTCCCCATTGCCACACAACCTCGCCTCCTCCAGGGACTTTCAGGCAGGCCTATTTGCAAACAGCAGGCACAGGCAATGAACACATCAGGTAATTAAATGGTAGATCAATTCGACTTAGCTTCTCCTGGGAGAGTAGCCCTTGGGAGACAGAAGAATGAGGCAGCAGGAGACAAAGGCAGAGAGGAAAATTGAGAGGTAGAGGAGAGAAGCAGTAGAGCAGGAGAGCAAAGATGGAAACGAAGAAGGCGGAAAGGGGTATGCACAATGCGGCCTGAAGCCGCGACTGTGCGGGAGGAGGCGTTCAGAGGGAAAGTGCTCGGCTAGCATAGGCAGCATGAGTAAGACAACATTGCAGAGAAGACACAGGAAAGAGAGAGCATGTCTAAGGGAAGGTAAGAGCAAGACAGAGAAAAAAGAGTCTGGAAAGAGTGCGATAATGAATACAGCAACTGTAGAGAATGGCACCGAGTGGCTACTTGAATCTCAAGTGCAAAGGGTCCCCTATAAATGTTTACATACCTGTGAAACTGTAAGCTTTAGAAATTTGGAACCATTAGCAAAAAAAAATCCCATTTGTAATATCCTATTTATTTTGTTTAAACTAAGATGGAAAATCACTGGGTATTGACAGACCACTTCCCTCCCTGAACCCAGGAGCTTTCTGCTACCAGTATGAAAAACAGACAGTGGAACTGACGAGCAGGAGGAAAGGAAATTAAACAGGCTGGTATCACTCCGACCAGCTGAGTGGAACATTAGAGAAAAAAACAACATGAACTCCTAATTAATTTTCAGTTTCTATCTTTAATAATCTGAGATACTGGTAGTACTAACCCGCTTAGTAATGCTAGTCTCAGGCCTTCGAGAGTCACGAGTAAGGTACCAAAAACTGGAGTCTTTCCTTTTAAAAAGTCACTTGATTCTTATTTAGCCATTCTTCAAGAAAACCCCCAAGACTGGAATTTACATTTCATTTTTTTTTGTCTGCAGTAGAGATACAAAAAACGTAATTATATTTTTTAAAGAAAGAACTTCACAACGGAAACCTGACTTTGGGAGAGGGAGAACACTATAATTAGGGGACACAGAGAAAGTTTAAGAGCAACACAAAGGGATCTTTCACTGTATGACCTTCATCCTGTCAGACTTCTCTTCAACAGAAGAGGCCCAGAGTATTACATCTCTCTTCACTGTCCCCTCAGCTAGGAAGAGCATAAATCTCCCTCTCCCTGCTTCCCAATCCACTGCTGCCTGCTCTGCAGGACTCTGCCCCATCTTAGGGGTGCATTTCTCACACTCCCCTTACAGCTCAGCAGAAGCCAGCTGCAGGAGGGACACCTAAACGTCAGGGCTTGAAGCTGCTGTGCTAAAGGACAAACGAAGAGATCTCAGAGTGACTCTAGGGAAGCCATGTTTTTCCAGTTCTTTGGCTAAGGCTCTGTAGTGTCATGGTATTCTCTTATAAATTCCTTTCTTGCATGGCTTCCATTCAAGTATAGCGAGGCTATTTACATACACCTACCATATATACAAGAGTGCTGTGAAAAAGCAAAAGACAAACCCATACCAAACTGTGCAGTGAATCAGTACCAGAAATGCTGATAAACTCAGACTCCGTGCTGCCTTTTTCTTCTTCCTAGGCAGACAACACTGCCTTTCTTCTGCTTCCTTCAACTGTCCTGTGACAGATTTTGAAGAACAAATTTATGAAGAGTTAATGTTCCAGTTTCTGCTTAGGCAGAGGAGCCAAGAACATTAAACCCAGCATTAGGGATGACCAGGCAATAGGCAACCGGTTGGGAAATCCTAGGCCCGACTGCTTCACACCTCCAGGGCAGCACAATAGAAATGGTTTTTTTTTCTACCATGTTTGCTTTCTTTCTTGCTAGGTAAAGAATGAAGTTGCTGAATCTGAGAATGTCTAACACCATTTTGTCCTGCAAGGTGCAACCTGACCATGCTGTTCAATTATTATTTTTTTTTCCCTTTTCTAAGCCTTGTTCTCACTCCCTCTCACAGCCCACCTTCACAGCTTGCACTGTCCTTTCAGTGGTGACAAATCCTTTTAGTGCAACACGTTCCTGACAGATGTTGCTCCTCATGAGGTCCACACACTGCGCTTTGAAGCGGAGTACCAATGACTGGCACTGCCAGGGCCCATGGGCAGCTGCCACAGAGGGACTGAGGATGAGATTACCAACCAACAGCCACTTCATCCCTTTGACCTCAAGTCAATGACGTCCATTGCAAAAGCACTGAATAGAATTTGATAGCCTGCCCTGCAGGTAGGAGGGAGGTAAGCACACAGCTAGGAGGGTGCAGCGAGAAGCAAGCAGAAAAATTTCAACTACACTAACAAGAACCAGAAGGGTGGGAGAAGATGGAATATCTGGTCAGCTGGCTTGCTCTCTGTCCTGCAAGCACACACACACAGATGTAGACACGGACACACACTCCTCCTGTCTGCTAAATCTGGGCATCTGGAATTCTGTCAGCTTGTATGGCTAACTCTACATCCCTCCTCAGCACAGGCTCTTTGGCTACCAGATCCTGGAAATAGCTTGAGTCCTTATGTGGATGACAGACCTGAACCACTGTCTGAAACCTGCTTCTTCCCAAGGTTTGACTCTGTAAACAACTCAACCTTTCAGCCTCTGCTTGTCTGTCCTTCTAAATTTTCCACAGTATTTACGCTGTAAAAGGGAAAGGACACATTGGCAGAAGAGGCTACAACCTCAGTTCCCGCTTTCTCCACAGACAGAAACCATGCACGGATTAGAGGCTGCATGCTCCATAGAGACCAGATTGCACAGTGGTTGTGCTGCCACGGAGCTCTGCATCACAGCCCTGTCCTCAGCACAGTCCTGGAGGGAGCAGCACCGCGACTTCAGCAGCTGTGGGTGCAGAGGGAAGCTGCTCCTGGGGCTGGAGCGGGGAATCGGCACCAGCACCCAGAGGAGCCTTTGCAAGCCAAATACTCCCAGTGCTCCGGCACTGGTGTGATTTGTATTCCTAGTGCACAGCTGGAGACAAGCTGTAGCACAGCCCTGGAGAATTGAGCAGCAAGTTCCTGCAGCAAGGCAGAAATACAGGCACTAGCGGTAACTAGAAAAGGGAGACTAAGTCCTCCTAACTCTCCATGAATCCTCACTTCCACTGTTCTTTGTCATGAGACAACAGGGCTACCTGGCACCTGCCGAGAGGATCGCTAACACAGGAATCCTGCCTATGCTTTAGCGGCCTTGTTCAAAGCAATCGCCTCTTTCTGAGAGGAGCTCTCCTCTTTTTTCAAATCATACATTTTATTGTGTCTACACTGTCTTCAAGTGTGGCTGCAGGACCATGAAACACACCAAAAAGGGTTTTAAACTGTCTGCATACTCTTTACTGCAGTGTAGGTTCCAGTTGCCTGCATTCCCTCATTCTGATTTACTGAATTGCTGCTGCTTCTTTCACTTACATCATGAAATGGATTCTTGAATGGAACCCCACTCTGGCTTTTTTAGTCCAGAATCCTCAACATCACAGTGGTTCTTAGCACTGCGGAGCTGTATCCAGTTTTAATGGGATTGAATGGATGCTCACGCCCAGAAATCTGCCCCGTTAATGAAATGGAGCAGACAAATATGACAGATACTAAATATGAGAAATGTATCTCCATGTAATGAAAGCTGGCTAAGGTTTGTAGACTTTAGTTCTATGAGCTCACTTCTATGAGGCACTTGCTGCAAATTGAAGGTTCACTGAGACTGTACAACTCACATCAGGACCTATAGGCTTTCAAAAGGCAGTTCACTGAGATACTAGATCTCTAAACTGGAGGAATATGGTAGGAACTTCACACCTGCATTGGTGCTGGCAGCAAGAAAGCCATTGTGTCCATTGTCTGTATTCTGGAAATCCAAAATCAAGAATCCCAGCATCAAGACGTTAAAAAAAAAATAAAAAAATCAATCATTAGTTGACTTTGAGTCTGTATATGTTTGTGCTTTCAAGTTTTTCTCCACAGGTAGACAGGTTAGAAAATTGACATTTTAAAAAAATGAAAGCAAAGCCTCATACAATTGCATGACCTGAGAGCCTGGGCTTTAACATCAGATTTTGCAAGGCTTACAATAAAAATGTGGTGGCTGGTAGCATGGGGGATTCACAGGCCTTCCTTTGTGGAACAAAAAGAGAGAAGAACACGGACACTGCAAATACATTCTGTCACCTGCGTTCTTCTTGATCTTTTTGTATTTATTGAGCCTGTCAACTGCAATGGAAGCCAGTTCAACATGTGATCCCCAGTGGTAACATTCACTAAATAGGTTTGCAGTGTGTGACACCACCCCTATAATAAATGCTGTGGTTTATGAACTATTCCTAGGGCAGCTGAAAAGGAGCACTAAAAATTGATATAAAGGACACTGACCACGCTGCCTGGGTTTATGTCCTGGCTTTTTATTCCCCTTCTTTTTTTCTTCAATATTTGTTTCTATCTAAAATCTTTCCCTTCCAAAATTTCTTCTGTATTTTCACTCTAGTTTCAGTCTCTTTTCTCTACGCTGATTCTGATTTATTTTTGTTTCTCTATTCCCTCTTCTGACTCCTTCCCTTTAGCTGTCTTTTAGCATCTTGTAATGTATAATTTTTCTTCTGTGTCAGGTTGGCACCAACTGAGATGTGATCAAATCTTTTATCCTGAGGGATCCAATGTCTCTGTAAAAAGACTTTGTGCCCTGCCAAAGCAGAAAGATTCTCTCCGCACCGTAATTTCTAGACATGCCACCTTCTTGAGCCCAATGTAGTTTCTCTGTAATTACCTTTCATATGACTGTTGCCCTTGTCCCAATACTTTCACGTCCCTGCCCAAGTTATGGTGACCTGCTGACCTAAGGTGCTGGGAAGAAGCACATTTTTACCTATTGCTGAATGTAGATCAGGGTTCTTCTGGTCTGCCACTTCGTCCAGATCTATGCTTTACAAGTCTGTCACTAGCTTAAGGACAGAGCTGAGGAGTGCACAGGACCCATGAACAGTCCAAACTGCCATGTAGTCATTCCCACCTGCAAAGTGCTTTCCTGGCTCTTTCTCAGTTTTCAAGCAAAATAATTCTTTTTTGTTCTTATTTTTCTCACTGAAAATTCCTAATTTCCCAATTGAAATTTCCCTCCATTCTCACCTTTCTGACCAATTCTGGAGTAGCAAGCCCCTGCACAAGGCTACCAAGGCCTGGTATGTTATCTTGCCGCATCTTGATCAGTGAGAGCTGGCAAAGGAGACCTGGACAGAAAAGATAACTCCATGCTCTGAAACAAGGCAACTGGCAATCAGACAGACATTCAGCTGCTTGAGGGCGAAGGCAATGAGGGCCTGGGGTAGCGAAGTTTTCTTTAGAAAACTAAGATCATGGCGATCTAGAGTCACAAATTCTAAATTAATAACCACATTTGGCCTCTTTGAGCCTTCCCAATGTGTAAGTGGATCCAGAACTCTCTGACCTTGCTGGTCACTCCCTTCTGTGTGGTACTGGTAAGACCAAGGGACTCGTACAACATACGGAGCATTCTTACCTCCCAGTTGCAGCAAATGGAACCTCAGCCACTCGGCACATCTCCGGGCCTGGCCTTGCCTGCCGCATTCTGCGCCACCAGCAGCTCTGCTTCAGCAGGGGCGGGTGCTCTGGAACAGGCTTTATAGCTGATGCATTGTATTTGCATAGGCCATTGTCATTCTCCACGCGGCTCCTTGCAGCTGGCATCCCGAACTGGAGAAATATCTTCTTTAAGGAGAAGCATGAACGACGCAGCTAAAGATAAAAATAACAATAATTTTACTAGATGAAACTTCATGTTAAGCACTTAAAAAGCAATAAAAAGTCAATTTTCTTTCTTTCAATTATTTTGCTTATTCCATTTTTGAAAAAAAAAAAAGGGAGAAAAAAAAAAAGGGAAAAAATGAGAAAAGTTTCCTAGTTACAAAGGCGTCTGTTTTTCTTGTCAGCACCCAACGCCTTTATCATTTCTCACTCTCTCTCCTCATTGCCCCCCAACCCTACTCAGGTCCCACTCCCCATGAAACATGAAAATAGCCGTTATCAGGCAGGGCTGGGGCTTCCAGGTATGTACAAAGGAAGGAAAAAGAGTACTGATAACTCATGAGCTCTCGCTGGTTCTTTCAGCACACAAGCACCTTTTCAGAGAAAGCGAAAAAGATAAAGGCAGAAATTACCGCTCTTGCACAATATATGCCAAGTTCATAAGAGCAGCATTTAACACTTAATCAAAATGGTTTGACAATGTAAAAATTAGGTTTTCGAATGTCATTAGTGCCTTATAATAGGTTCAATTTATATCATTCCCATCCCTGTTTTTTCATCTCCGTTAATTGTTTTTATTCATTTCTTTCATTTTTTACACTGTTGTCTTGTTGGTTTTAATTTTTAATTATCATAAGATTTTTTTCTTTTACCTTGCTAATTGGTCTAGGTTTGAAAAGACTGGTTCTGTCATTCTTCTTCTAGGGCAGCTACAAAGGATTTTTTATACAGGTTCTTTTCCATTGGTAGGCAAGCTCTCTTCTGGGATAATTTGGGGGGAAAAAAAAGCGCTTGCTTTTAGGTCAGTATGAGCACCTTTTTTTTGTAGTGTGATTCACAGAAAAGCTCTCTTGTATTGACCTGTGAATTTCCTTCTGCACTGGGATGCAGGATTCATTTGGTATTGGCATAGAAATTGGACCTCTGTTCTACAGTTGATATGCAAACTCTTTTCTGTTTGGAAGAAGATGAAAGCTCTCTTCTGCTCTGGTTTGTGAGGTCTTTTCTGTTATGGGCTCTCCTTTCTGTCACCCACCAAACACAAACACACATACACCATTTCTTTTCCCTTTCCATGTACGAGAGTGTTCCAGGCCTGGGTTATCACAAGGCTGCAAGATGTCATTTGCATGGAGACGTATATTGACCTCTTGTTGGTTTTTTTCCCTGCCAGTATAAATGGAACTGGTTTAAATGATTCCACTGACATTTTTCGTGCAGAAAATCATTTTGGGAATGACCATTTTTTAGGAAAATGCTGACAGTTAGTTGTACCTGGCAAAGGAGTATACTTTGGGTCTTAGGGAGGCAATCTGAAAAAAATGAAAACAAAAACTCTAGGCAAAAACACAAGTTGACTTGTGGCAAAACAATAATTCTCCAACTACCTTCCCATGTAGACAGGTGAAGGAACATTTGTAGGAACTCACTCCAGGGTGACTTCTTGATCCTTGAGGAAACCAAAGCCTGTAAAAATGGAAACTTTGCAATCTCTTTCCCATTGCCAGCAAGAGGGGGCTGTGGCACTGCAGGGACACTTGGAAGTTTATTCTTACTCTTAGTCCCGCTCAGTTCAGTCCTACTGACTGCAAGATCCTGCCTTCACCTTCCTGCTGCCACAGACTGCACGCTGAGTGCTCACGAAGCTGTTTCAGTGTGCTCATCAGGCAGGAAACTCTTCCCTTAGTAAGAGACCATCTTAGAAGAGAAGAGAATCCTGGTTTTCTTTATAGAAGCAGTACTGGCAGAACTCCTTGCTCTCCACCATTTTAGAGGGAGAGTGTCACTATTTTCGTGTCCGAAAGGATCTTTGCCTCAGCATCTCTTGTATGGCAGCCAAAGGCCAAGCTGCCAGGCATGAGCTACACGATAATTTTATTCATTTGGCCTTTAATGATGTTTTTAATTTTTTCCTGCTGGGGAGGCTTGTACTCTTGTGTCCTGCCTAGAGCTCTACACTGTTTCTACTTCTCCTCCACCCACTGCAGCTTGTGTAGTAGACCCCTCAGCTTGTAGATACAAAGCAAGTGTTCCTTCCTTCCTACTTAGGCTCAAGATCCCCTGTAAATAACATGGAGCAGATCTCAGATGAAACCTTCAGTGGAAGTGCTTATCAACAGAGCCTACCTGACACACTGCCAATGTGCTGCCTGGCACTGGGAGATGTCACATTCTGTTTAATGTACTGCTGGCTCCAGGCAGCTTTCTGCTCTGTGATGGACAGGCATGGCTTCATCAAAGCTTCTCCAGAGCCTTAAATCAGGAAGAATACAACCTGTATCTATGAGATGCCAAGAACCTACACCGATGCCTGATAAGAGGGAAGCCTTTTCCTCACCCCTCTCTATATTTAGCAGCATTCCCAGGCAGTGTTTCTAAAATTACCAGCTGCAGTAATGTGATTCATAACCCTCATCACCACCAGCAATGGATAAGAAGAATGTAAATGACATGCAGGAGAAAATCATGAGCAGCATAGCCCAAACCAGGACTGGAATGGTATATTCTTTAGTGCTCGTATTGGCATCTATGCCAAGCTTTCACAGAAAAGCAGTTACCTGATCTCAGAGTTTGTTCTCCCTCACAGCAGGAGTTGGGAATGTCCCAAGCTGCAAAATACTCACCTGCAGAGAAAAGGCTCGAGACAGTTTTCAAGCCATGTTTTGGGGTGAGTCCAGGGACAATCAATAACGATAAAAGACGGGCACAAATTGTTTTTGCAAGGACATCGCGCTGCTTGGGCTGTGACTGCTGTCACTAGAACAGGCTCTCTGCTATCTGAGAAGGGTCTCCATCTGCAGCAAATTAATAGCAGACAGGCAAAGCGTCTGTATCAACTCTGGGAACCCATTCCCGAAGCAGAAAGAATGAGTGTGGAGATGGTTGTCACAGTCTGCTCTGAACCAGTCTGGAAAGAGGCATGACTGTGGAATCAGGCCAAGAGCTGGAACTGTTACAGGTAAACATCATAAACATCTAAATCTTTTAGGAGGTTCAGCCTGCGTATCTGGGCCATTACGGGATATTAGCGAAAATGCTCATTTGAAAAATTATCCTGTGAACCACTACAATGTAGCAAAGGAGCTGTTTCGCTCAGATAAATAATAATTGAAAACTGAGGCAGAAACCTGCAGCCCTATCTGTTTGTGCTGTGATCTTGTCAAATCTCCTCACCTAATTACCAACAGGCCTTGCTGGTCTGTGGAAGAGAGACCTGCAGAAGATGCAGAATGCCTCAGAAACCAGTATTTATTATTCTAAGGGAGAGCTCTTCTCTCAGAGTTGGTGCTCAACCAATCCCTCAACAGAATTAGAGAGAGTTGTGCTTCTAGTAATGCTTAAAAATAAATAAAAATGCTGATATCCTTCTTTACTGTTGCCACTAGAGATCTCTGTGCCACAATGGGGTATTTATCCTGTCTGCCCTGATCAAATTAATATTTGAGAATTACTTCGCACCACTATGAAATATTCCTCCTGCATCTCATCTATACAACAGTTTCGAAGGAACACTGTCCTTCATACCTCCACAAACCCTTCCCGGTGGTTACAAATAGCTGTTCCACAGCCAGCGTGTAATGGTTACTGCCACACGTAATGCCTTCGACCCTTTAGAATCAAAGTAGATATGTTTACTATAAGAAATGACGTCATTGTTATTGTCTACCATTGTGTCTAGTTGTTAAAGACCAGAAATTTGGGCAGTAATAAAGTTAGATAGAGAAAAGAGATCTCAAAGGTATCTAAAACCCTTACCCATGCTGCAGGCTATTTTGCCAGCTGGATTGCTCTTTTGGCAGCTTGTTTTGGTGACCAGAATAAATCCACATTCGTTCACAGTTGCAATGCCCACAGGCAGTACAGAGAAGAAAGAAAATCCTCACTGTGATCTTCACAAACATCTTGAAAAAAGTTCAGGCCAAGACATATATCCACACTATAAACCACACACACTGAAAAGTGTAATTCCAATGGGTGGCAGCAGAGCCAGGCAACATTTTACATTTCTTTACCATTGTGACAAAACCTACATAACACTGAAGTCATCAGATGACAACGGTCTCAGTTTCCTTTAACGCAGGTGAGGAATACGGGTCTGACAGAAAAGGGGCTGAGCTCTTAGTATGAGGGGTTGAAAACTGCAGCCCAGGAATCCATGCTCTCACCCTCTCTCAGGAACGTTCACAATGTACACATAGTTTCCTTCATAGTATGTCGTCTATTCACATAATTTTCGCTATCTCTGCAGAAATTCCACATATTTCCTATAAGGATTTTATTAATTTCCACATAACCCCCCCAGCCCCAAACTGGGTAGCTACTAGAGATGGCAATGTTAGCCACATCAGGACTGGAACAATGAAGGGGTTAACGACTCCTCCCCAGAGATGGGCATAGGGGGCATAATTTTAAAATCAAAGTGAAATACAGTTACGAAGTAATTTTATTCGCTGTTAACCCAATCAATGGAAGGTTCCCATAAGCCATTAGCAGAGACTTTAGATGCTGAAGATGTTGTGAGGGGTTAGATAAAGATGTTTCTGTGTTCATTAGTACTGACAGCTCAGGGAAAAAGAAGGAAGGAGAGAAGAAGGGTGAGGGAGAGGAAAAGAAACTTCAGGACTGGGACACAAGGAGAAAATAAATTACCTATCAACATGTAAATAGTATAAAATTCCTGTGCAAATGTGACAAGATATACTAAGGCAGCGTATTAAGTCAGGGACGGGAAATTATGTGGGCCAATATGCCAGTCCTCATCCTGCTCAGTGGTAAGTTTAGGGGTGACCTTGCTGTATCAAATCCAGCTTTACATAGTGCAAACAAAGCTGATGAAGGGATGACTGCGCCCCTGCTTGTGACCCACTAAACAGTACAGCCGTGAACACGCAACCGTTGAGCCTCCAGCGACCATCAGTCCACGCAGTACACAGCAGAGTGATCTGTACCGAAACTCATCTTCCCCGGTAGAAAGCCTCCAGGAGAGGGGCAGAGCTGACGCAGGAAAAAGACCTCTCCCAGGGAGCCTTGACAGACTTTCTCACTACCATATGTAGGTCTAACCAGTATTATCTAGCAGTTTGTAAATCTTAAGATTCACACAGAATAGCAGCGGCAGTCAACAAAAAAAACCCTTATTTATAAAAGGAAGTTGAATTACATCATCCACATTAAGCAAAATTTCACTATTTGCCAATGCAAGTTGTTTTGATTTAATAAATAGGGAAATCATCCCTTCCTTGCTTTCGAGCACACTTACTACTTCAATCGATCCTGCATGACTGGAAAGCAGACATAGAAACATTATGAGAAATGCTAAGAACTGCTGCTAACACACCTTGGAAAGCATCCTCACGGGAGAAGGAAGGAAGTGTGGGCAACCTCCAGCTCTTCCACGGGGTGAGGGGTGTTCTGCTTGTAATCGAAATCTCCCTTTCATCTCTAAACTGGAAATGTCAGTCATACTTCATGTTATCACCAAAGGGGAGACTCAGCGCAGTTTCCACTGTGCAAAGAGGCTAGAGGTGTGTCAGGGCTCTGTGGCTGGGAGAGGAGCTGGGAGGAAGCACGAAGTGATGCTGCTGGGGAACAGGATGTGGAGATGTGGGAATAGGATGTAGGTCTCTCTTGGAGAGACCTCTCCATCCTCACCTTCCAGAGTTTTTGATTACATTAGTGTAGCTCTCAATAAGGAGATAAGACCTCCCCTTGGTCATGTGGCTGTGTTTAACTTTCCTGGAACTCTCCCTTTTCCCTCTGAAATTCTTTAATCCCACACTAATGTAGTTTCCCTGTGCTGTTTACTAACCACATGCAGGCAGCTGGGCTCTGTGCTTGCTCAGGACATTAATAAAATGCCTGCCCACCCATGGAACCAAACACAAAGGGGGCTGCTAATGGCATCTTCCTTTTGAAGTGAAATCCCAAAGCTTTCATTTGGTTTATGTTCCTCCCTGATAAAACTCCTGTCTCTGCCTCAATGTGGGGCACTCTTATCTAGTCTCACTTAGGGGTAGCAGAAGCTCTGAGGCTGATCTGGGGAGTGCTCTGCCTCCCCTCTGGTGAGGAGGAAAAGCCAGCGACCACAGCATGTACGAATCAGATGTCTCAAAGGGGACATATGACGATCATTATTCGTGAGGCACTAAGGAATATATAGAATATCTGAGAAAGGCAGGGAAATAGCCAACCTACAGATGTAGAGAACCATCTGAATATCCCTGGGATCAGCCTGCAAGGTGAATTTTGGGGACAGAGATCCATAGACAAACCCCGGGCATTGCAATGCAGCTTTGGGACATGGCTGCACTTACAGCAAATAGTAAGCTACTGTGTTCATTTTGGGAGATAATGTGTTTACATAGAGAGACAGACAGACATACTTTAGGAGACAGACACAACTCAGAGAATCATATCCATGTATTTTCATCTTAGATTCCGCTGTGGTGTCAGTTCTGCAGCTATAAAGCATTTGTGTTTCTCAATACTGCACCTATTCCTATAACATACTTGTCTGAACAGAGAGGCAGCTACTTTGTGAGGCTGGGGCAGCCTGCTACAGAGGATATGCACCCTGTGCTGTCTCTAACCTGGAAAGTTTGATTTTGCGCTTTCTTTTCTTGTTTCCCTCTTTAAAGATTGTAAAATCCTTCCGGTTCTTCTTTGGCAAGTGGAGAAACAGAAGAATGGTATCAAGGCACATAGTCAGGACCCATTTTTCATTTGCTACACCACATGAGATGTTTGGTATCACATCTCCTACAATCCACTGGAGAAAAAAAAAAAATGAGGGGAAAAAAAATCTACTGGTTCATTTTCTTGGTACTCCATCATGGTTACATTTGACTTCACAGATGAAGCTAAGCAATCAGGGATCTTCAAGGGATCCCGATCCAGTTTAACAAGAATTTGAACATCCACACTGGGAAAAGTTCAGTTCTCCATCATAACCACAAACAATGTAATTGCTGGATGAACTACAGAAAGCCCATTCTGAGAACAGGGTGAACATCTAAGGCATGCCCAACTGCCAGTGAAAAATTATGGCTCCCTTTAAGAAATCTTAAACATTGTTAATATAGTCCATATGTAGGTGCTGGTAGTTTACAAACAGGGGTTACCAGTCCTACTCTCAACCATTTCCATTCCAAAGATGCCTGTGCTCTCCTATGAGGAACCGAGAACTGGTGTGGAGCATCCTGGCCTGTGAACTCAGGAGGAATAACCTGCATTCACTCCCACCTCCTCACAAAGCCTCCTTGAGCACAGGGGATGTGGTCATTAATGGGATGGGAATGGGTTCTCCTTTCCCACCATGCTACCATGGTTTTGTTCTTCCCCTACTGAGGCCAGGTGACATGTTTCCATTGAGTTCACTGATTCAGCAAGATCGAGCCCTCGCTCTTAAATAACTAAAGATTGCAAACTGAATATTGTAGCCATGGCAACAGGCAGCCAACTTTAAACTCTCTGATATATAAAAAGGCAATTTTCTTTATTTTTTTCTCTCTGCATTTTTGTATTTCCAGAACTTACAATGGTAATAATGGCCTCAGGCCCTAACCTCCACCAGCCAGCCATTAACTTCATGGAAATGCCTTCTCCATCAGCCCCTATTGTCAACAGTCAGCACCATTCCACAGAAAGCACAGGGTCTCACCACACTGACACAACTGGATGTCTCGGCTGTGCCACAGCCCTTTGCAATCCCACTACAGACTTATCATAACAAGTGAACCGGGACTCCATTTAGAGAGGCTGCATGACTCTGTGGTGCTCGTAACTTCCTCCTGGAAAATGGGGAACAAAATGTCTCTCATCAGACTGATTGCCATTGTGTCCGGCACACATAAGCTCCTGGATAGATGCACTTGCCTCTGCCTTCCCCCTCTGCCTTCCAGGTTCAACCCAGTTGAGCCTCTCCCCATCTATCGTTCTCTGAATGGAACAGGAATAATTGCGTGTCTCTGGTTTATTTGGTTTCCTGTTTGTGCATCAGAAGCACTGCCAATGTCATTGAGAAAACACTGGAAATAGTGAAAACAGTTCTTTGCTAACTGCTGCTAAAGCACAGCCAACACCGAGAGCTTTTGCAACTTAGCAGAAAAAAAAAAAAAGAATTTCCTTTCTTGAATTCTTACTGAAATTTTCCTTAAGAGCTCAGGCTGGATTAACAATACAAATGAAGTGTTTAGCATGTGTAAGACATCGCTTGCCTATTCATAAAAGACCACCTCAATCCTACATGTAATTTTGTCCTTGACTCTGTATTTGGCAAGTGGTTTAACCTCTTTATGCCTCAGTTTCTCCTTCTGTTAAAAGGGGAAATGATACTTCGATCTCTCCTAATGGTCATGAGATTCATTTCACTAGTAATGAGTGTGCAGCATGTAGAGACAGGAGGATGAAAGGCAATGGTTGCAGGTATTATTATATACCACTCTCAGCAGATAGCAATTTCTACAGTAGGTTAAATTCTGGCCCAAAAAGTACTTGACTGTGTCCCCTTAAGGTCACAAGCTATTATGATGTTGAAGACTAAATCTTTTGTATATGATCATGAATAAATGAATTGAGTATCATTGCCCGGCCATGTGGGATATGGAAACGATTCTGAATATCATCAGCCTGAACTATCAACATCCATCAGCTTTCCCCTTGCTCATCTCTCAGCTGTCGCAATACGAAGCTCACTCTGCCCCGAGATTTCAACCGACTGGGGCTAAACAGCAAAAACATTCGGTGACTAAATTTGCCAGAGAAGGTCTCAGTCACGAATGACTAAAAACAAAATTATAGAGCAATCTCGGCTGACTGAGAGCAGAATGAAATGTGATTCATTTTCATCCACCCGGCAGGGACTGCAGGGGAAAAGAGAAAAAAAAAAAAAGGCTAGGTTAACCCCTTCCCTGCTAGCAATCGCCATGCTTCCCCGGCTGATGCGCGTGCAGTTTGCATTACTCAACTATTAGGTCTTCTGCTTGTTTTGTAAGGCAGCTCACAGCTTGTATTGCTCAGGTGGAGCAGACCAGAAGGTGAACTGTATAAAACTTTTAGCATGGTGTTCTTTAATACCATATACAACATATAGGAACATTAACTACAGGCCATGCTGTCTTCTACCAAGCACGACATCACTCCTTGCCCCCAAAAACTTCCAGTCTAAAGAGGAAAGACAAAAGCTGGACAACACCATACAGTGATTGGATAAAACATTTGTCAGGAAGGCAGGCAAAGGTGTCAGCACTGCATCACCTTGCAGGGAGATAAAGGAGAGTTATAAGGTGGGGAACATAGGAGGATAATGACATGGTTTTCTGAATGCTTACAGGAAGGACCTCTCGGAGTGAGCAGCAGAGGAGAAAACACAGAGATGGTAGTCAAAGTTTGACAAGGAGACAATGGAGATTGGTCTCATGGGGACATGGGTGGATGCCCCGGGCAGAAGTCATCATTGCAGGCTGCACCTCACATCCATGGCGTACTCAGAGCTTGAGGATCACCACTGGCCTCAGCTGGAGGCCTCTCTGAGGAACCAAGATGGCCAACAGTGCTCAAATCCCTCTGTTGTGCAGAAGTCTGGGGCAAATCTCTCCTGCAACTTCCAGCCATTATAGAAAGAGGCAGGGATGATACAGTTGGAGTTTAGTTCCCACCGCGGCAAACCCCATCACCTAAGGCTGTGTGGTTAGCCACAGGCACCAGGTGGCTCTGCGTTCTGGCTGAAGACCCGCTGGAAAAAAGAAATTCAAAGCATGTCTGTCCTCCTTAGCCCAGAGCAGCTGTTTAAAGAAAGAAACCCAAGTTAGAAGGATCGCATTTTTTAAGAGTAAACATCACAGATGATCTTTTCTTCAGCATTTTCTCTGACACTTTTGCTAAAAGTAGAGTCGCAAAGACTGACAACGTAGCACGAAAAAAAGGCAAACAATTAGTACTTTATTAACAAGTCAAAAGCAAAGGTTCTGAAAGGTCATGCAGTGATGTCTCTGGAAACAGGCACCAAGGACCTCTCACTAAGTTGTCCTCAGCATTATTCCTGAGCTCAGAGACTGAACTATGCTACACGACTCATGCAAAAGTTGCTCCTGATACCCTGTGTGTCAGCACCGCACCGTAAACCTCTAGTTTAACCACTACAGCAGAGATGTGACACCACAAGTCAAGCTAAGGGGTGATACACGTGATGATTAGAGCACAGTGTTAGCACAGGTGGAGGGCTGGAGCAAGAGCAATTTACCCTGAGCTTCACAAATGCTAGAGAGCAGACAAACTTCCCCTGCCATGTTTTGAGAATACCGGATAGAAAGCTCCCTCAACAACTCCCAGATTAAATCAAGGGGTCAAGCCAGGGGCAGGATGACAAAGACCAAAGCAGCAACTTCACAATTCAACAGCTTGTACAGGGTAAAGGAACAGCTCATGAAAGGTCTGGCTGATGCCAAGTGCTCTCTGAACACTGTGGTACAACTTGCACCCTTGATTCGGTTTCCTTCCATAAATGAAGAAAGCTCTCATTAACCTTAAAAAAACCCTGTTTTAAAATCATCCAGGTCTACTGCTTCTTTAATAAAGTTATAATTGGTCTGTTTAGTCATATGACTGTGCTTTTCAAACAATATCAGCAAACCCTCTAATTTTTTTACTATTAGCGAGGAACACGAGGAAAGAAAAAAATAAAATACCAGAACTGTAAGTATTTGGGTTTGCTGAGGTGTTACAAAGAAGAGAAATCTTTATTAATATTGGAAGGTTATGGTCTGCCTGGGCCAAACACAGCATTTCAGCAGGGCTATGAGTCTCGGTGGGATTATCAGAGCTGCACTGGTTCTGCTCCATAAGATGGCTTGCGCAGAGCTAGCTCAAGTTTTGTGGCTTGCCGTGATGGAGCTGCCTAGAGAAGTATCCAAAGGTTCCCACGCTGCATTTCCAGCTTGAAATTGGTTCTCTTCTCACCCGTCTTTTAAACTAGCTTGTTGTGTTGATTAGATTTAATGAAAAAAATTTGCTTTCCTTTATCGTTAGCAAAACACCAACATGCCTGTAACTAAATAATAGTAATTGACCAAATCCTTACACCGATAAAATGCCTCCTGACCACCACAATGGTTATCTTGTTCTCTGTTACACCCAAACAAATCCATTAGCTTCAACGGAGCAGCACTCGTATAATGGAGAGGAAAAAAGGAATTTGGCCTAAAAAGAGTCTTTCAAGAGAAGTGACTGAGTAAAAGGGCTGTGAATTTTGCTGATTACTAGTTATTTTAGGAACCATATGCACAGGCGCTTTCTGACTCATGTTGCTGTCAATGAAGGGCAGCTGTGCTACAGCAGAGTGAGTCCAGGAGTCTAGCTCTGACTCTGATTCCTAGTGTGACCTTTTAGAAACCACTTTCCTCTGGGGTCAAGACACTATGTGAAATAGGATTGACAGTATTGCCCCTTATTATCCAGCTTTTGCAGATCCTCAGAAAAGATTGCTATGCCAGTGCAAAACCAGGACTCCAAACTGCCCATCTACCCTGATAGAGTTTGAAGGGGCAGGATGAGGCAGGCTGGACTGGGCTGGATTAGAAGGTGGGAGGTCCAACATGGTATCCTTTAAGTATAAGAGACATGGTAATAAAAGATGATGAACAAACGCTTCCCAGTGTTTGGCTTAAAATGGAAAGGTATTTGCAATTTCTAAATATATACCATTTGATTTGGTTGTAATTTGCTTCGCTTGCTTAAAGTAAAACCAAAGGATGCAATTAGGATTTCATGCAGATGAAGTTCCGTTGTATTTTGCAAAATGAAATCCATTTCCTCGACCTGGAACCACATGCCACAACCTGTTCACTGCATGAACAGAAGTTGTAATAGAAATTGTTACCAAAATAACACCCAGAATCACAATCGGCATCAGTTCCCCTCAATAATCTGCGCTGGATGGATACATGCTGAGTATCGTTATTTGTCTAAGAACTTGCCACCCAGAGAAAGAGAAAACAAGCAGAGAAGTGCAGTGACCTTCTAAGACCACACAAAATGCCACTGGCTGACAGGGGAAGGGGCCAAGGTGTCTGAAGTCCACACCGGTAGTTGTAATTTCTGCCTTCCCAAAAGAAATATGTCACTATTTTTCCTATCAAGACACAAAATTTGCACAAAATAGTGTTTCAGCAGAAGATGAGGAGAATAAAGCTATTGATGAGACTTCACTGAATTTGCTGAGCAGTATTTGCAGAAAATCAGTGGAGAGTTTTCAAAATGTCAAAACAGTTCATTTTTATATCTTTTTGTACAAAATGTTTCCTTATTGCTTCAAAATATTTTTTGCTTAGGAAATCAATTTGAAGTAAAAAAAGAAAGGGTAAAAAAAAAAAAAACAAACCCAAAACAGAAAACCTGGGAGAAAGACAAATACGCTGAAAACTAAAGAAAAATGTTTGGCTCCCAAAATTCCAGAATAGCAATTTTAGTGTTGTTTGGTTGAGCCACAAAACCAATAAATTCATCACCTTGCCAGCTCCACTCCCGACATTTCAAGCCATATGTCCTCCACTGAAGAGACCGGTGTTACCAGCTCCCCATCATCACATATCCTGTAAGGCTGGTAACAACACAGGGCTTGGAACATTCTGGAGGGGAGTTCCCCTGAGCACAGTTCTGTCACTAGTCCATTCATAGGCCTCCTAGGCTGTGAGGAATTAGTATTTTCCAATATTAATTAAATAATTGCTTTTCATATGCAGGTCACATGTTGAAGAAACATGTGAGAAGATAGAGGGAAACTCCTCCTGATGTCCAAGAGCATTTGCACAGTCAGGTAAACACATAATTCACCCTGGTTTCTTACGGACTGCATTGCGCTTGGTGATAAGCGACACAAACACACACCTGGACTCAAAAACCTCTTGCAAAATGCATGGAAATTTGAAATCCAAACGCAAAAAATATAATAAAACCCATAAAAGACATAATCTCTCTTTGCATTCAGTCTTTAGTCCTAGGGGACCCCAGACATTTAACTACCACACAAGACTATAGTGAAAGGGTGAGTCAAAGCACATAGTTCCATGTGCTCCCGGGACTGAGGAGAGGCCAGAAAGTTAAGGGAAATTTTCAGGACGAGCTGCAATCTCTTCCTGCTCTTGCGATGCACTTGCCGTTCAGCCCGGCCCTGCTGCCCGTGCCCCAGCTCACCGCAGAGCGGGCAGCAGCCGTGGTCCCACTGGGCTTTTGAATGGATCGAGCACACACGGGCTCAGACTGGGGAAAACCCACAGCACTCAGGGGTGCAGTGGGACTGTACCCACATTACAAGTGCGGTTCCACACTTGGGGCCCAAGAGGTGAAAAGCAAGGGACGGTGCAGAGCAATGGCATGGCAGTGAGGAGAAAGCTTGGGCTTTGCAGGCCACAGAGGAGGAGTTGGCTGTTCTGCACTGGTAATAGCCTCCTCTCACTCCACATTGCACAGAAATATGTATTTAATCAAGCGCACTTCTCTCCTGAGAGATAGGCTGGGGCTCCTATATAGCCACTGGGAGGTCAGGGAGCAGACAGCCTCAGGAGAAGGATGGGGCTTGTTTACTTTTCCTTGGTACCTGCAGCATTTCCACCTCTGACTGCCTAATTTAAAGTGCTTCCAAGCCTGTGCTCTCTGAAGGCCTGGCCCCATTCAGCTCACGGACAATGGAAAACAATTTAGGTCTTGCAGCTACGGCAGGGTGATGCAGCCGATAAGAGAACTTCAAGGTTAAATAAATGGTTCTGTGGGCAAAAGACTGGGAAAGGATCTCCACAGAGCCAAGGGGCAAGGTGGGGAAGCACAGGCAGCGGGGAACAGGCAGGATGCAGATGCTCCCCTGAACCCAGAAAGACTTGCAAGAGACCACTGCAAACAGGACAGCTGATCCACAAATAACATACTATTTTTTAATCGTTGCTGTTGAGCCTTCTATAAGGGAAAACAGAATGCGATTTTTGGCCAAGCAGCACTATATTAAGTGAAAGGTAAATTAAAGATTTTTTTTTTTATACTTTCATAGCATCCTCCAGTCAAAAAACTGGCTGTGCTTTAGTCCTATCATCTCAGTGATGCCAAAAAAAAGAATAAGAGTGAAATTTCTGTATGAGGGGATGTCTTCTCTGCAACATATTGCAGAAGCTTTGTTACAGAAAATGACATTCACCCTGCAGGCAGGCAAACAAACCCTTTCCATCAAATAGTCCGAATGCGACGACATTACATATTTCATTTATTTGCATGCCACATCTACAAGAACTTCTTATCATCCAGTACTCTGTCGTCACACTGCTGTCCACAGCAAGGAGAACTTATCATCCACACATCACACATAAGGAAGTTCCTGAGGGAACAGGCATATTACCCATGGTCTACGATACAAAGTCTGGGAACAGACCTTAGGGGTTGCTGCCCAGTTCCTCCCCTCTAAGTATCAGAGATTCTTCCATTGTAAACAGTGCACTTAGCTCTGCTTAACAGGCCCAGATCCTGGAGGAAGGCAAATCCCAGTTTTAACTGTATTCAGTCATATAACGTCAGCGGGACAGTAAAGAGGAAAGGGGCACTGTATAGCTGGTGCCTTGACACTGTTCTTTTAAGACATCCATAAGGATCGGGCAAGCCCGTATTTTCATATAGCTCGTAATTGTGCTGCTGCTATTTCTCATTTGGTAATTGCTTGCTGCCAGCCACGAGAAGATCCTGCAGTGAGCTGAAATGAAGTCTTCCAATTTAGGACTCTCTCTCTAGCAAAACATCATCAGTGACAAGGAGTCTGGCCTTGATGGTAGATCACCATTCAGGTGATCCTTGGATTCCTTCAGACAGTTTCCTGTGGCCTTTAATTTTCTCATACCATTATTTTTTTTTCGCAGAGATGCCGATGTAAGAATGTAGTCCCTGAGACTGACAATTTGCTAGGTTACTCTTGTCACTACATTTCCCATTAAGATTATCAGTACATTACACGAAGTGACTATACAATAACTCCTGCAGTAAATGAGTCGGGATGGTCACTGGCACTGTGCTCACAAGACGATGGGAGAACTGGGAGATTGCAGCCTACCCACAGGAGATCTTGTAAATTGCCATCATTGTGTATAAAGAGAAATGCAGAGGCAACTGTCAGCTATGGTCCTGCTGACTCAGTGCCACCTTGCGTTTTTACCAGGAAGCACAGAAGCACAGGGAAGATCCTCAGGGAGGGGCAGAGAGGGTTTTGGAGTAAGAACTCAACCTACTTTAATTTGGGATATTCTGGATTCACTCAGAGCAGCCGCTGAACAAACCCAAGATGCCTTTCTCCCGCAGGAACGCTACGGCTCCCAGACATCCACGGCTTCCTGGAAGGGAACTGGAATCACCGGGGCACAATGAGGCATAGAAGGGTAAGGGTTTTTTTGCCCAGCATCACAGGCAGTCAGTGGAGAGCTTTGAAGCAAAGCTTTGGTTTCATAATGGTGACCTACAAAGTCTAACCTCTTTTCCAGACTCCTTTGAGACAGGAATATATGGGCAGCATCAGTAAATGCCATTATACAGACTTGCAGGATGCTACACAGAGGAGAGTAAACTTGTTCCTTCCTTTTTTCTTAGTGGTTGGCTTTGCAGAGAAGCAGCCCAGAAGGGACATAATGCTGTCACTCCTTGGGAGCCCTGGTGTGAGAGATGGAATCCCTTATCTCCTGTGCTTCCAACTGAGCTAGGAACATGCTAACTCAAATGAGAAAGAATGATATTCATCTTTGCTCTTGTCTCCTCTGAAGAGAGGATGGCTCGTGCAGTCCTACAGCACCGCCGCTCTGAGCAGGTGGCCGATGGTGCAACTCGCATCCCATGGGGCAAACTTTGCACTCGGTACCACTGGTGTGAGGCTGTTGGCTCTAGTAGCCTCCCTCTACTCCTTAGGTCTCCTTAAGTCACAGATAAAGAGAAAGCAGCTGGCGATCAGCTTTCATCTCAGTTCCCCTCCAATTCTTTTAAAAATCATTAATTACTTCAGCACTGAAATTGTTCCCTAGGTTAACTTTGCCGCTTCTGAAAAGAAGGATCCGATGACTTTGCCTGGAAGCGTTCAGTGCAGGCACCTGCAACTCCTGCCCGCACTCCAAACTCCTGGCCTGCGCTGCCCCACCACTGGGTCTGCCTTGATCTCCCAGCAGCTCTGCAAGGTCCTGCATTAGATGTTCTAACCCAGAGCTGCTCCCGCTCTTCCAGTCCTGCAACTTTCCAGGCAGCTTTACCCATCCATACTTCTCCCTCAAAATCTGAATGCAAGCCTGCTGTTTATGAGTAAAAAGCCTGCCTACTAATTAACACAGGTTTTAAGACCACTTTCATTATCTAGTATTTTAATTTTAGAAATAAATAGCTATAGAGGCAGCTGTAAAGATATTGATAAATATGCACTCTTGTTTCATTGGAAAATGAGTGGTACAGCATCTTTTCTAGCCCAGCCCTAGCAGAGAGCATTAATAGAAGACCTCACTTTTCCATTTAGTACACAGCAAGTACACAGGACCGAATCTCCCCAGAGCAAGGTTGCTGAAATCAAACAGGGCTCACATCAGAGATGAATTTGGCACTCTACTTTTACTGAGCTTTACAGCAGAAAGTGAGACCCATTCTCAGGCATATTTGCACTGAACATGGCGAAAGTGTGAGGCCACGATCAGGAGAAGAGTGAAGTCAAAACTCTTCCACTATGTAATGACTATGCCTTTTGGATCAGCCCATCTGTCTGATGCGCCCTTATCGTATCCTCTTTTCAAAAGAATGGAGAACAACAGGAATTGTCTGTAGAGGAGGATGAGGACCCATCTTTCTCAGTGCAAGGCAAGGCATCTACGTTTGCACAAGAAATTTGACAAAACAGAATTTCATGTCTCAGTGGGTTTCTTCACTGTTACTTGCTGTCAAGGTGCAACTTTTATAGGGTGTTTTGTTATTATACATGCTAAAAGTGAACTTTGCTGCTATGAAACACTCCTTTCACATAGAATGTTCTGTCCATGAGAAGAGAGAAGCTCATTATAATCACCTGAAAAAAAATTCTTCTGAGTTTTGATTGCTCTTGATAATTTCATTTAGTCAGTGCTAGTTCATTAATTTACCAAACACATATATTTCAAAATTGCATTTCATCAAGCTTTGTATTTTGTCAAGCTGCAAAACAAATTCCCAAAAGAATCAACCTGCCCAAAAGCTGGAGATGGGGCATAAGCCCATTTCATCCAGGGTCTATGCATTAAACGTAACCTCAACTCAACTTCACCAAATACAACAGTGACTGAATGGGCTGTGTGCAATATGCCAGCAGTCCCCACCTAGCTCTTCCTGGAACAGGATCTATACCAGAGAAAGCCACCAACAAAAGTAGAGAATGCAGATACCGATCAGACCTTCAAAATATACTTATCAATCCAGCCCTTCAGCAGATACCTCCAGTTCAGAAGCAAGTCACATTGGAAGGAGAGGTGGTGATCAGTGGTCTGCTCTGCCCATGATGCACAAGTTCTGTCACTAAATAACCCCATTCCCCAGTATCCTTCAAGCCAAGACCTTTCACCCGAAGTTAATCAATTTTTAAAAGTTGAAAGTCCAACTTTGAGATGGAAAGGAGAATTTAAAACACTATTTCATTCTTTCAAGCTGTGCTACAAATGGCCAACACCTAGGGGGGAAACATTAAGTCCCAGGACCAGTAAAAAGACATATAAATCACAGAGAAACATCTTGGCCTAGCGGCTACCAACCCATTGGAGATAAATCTAGGAAAAACTTCCTGGAGTTTTGCAGATTTTATTTTAAGAGAAAAGAAATAGGGGAAAGCAGTTTATTTGCTGTTTTTTTCTTCAAATTCAGCAGCAAGTATCAGTCAATATTATACTACCTATACAACGCACCTTTCCCTACATCAGTAAACCACAAAAAAATTAGCATATCCCTTACACGAAGCTGTAAAGCTCTTACAGAATTTTAACATTTCAGTAGCAACCTTGTATTGTCTGGGTTTGCATTCATACCTCCTAAAGGTATGAGCTTAGCAACATTAGAAGAGATAGAGTATGCAGATTCAATGCAGAGAAGCAGGCATCTAGAATCACTCTGGGGAGAAATGGGAGAAAAGTTTGTGCCTAGCAGTATAAATTCTGAGTCTAGGATTCAAGAGTCTCACTATCTCTTGTTGTTGGCAAGCATCTGTAAAACCCCGATGCAGAATGTTCGCCTCATTCCCCTCTGTATGCTGACCTACAAGGAAGATAAGTATGTACTTCTGCTATCAGTTACTCCCACAGCCCGAGTAGTAGAGGTCTATACAGCACGTATAAATGTTCCCACGTTACTGATGAATCACCTAGCAATGAATCTGGACTCACATAATGGAATTTCTAAAAAAAAAAAAAAGAAAAAACGGCAAAAGGAAACTTTAAACACATGCACAGACGCATACATAAGAGAAGCAAGGCATCTGAAAAAATGCTGATACTGGTAAGTCACGTATTTAGAAGACAGGAAATAGCAGGTGCAAATTGAACATGAAGACCTAGAAAATCCAGTTCCTTTGAATATACTTCTGGTGATCTGGTCCTTTCTTGTCCTATCACATACTATTTGGCAATAGAAGACTGACTGACACGTTGCACAAGGCAGACCTATTCTTCAGCAGAACAGGAGGTTGTACTGAAAGAGGATGTTGTCTTCAGGATCTCTACTCATTTATTGCTAAGATAGGAAGGTGTAGAGTAAATGAGGCAGAGAACTGAGAGGAAAGAAGAGGTGGGTCTCAAGATTAATGGAGCTGAATGTCTAGAGACATAGATTTTCTCCTGCCTGCTAATACAAGTGTCATCTGCACAAATGTCTTGGTTTAAGTAAAACACTTAAACCAAGTACCATGAAAGGTCACTCACTGAATATGCCCTGTGTTCTTGATTCCTGACTTATTTAGGATGTCTGAACATCCCAGGCCTCATATCCATCTACAACAAAGATGGGAGCCGTTGTTTACATGTGTGAAGTGCTTCAAAACTCCCTACTGCAATGTCCCTGCCTCAGTTTCCCAAACAGGAACCCAATACAATAGTATATCCTCACCAACCAAAGATGTTGTAGTACTGTTAGTTAATATTTGTACAGCAGCTGGCCATCATAGTGATCAGTGTGTCACCAACAAGTCTGTGAGAAAATTAATATTTTTCTCTCCAGAGTAGTGTTTGAATTATGTCTAGCAAATAAAGCTTAGAGCCATATGCCAAACAATGAGAAGGAAAAGACTGACTAGTTGCTTATTCATAAAGCTCCATCTATTCTGTGCACTGTCCTGAGACAGAACTGCTGGGTAAAACTTACCATGAGGAGACGCATTTAAAGATTTTATTGTATACCCAAGAGAAGACTGAAGCTTGTGTTTGCTAACTTTGCATTCTGACACTGTGCTTGGAAGCTTCCTTTGCAGTTTTTAAGGCACTCATAGAAGAGTGTGTACCTACATGCAGGAGTCATTCTGTGTTACCCTGGGTAGGATTATATTCAGAATTGGGTCCCTAATTCCTTCACATTTCACCTGTGTTGAAATTTATTAACATCACTGAAGTGCTAAAATAATGGGAAGAGGTATAATGATAACTCACTTTAGAAGGACAGGTGGCTTCTACAGACCAGGAGAAATCCCCTTTCTCCCTCTGAATGCCTAGCTAGATCTGCTGACAAGGCAGATCTAGCTCTCTGAGGGCTATCGGTGCCTCCTGCCTCCCTTCTCTCCTTAGCAGAGATACAGGTGTTTTCCACAAGAATTCTGTCTGTGTCAGAGAGTTAGAAATCCAAGAGCAAAGGTTTCAGCTAACCAACTGTATAATCTGAAGGCCAAGAGGTCAGGGTCTCAGAAGGGAATACAGAGCAGCCCTGAGCATCTCTGGGGAAAGAAATGGCAAGACCTTAGCTCCATTTCTGCGCTCCTGACTTCAATAAGTTCTGCCAGCCTTTGCGCTTCCACTCTGCTGCCTCTGGACATAGACAAAGGAGTACAGTTAAAGGAATTTACCTGCTGCCTCTATCAGAGAAGCAGGCAAACACAAACTACAACCTCAAAACACAGCGAGGAAGAAACAATTGGTTGTCAGCTTCTAATTAATAAATTCTCCTTGGACTGTTTCTAGTTCACCTGAGCCTGATCAATATCCATTGGGGAACCTTCCAACGGGACCAACTTTTAATTTATCTCCCAATTTCCTCTCCAGATCCTAGGCATCGGATCTAATTATGGTGCCTGTTTACTGGTTTTGCTTTTCTTCCTCGCAAGGAGGATATTATGCTTCTTGATGGGGAAACAAAGATGTCACAGTGCAAAGGAAGTGCTCAGTGCAAGAGGCCCAGATGCCACATGCAGATAAACAGTTCTGGCCTCCCAAAGTAAAGGTGAGGCTGCAGGAGGAGAGCCAGAGAAGATCAGTCGCTGGAGAGATGACACCAAGCTTGAGGACACAAATGTGAGCAGACACTAGGAAGGTGCAGACAGGTATATGGAAGGACATAGAGAGAACTAGGACAGAGAATCCTGGGAGCTCCTGGGACTGGTAGACAAGACAAGAACATAAATGAGAATGAATCATATTAAATATGATTATATCATAAATCTATCAGTTGTTCCTCAATAGCTTTATCTTGAGTTGTTAGAAGTGCCTAAGCCACTGAAATTCTAGGCTATTTGAATACCTAATCCACTTAGTTCCCTTTGAAAATCCTGGCTACAGATCTTTACTCCTCTGTGTCTCCGTGTAATGTATAAGAGGGACATTTTCCCTGTGAATATCACAGGGACGAACTCACCCATTGAAATGTAATGAAGAAATGAATTGCTGACCAGGTTCTGTTGTTCTCACCATGATTAATAACACACTGTGCCACACTCACTGGTGTGCTTTAGAAATGCAGACAGCTACGGGTTATGGGACTTGGGCAAATTTGGGATCCCCCTTTTTATAGGAGAGACAACTTCTTTGTTTTGTTTTGCTAAACCAAAGCCCTTACCAGAAGGCTGAAGCTGCCCAGCCATCAGATTTACAGGAATGCTTCACCTTGACTTTCTTACCTAGGAATTCTCCAACCAGGAAGTCAGAAAAGCTGGATTATAGACTAGGTGGCAAGAGGACAGGGAAACAAAGCAGACAATTCACAGCACTACAGAAGGCGTTAGATACATTAGTGCTTTAGCCCCAGTAATACCAAGGGCCTGCTATTTGCAGCTCTATTGCCCTCCACTTAAGCTGGTGAGGCTGTGCTTTTCCAGAGTGGCAGGGGCAGTATTTCCCCTGTATAGTTCCCATGCTGCTGTTCTCATTTTTTTTTCTTTCTTGTTCGTGCTGTTACTCTTGTACTGTTGCTCTTCTGGCCTTGCTCCTGCTACGAGAATCTGGGACCTCACCGCAGCCCTTCCTGTCCGGCCCCTGAAGAGAGCTTTCTCCTTCCCTTTCTCTCTCTGGTTGTTTTGGGTTTTTTTTTTGTTACTCCTAAAGTAAATTTGTCAGAACTACAGACCCTGCCAAAAACCAGTGCAAGTGTGAGGCTACCTCATCATCCTTTGTGCAACAACAGCCATTACACCAGCAAGAAAGGAAACACAATGAAGCAAAAGAAATAAACAAAGAGACTTGTGGCTTCTTTCATATTCATTTCATTTGGTAAAGAAGTAAAAAGCCTCTTGGGAAAGCACTCCTTTGCCTGTGTCTACATAATCATGGATATGCTGGCACAACTACTCGTGCATGATGTTTTCCAACAGTTGCTACAGCCCAAGGTGCAAGAAAAAACGCACTGCTGTCCTTCTGGAGCTGGCAGTAAAGAAGCTTGAAGTCTCAGGAGAATGTGGAGAATAAGGATGCAGCTGGTGAGGATCTGACAGAGCAATAAACAGATTAAACAGCAGGCAGTCAAAAGCTTACCTGACAACAGCAGCCTAAAAGAGCTGGGGGTATGAGAGACAAGAGGTTAATTTCCAGCTGGGAGAGGTAGCCATGTGTTCAGAGGGGTGATATTTGGTCATGTGACTAAATGGGAGATGCTGCAGAACAGAGCATGCTTGTCCCATGAATGATGAAATCCAGATGAAAACTCAGAAAGGGGGAGAGGTGCTGAAGGAGATGGAAGAGAAGAGACAGAAAGCAGGGGGTGTGTGTGTGCATGAAGATTACTGAAAACAAAAGACTTTAGCCAAATCCTGCCGAATTTGATTGGAGTGGTGTTCATGCTTTCATTTGAGTGCAAACATGAGGCGAAGACGTCAGCACTCTTGACACTGGAGTCTAAAGAACTGGCTTGGTCTCAGTGCAAGCTGCCAGCATGAAGAGCCCTGAACTGAAGAGAACAAGAACCTACAGCACAATGCAATCAAGAATCCTGGCCCATCATCTTCCTTTGAACTGATGTGGTCTATACTTTAACTCTCTATGGAAAATCATTTTTAAAGTCTGAAAATGTTGAACGTCAAGCAGAGTAAGACTGAGCCTTGGCTAAAGGAGCCTTGACTAAAAGCTCTGACTTTATCCACTTTGCTTTGCAGCATTTTCTACCATCCTGATCTCACAACTTTTAGCGCTCCACATCTGCGTATATGACAGAGATAATGTCAACAATAGAAAAAACAAAGGAGAGGGACAGAGACATGATTGTCTGTCTGGAAGCGAAACACAGTATGGAAAGTCCTTGTGGATCTTTGTGCATCAGAGAAGCAGAAGTAGCTATTCTTGTAATTAGTATTACTGTTTAGCTCCCTGAAAAGTGCTGCTTTACATTTATGCATAAAAATGTGAAGTGAGGAAATGAATCCAAAGAAGGAAGTTCAGGACCTGGCAGAGAGGATTAGAGGTACTGTTCAAACCATATAATTTGCACTTTTTAAAGGTAGCAGCTGGGTTTGCTCAGTACTTGTATCTAAGTCACCCGAGTAACTCATTCCACTAAACATGATTTCAGATTTCTACAGCACCTTTCAAGAATGCAAAAGAATCTCATAAGCAGCCATTAATTAAGACTCACGGCCCTCATGTGAGATAGGCAAGTACTGCTATTCCTAATTCACAAACTGGATCTGCGGATTTTCCAAAGCATTGCTGCGGATGTAGACAAGCACGCTGCATCATTTTAACAGAAAACCTCCACAATCCACCCAGTTAATTGGGGGTCTCAAGAAGTGAAGCAGTTTGGCCAAAGGTCTGCAGCTAAACTATGACATATGAAATAGGCTGTAAAATTGAGACCGCCCAACTCTCCCACCTGCTACTTTGGTTTCAGAACAGTCTCTCCTTCTAATGTGAGGGCAGAGGAGGAAATGGAATTTTCCTCCCACAGGGAAATTCAAAATAATTCTTCATTTCAAACTTGAACAGAAAGTCAAAAATCTGGGGGAAAGTATGAATGTTAAGATCTAGACATTTGATATCAAAACAGAATGATCCAACATGTTGTTCTGTTACGGCATTTTTAATTTTGATTCAACAAAAAAAAAAGATAAGTCATTTTATGTTGAAATGTCAAGCCAAACAAAATATTTTGTTATGTTTCTCCCAGCTGGAAAATCATTTTTTTTTGTCAGAATTGACATTTTCCTCATTGCAAATTTCAGTTTAGGTGAAACCACATTGTCTGATGGGAAAACATTTCTGTGAAAAAATGTTAATCAGCTCTGAAGTGACTCTGTTTTCTGTCAAGAAAAGGAAGACATAAAATGCTAACTTTAAAACTCTGAGGAACTAAAGTGTTCTGAACAAAAAAGATCTGGAAGGTCTCTGAACCGGACTGAAGTGCTGATTGGGAAGAACCAGTAAATTGTTGTACAAAGGAATTTCTGAATGACGCACACTCAAGTAGCCAGATAGCTGAACGAAAAAAAAAAAAATGAAGTGTCTTTTTTGTAGCTATATAGAATTTACTTTTCTTATGCCCTGGAAGTTGAGGTGAGCTATCTACCTGGATAATGTATGCACTGGGAAGGCTACCAAAATTGTTCCCTGGCTCAGGGAAGGACAGCCTCTCTGCATAAATGTTTACAACAACCCATGTACAAAGCAAACCTACAACCCTCTGGATCTTGAGCCAGTAGGTAAGCTTCACATTTTGAAGCATACAAGTTTGTACCTCTTATGTCCCGGCAACATAATTCTTACTCAACGGAACTTGAATTTCTAATGATCCAGGTGTACAGGTTATTTGTGTTACATATAGGATTGTAAACGGCAATATGTGGTAGTAACTTTAGTCATTCACTACCTGGAAACATCTCTTCAGGCAAATTTCAGCTCTTGTTGGGCTGCTTATTTATTTGTCTGGTTACACAACTTTAACATTCCTCTTTATCATCTGTGCTCTTCTCAACTCTGAATCGCTTGCTGCAAATTTGGGCTCTATTGATCACCTGGCCTGCAGCTCACTAAGAAACACAAAATAACCTCGTTCCCATCACAGAACCTGGCAGCTCTCTGCTTCTGGAAACCTTTTTATGTTGAAAATTAATAATACATTTTATGTTGACTCCTCCATTTTCTACATCTTAGTTTTTTGAACATAAAATAAATTACATTACTTGGTTTTCCTTTGCTTCGTTTTTTGCAGGCAGGAAAAGGAAAATGTGGCTGATTAGTGAAGTACAGCTTTTCGTTGCGTGGTGAAGTTGCTTCATCTCTGTCAAATTGCTCTCCCCTATAAAATGTATAATGCTGCTTTTGTTTGTTGCTTAGGCCAATCTACTTGATTCTCAAGTAAGGCAGAATGCAAGAATACAGTTACATGAAAAAAATTAATTTTGGATGCTCTTACCATGCAATTCACTGACTTTGTGTCCTTTCCCTTTGTGCGCTGGAAGTGAGACCACAGCACAGCAATTCACTGGCCACTGGGTACAGTTCCTACTGTTGTTCAAAACTAGAACAAAACTCTTTCATAAACTCATTTTTAGTATGTATCACCTTAGTTAGGTCATTACTTATGCAGCTGTTCCTTAACACTTCTCTCAAAATCTTTGCATCTCCAGCTTATAAATATCCATAGTGAGGTTACTCCATTTCTTCTAGTGTTTCCATAGCTTTTCTCTCACAAGTATACACCACCGTGTATTTAAAACAGGTTTTCTATCTTCTGTACTATTATTATCACAGAGGCATCTAGAGATTCAAGTAATACCAAGGATCCTCCAGGCTAGGAATAATTCTTTTTCTGAAAGGTTTACAATCTAGGTAGGTAAAACAACGAGTGACAGTGCAGGGGAGCAGAAGGTTAAGTAAATCATAGAGCAGATGAAGAGCAGTGCCAAGAACCCCTGGGTTTCCAGCCGCTCCCCAGCATCCACAGCATTTATACTTCCTCCCAATTAAACAAATTCCTATCTGCAGTTGCTCAACTTACCCACCACAAACCACCCAAACATGTGCAGGTATACGTGTCAGTCATATCTACTGTCCTGTCCACACGAACGAAACCTGTGCTTTGGTTTCCACACACAAAAATCACCGTAACAGTTTTCAAGGACTCCCTGGGTTTGCTATAGAAGTCGGGCTGGCTCTGCATCTCGCTGCCAATACGTGCGGTTATCAGTATCACCGCTGAGACTAATGAGGCTCCAGTGGTTTCATCGATGTGCAGCCATCGCAGCCACTGAAACATCCCTGCACCTTTCTTATTCATGGAGACACTTCCACCGGTTAAACAAAACAAAACAGTATTTTTGCTTTAATAAAACAAATCACAAACTTTTTTTAAAAAAAGGCAAGTTACCTCAGCATTTTAATACTTGCACATTCCTCCGTTGGAGACATGTAACTATAAACCCCATGAAGTGGAAACACGTGCAGTCAGGTAGAGACAAGCAATTTTGGTTTGTCACACAATATCCAGATCCCGGCACAGGCTGTGAAATCGTGTCAGCCTCAGCTGCTTTCTGCCCTCAAGGCCTGGGCTGGGGGTGCTTTCTTCCTGACATGCAACCAGCACTCCTCCCACCCGTACAACAGGAGATTCCCTCTTCAGCCCCTTTACCATTCACTCAAATCATTCTAAAACCCGGCAAAGCAGGTACGAATGAGAGCTTGCTACTTTAATACTGCAAAAATGAAACACATCCACACTGTATCACAATCTTAACATAGCCCTTTTCGTGGCATCTGTCTTCCTTGTTAATGTCAAGGAAATGCATGTCTCTTGAACGTGTCCTTCACATCTCCTCTGCTGGTTCCTCCTCTTTGTTTCCTCTTCTGTCCCTCTTAATTGGCAAAAAAAAAAAGCAAAGCATATAATTTTAAGCACAGCTCTATCCACTGGCAAAATGGTTGGCTCAACAGAGAGAATATACATCCCTCTGCAGAGGCACAGACCCTGTCTCCTAGTATAGATCACAACAGATAACCCCACAGAAGGGTTTTCATTCTAAGCCTCTACTTTGTTTGCTTAACAATTTAATATAATTTTTGCGCACTGAATGCTTGCAACCAAGATAAATCATTCTCAAAAGATTAATAAATACATAGTTAATTATTATACAACTTTATCTATGTCTTCTGAGTGATAACAAGATTCTATTGCTTTTGAGAAGTAAAAAAACCCATACAATTTTAAAATTATTATTATTTCTTTAATTTCTGAGCTTTCATTTAACAGTTGTGCTAAAAAGAGAATACAGAGCTGAGCCATCACTGAGGGATCTTGAGTTCATCTCTGACAGTATTATAAATGACTCGTTTGGACTTCAAAAAAAAATTAGAAATCTTTTAAATGAAGCCACCCTCTATGCTCACCAAGTTTATTTTTTTTGCCATAGGTTAGAATGTCAGTAGGCCACATCTACCAAGGCTAGTCCTGATCTAGCAAATTCCTTTGGCACACTCACAGGCTGAACACAGATTACAATTGAAAACTTAGTTTCTTAGTGAAAATTTTATCAAGTTATTACCCTGCTCTAATACCATTTCATATTTGCTATCTACCAGGAAAAAGAAAACAAGAAGTCTTTTCAGAAGCACAAGAAAATAAGCAATTTAAATAGGTGATTGTATCTCATGGGCAAGCGTTTTCCAGTGGTGTCTGTCCAAATAGTGCTGTTACAGCATTTTTAGTCTTTCCTTACATCACAGCTCTCCCAAACTTCAAGCAACATGGTAGGTAAGAATGTCGTTATAAGATACACAGTAGAAAAAATAAGAATGCACAGCTGAGCAGCTGAAACTCACAGATTAAGTTCATATTCTCTGTGTCAACTCTGACTCAAGGGTATAAATCATGGTACAGCTTTAATTTTTATTTTTTTTTTTTTTCTACAGACTGCATAATACCAGGTCATTTTTCTCTCAAAATCTTGGGTGCAGACACAGAATGCAGTGCTGTATCACCTAGTCCAGTCCAGTGGAGTAATTGATGTGAAAAGTATGAAAAGTACTTGCCATCCTTACTCAGATCACATACAGTCCTGTTCTGTGAGAAACCCCAAGAGGAATCTATAGGATTATTCAATGAACAAGGTACTATTCACGGTGAGTAAAGGTGGCAGAATCAACCTGCTACTGATTACGAGCCGCTTTTCCTCACTTACACTGCTGTAAATTTAAATTAACTCCACTCAATCAATGGTGAATAATTGATATAAAATCAGAGTAAGAGGAGAATTAGTCTATAAGTATGTCTAGAATGAATAAACAGTGAAAATTTGCCCGCGTATATAACTCCCCCTTGAAGCTTTGCTGCAAGGTTACTTTCGTAAATGATTGTTTCATTCTCAGAAGTGCTGTGCTGCGGCTTGAAAAGGGAATACATACTGAGCCTCTGCATGCCAAAACACCCCACGCTGCCCAAGGTCTCACGTTTTCTTGGGTGGTATGAAAACCCCACAAATCCCTCCGAGCTTAGTTTAGGCCATGGGCACGTCCCAGCTAGCAAAGGCAAAGAGGTCTTCTGGTAGTCCAAGAGGTATCCTGGTGGTGGCCCCCCCCAGTCTTGTGGCTGGATCTTGGATTTTCACTGGAGAAAAAGGAGTGATTTGTATATCACATCTCTTTCTCCTCTCAGCCTATTCAGCAGATGCTCTATAAAAGCAAAAAAAAGAGCAATCCCTGTGTGCACCATGCATGTTCTAAGTAACACTGGAGCCTTGTTAGGATCTCTCTACCTCTGTCTTCAGGCAGGGAGGCTTCTGCTCCTTCCTCCCCTCTGCTTCATACATTTTTTTTGAGCAAGAACTACCCTTAACTATATTTGCATATCAATTCCCACAACAGGGTTGGGATCTGGTCAATGCCTCTAATTACTACTGCAACACTATTATTATTTAATCTGCAGAGACCTCATGATCCCCTTTGAGCGGCATCTTTTTAATGCCCATGGCTATTGCCTGGATATTGTTTAATTTTAGCTCCGCACATCAGATTTAGAGAATGATAAAATTGTCTTCCACCCTCTGCGATGCTGACCTCTCCCCTATCCTCACCTAAACTCCTGCCATTGCATCCTATGCCCTACTTCCCTCTCTCCTCCCAGTCCCAAACAGCAGGTCGAGGAGGGTGTCATCACCTTTGGAACTTGCAGATTAAAAGGCAAAAAATTGACAGTAAACTGCCAATGGCTCATTTACTGTTGACGGTGAGTCAATCAAAATCCTGCTTTCCCACTGCTTTCTGGCTTTCCCATCTGTGTGAATTCATGACCCGATTTCTGATGTGTTCCACACTGTTACTTTTTTCCCCTCAGAGTTTAATTGCTTCAGTTTCACATTTGGGTGCTGAAAAATTGACAGAAGCTGCACAATTCCCTCCAGCAATGGATCCTATTTATATTGCTGTAAACTACATTTCGCAGTGATATGATTAGTAATAAAAGGGAGAAAATTAAACAGGAATTAGCATCGCTTTGTATAAAATCTGGTTATCAACCAGGTTTTACTCTAAGGGTCGTAAGAAAGGTTAACGCTGTTAAAGGCCCCCCACACCATAAGGAAGACATCAAGGCCTCGCATACCGGGCATTCTGAGAGCAGAACAGCAGCACTTTGCCTCCAGTGTGAGGACTCTGGAAAGGACTGAGAAAGAGCTGTGAATCCACAGCACATGGGGAGAGCTGCTCCCGGATTACTGAATGGATTACTGAAGTGCTACAGCACAAGGAGGGTCAGGTTCCAAATCTCCAGCAGCCGCCTCGGAGATATGGCACAGAGACTCCAGCCAAGTGCACTCAGAACACACTGCTTCAAATCAAAGAGATTCACAGCACAACAACTTTGCTACCGCAACTTCTGAGGATGTCAATAAGGCTAATAAAGTTCAATCAAGTATGGCTGGAAAAAAAAAAAAAGGCACTTTGGGGCACATAAGCACATCTTGAACAACATTTCAATGCTCTTTCCTTCTCATATGGTTTGAAATACACCCATTTCTTTTTTTTAGGAGAGTTTCCATGACATTTTTATCAATACTTTTCTACCGTTTTTTCATCCTGCAAACACACCTGAAGTTTTATTTGCTGAATACTATACCTTCAGCAAATAAAAACTGATATATACAATTACCAAATGTTTTTACTAAAACATATTCGTAGTGCACAGAGTATTTGATAACCATGATTATATTATTTTCATAAGTATTTTAATTTTTAAAAAGTTAACTGAAATGATATGGAAATGTTGCTGAGAGCCAGGAAGCTCACTAAACCTTGATGAGCTGATGTTTTATAGAATGCTCTTCCTTTTTTGTAAGTTGTTTTGCCCGGGGAACCTTTGGCACAAGGTGTTCTTGACCCATTCTCCTGAGATAAACTCATTGCAAGATAAATATGTCAAGGCTTGACTCAGTCTTACCCACAACCAGCACCGACTGATTGAGACTTTTAATCCTTATGAGGTCGCTGTAAAATGCTGGACTCTGCTGAGATGCATGTAGTTCTGGAGCAGGGCAGGGCCTACCACAGAAACTCAGTTCTCCAGTCTTCCAATGTCATTAGACTGTCCTCCATACAGGCAAGGACTTCTATGAGCAGAACATTTTTTTTTTTCCAGATCAAAGTTTATTGTGCCATGTAGTAGACAATCACATGCTTCTGCATAACAGGCAATGTGTTAAGAACTGCTAGCAAGCCCTGCTGCTCAGGCAGCATGCATGGTACCAGGCTCAGGAGGCTTGAATGAGGATGTCCTTATGGTCAAGCCAGACAAGAGCTCTCTGCAGTGGAAACAGCAAGGCTCTGGCAGTGGTAAACACCGGAGAGACAATATTCAGCTGGGCACACAGACCATCTAACTGTCAGCTATTGTCTAAGTAGACCATAGGGATGATATCAGCTCCTGCACAATAACAAGCGCAGCTTTGAAGACACCTCAGCAAGCAAGCAATGGAATGGTCCTTCTCATCTCCACAGAAGCTGCAAAGTCCAATAAAATAATGGAAAATTGTTTTCCAGAAATCATTGCTTTTCTTGTGATCAATTGATGTTCCTCACAGACCAAGCAACGCACAACTCCCTGTCCTTTTTCTTCTCACAGCTAAAGAGAATATCTTAGCCGCTTCCTCTTCTACCTAATCTCCACAAACAAGGAGACTGTTCAACAAGTCGTCTGCTTCCAGCACTGGAATGGCTGTTTTATTGCTCTGGTCAGTTTATTAAGAAACATCATTGCCCAGAATCTCTCTGCTAATAAACTGCCATGTAATGCTCATATAGCACCTAGCTCTCTCTAGCAGACAGCTGCTCCCAGAGGGGTAGAAGTAGATTTATTCTGCCACCCACAGCACATCCCAGCAGGAAATTTGGATACTGTTTATCATTCTATCAGCCTTTTTTTAGCTCTCTTTGCAGCTGGTATTTGCTGTGTCATTATGTTCGTGTACAGCTGTATGACTGCACATGTCTGCACGTGTCTAACAGGCAGACACACTGACATGCCTAGGAGCTGCTGCATGTCATGACAATGACACATGAAAGCTTATTTGCTTCCCCTACAGCAGTTTTGCTCCTCCCTGTTTCATCCACAAGGCTTGTAATACTTGGAGGTATACAGCAGTCTCCTTGCTGCATTGCCCAGTAACATGGCATCTCTCCACCATCCTGGGTACAGTTTCACTCACCACCACAGCGGCGGACGTTCTCATTTACCTCTGACAGACAGGATCTGAACCGTCTGTGAAGACTTTTCCCCGCCCCCCCTCAGAAAAGAAGCAATGCTGCCCACATCAACCCAATTCAAGATGGATGAGATGGGAATGGGATGAAGAGTCTTACACTGTTTGGTAGAAAAACAACACAAATCAGGACGACTCCGCAAATACTGGCTTATGATTCAAAAGCCCGTATGTAAAGAACTGACAGCACCACTCCAGTTACTAACAGATAGCTCTTTCCATTAAACATACATTAAATGCTCTATGAAAGATAGTGAGGTCAGGTCCTGCAAAGGAAAATGATTCCTTTAGTAAATTATCTGATCTTTTGTTCAAATGAAGTATTTCAGTTTTAAAGTAGAGGTTCTGTTCTCATTCTCCTTGGATGATGACCTGGCTAGGGAACGTCCCTACAAAAAGAACACCAAGAGTGAACCCTAAAGGTGACTCTTCTAGGACAGTAAGACAATATCATGCAGTAAAGTTTGGAAAACTTGCAGTGACATTACCCAGGGAATGCCAGCTCGAAGCACACAGGCAGGACTTCAGTCTTCACCGCTTTTAATCTGGTGCCAACTGCACTAAGAATAGGGTATTTTGTCTATCAGATTTTGTGACAGGACTAGTGGAAATTGGATTGAAAGCCAGCAATTCAGTCAGCTTATAGTTATAGCCCAGGAAATAAGAAATCAGAGGTTCAGAGGATTTAGAAATGAAGGGTAAGAAAGATCTAATGCTGTCTTTCAGGAGCTACCGATTTCCCCCACTCCCGTTTTCAAAGGCAAACCCCTTCAGCTAAGCCAAAGACAACTGAATGGTTGCACATCCTGTTGCACAGAACTTTCCGCCCTTCTACAAGGGCAAATATTACAATATTCTGTAGTAGCATCTCTAAACTTGCAAGCTTCTCTAGAAACTTAGGTGTGTTAGTGCAACATTTTCTATTTCCTTATTACCTCTCCTTCCTGATATATTCTGATGCACGGGTACATGGACAGCGTAGTTCTGACTTTAAGTCACTGCACTGCACGTAGCCCCCACCAAGTTGGGAAGAGGTCATGTCTCCTATATAAAAGGCTAGTACCTATCGGCAGTTTCTGGCATTTGTTATATCTGTACTATTGTTTTAGGAACTTGGTATTTTTTTTAATTCAAGGCTAAGATCCTGAAAGCTACTCATTCGTGTGTCCAGAAACTCTGTTTGGGTTTTAATGCCCTACCAGAAATACATATAGTTAATTCTGGAAACAATGCAGGCTAACAGAGAAGAGACTTTTCTGAGGGAAAAAGAAAGCTCTCAGTAAAATTCAAAGGTGTGTCCAAGATTCTCTCTGTGAATTTCGGAATGTAACTTCATCTACTCTGTGCTTTTATTTTCCTGTTTTCAAAGCAGAGGTGATAATTCGCCAGGCTCTTTTAAAGGTAACATTCACAAATGACGGATGTGCTCGATAAACCATGATTGAGTTGCCGAAAACTGACCGAGGACCCAGCATAAGTCTGCTAATTAATCTGGTCCGGCTTCTGCTAATACAAGATTTCCCTGTACATTATACAATTTTTTTTCAGTCTTGTAAAAAGACAGATAGTCTTTAAACATCTGATAACCCAATGTGTAGTGGAAGTGCTTCTTAGAGCAAAGTGCAGAAACTAGGACTCCTGGGTTCTATTTTCAGTTCTGCCACTTAACTGACTATTTGACTATGGACAAAGCACCTACCCTCCCCACACTTCATTTCATTAAAAACAGATCAAGAGGGTATTGCAAGGTTATTATTTTTCTAATTACCCCAGAGTCCTTGTATGAAAGGCCTTTCAGGAAAGAGGAGATTTTTACAGAAAATGGTAATCCATCACTTAGTTGCCAAGAAATTACAAAATTCTGCAGACTGAACCGTGAACAAGCTGTGTCACTGAAGCTTATTCCTACTTCTGTGACAAACATCTGAGCAAATCAGCAGTCGGAGTAAACATCATCAAAGGTTATTAGTTAATAAGTACTAATCTCCCACAAACATTTGAATACTAAGGCAGGCACCTTCAAAACACAGGCTCCATTGCAAAAGGAATTTCGCTAATCCAGTTTTTCTTCTTGCCTATTGCCCAGCAACTCTCAGCTGGTGTTTGAATATGTGCTAGAAAACGCACCCCAGACTTTTTATCAAATCAAAATTCCTTTTACGTCAGTTGCTCCAATTGCTCCACCACTGTTCAGAAGCAATGGTAGGTTTGGATCTGCTCAGATGGCATCACTCATCTGGTTAGTACTGCTCAGTTTGCTCTCACCCACCCATGACAGGCTGCGTGCAGTTTTCCTATCACACAGGCCTTGGCAGAGAACGTGGCTTAGGCAGCTCTTGTACCAGAATGTCACATGCTGCCAGCCACTCGTGCCTGTCCCACACACCACACTTCAGTGTCTTCTCATTTGTGGAACGATGTTGATTTGCAGCAACATGGCTAACCTGCATCTCTTCAGTGATACGTTTTACATTATGGGGCTCTGAAAAACTGTACTGGTAAAGCAGAGAGGATTGTGTACTGCAGAGCCTGGCATCCAGTGATTCTAGGTGTCAATGGCATTTACCTTTTCCAGCACCGAAAAAAATTGGAGCAGAAAATCCTCAGCATTATGGACGCTTCAGTCAGGAGACAACTTTCCTGACATGCTTGTCGTTTCCTTCCCCAGTTCCTAGAAGCAACGATCCAAAGAGAAAAATAACACCCCCCATGTCTGTGCAGTACACTGTCAGTAAATCAAATGGTCTGCATGAATGGGGAGGATGCCATGTTAAAATTGTTGAACTTAAAGTAGGTTGCTCTGTCTTGTTAAAGAAATATTGCTCTCTACTTTGTACTGGGATGTATTCAACTGTGACAACTGTGCTGAGTCCTTTAGAGCATAAGATACTGTACAGAAAAATGCTACAACTACCAGCCACCACACCTGCATTTACTTCTAAGAAGCTGCACTATCAAAGGTAGCTACCATCAAACCCAAGAGCAAAGGGGCGGTTAAGTGCCAGAGGACTATGGAGGCTCAGGGTAGATGTGATGAAATCTGGGTTGAAGTCTACAAAGTAATTTGAAGAACTGAAATCTTGTTCTTGAGTGTCTCCTCCCAGTCCTCTACTGATGTAGTGTGCTTCTGGGATATTCAATGTCAAGAAAGAGAATTTGCTCACCTTTGTTCACTACTTTGAGAACTATTTGTACAAATAGGATTTTGCAAATTACTACTGGAGTGGCAGGTTCAAGAAGCACTGAAACACCTGCCTTACTTAGAGCATCTGCAGTCTCACTGAAGCTGACAGCACTACTCGCACGCTTCAAGCCAAACACATGCTTAAGTAGCTATTATGTGAAGTTCCACCACAATTGAAGATTGTGTAAGTGATGAAGTCACCCCTGACCTCTGCGTCTCAGTCTGAAACACACTGTTGCCAACAAATGTGGGTATTTTGAGAATTAACTCATCTAGCATCAAATGGATTTCATTACCTTTCCACAAAATGTGATGACGCTAGTGGGCAGTGATTCAAATGCCATTTACCAGCATCAGTTTATGCTCCTGTGAAAATCTCCTTTCTTGGGGATTACAGTAAAGCAGATTTTGTTAGAATTGCAGAGAAGCTGGGAACTTCTGCTTTTGATTTCTGATCACAGCTCTACCTTCCTTCACCAAGAAAATAGAAAATGATTAGTCATGTAGTGCCTATTGATTTAGTAGTCTTCATTTTAAAAATTATGTTTCCCAGTATTGTTCTTTTTTTATTATTATTACTGAAGCAAATTGTAACACTGAATTGGAAATTAGTTAACTCCTTCCTATCTCTGCTTTTATAGCTCATTTTATCTCTGATTGAACAAAAGCCATAAACTGAGAACTGTTTTCTCTAAACACAGGAAATAAAAGACAGGCTTCATAAGAATGTGTCATGCTCAGGTTACTTGTTTCTCCTTCATTCTCACCATCCACTGTAATCCTTTCCCTTCTTTCCTAACTCTTTTCTCATAACCTTTCTACGAGGGTATCTATTAAGAAACACATAGAGTAGATAACTGCTGATAGTGAGGTGATTTGGCTACACTGTTATATGCAAAATGTCTTCTATTCATGTGACAAGGAATGGAATAACAGCCTGGTTTGTCCTGTGGACCAGAGAGGCACGAGCTAATCTCATAACATTGGTCTTCCTCCTCTATAGGGACCCTCTTGCTTTTCAAGGAGTATTGGGACACAGTGCAAAAGGAAATCTCACGCTGTCTTCTGCAGAAGTATAATCATTTCCAGTGAGGTAGGCTCTGGAGGAGAGAAAAATCACTGAAAAAGTGGATGGATCTCCTGGGTCATGAAATCCACTCTTCCAAATCATAACTAATATGTCATGTAAGTATTTTTAAAATCCTTTGACTATCACGCCAGAAATCGCTGCATGTTTCCCCATGGAATGATCTCTGTCGTGTCCATTTCCTGAAATACCAACAACATTCAGGCTGCTAAGAAAATGCGAATGGGAAAAATTCAAGAGAACAGGATGGTTATTCTGAGCTTTGTATTGGGACAGTCGAGTTCAGAAAGGGAAAAAGAAAATAATCTTCATGAAACTTGTATGGGGGCATAAAAGATTGAGAGACATATACAGGTTTACTTCTGGATTCTTGAGGCAAGAGGATGCAAGTGTTAGTCCATCTTGAACTGAAGTGGTGGCAGATGCTGCCCAGAATAAAGAAGTGGTCTGCTAGAACTCCACATAAAATATCTGAGGGATTACTACATAATCAAAGCCAGTCGGTATGGATGGAAAAGTGCTTCCAACCAACTCTGTAAGAGTGCAAAAATTGTAGTTTTGGCCAGAGATCTATGACTGTGGGCATCTTAGAGGTGAACCCTAAGAACGGCAAAGTGTGGCAGAGGAATATTAAGATGAGGGGTTTGGTTGTGTTTGCGCACTGAGCTTCCAATAAAACCAGTCTCCAAGAAGGATGAAGGGGCAGAACCCTACAGAATGAATACTGTGCTCACTCAGTGTCTTGTGCAAGAGCTGAAGCAGTTCACCAACAGGTAGTAATTTACAGTCATTGTCTTGGATATTCGTTCAAATCATCGCTAAGCTGTTTTTCTTCTTTTCAGTCTTTGCCCAGTGACCTTCATTTAGCCTTTTTAACAGACAAGGCTGGGACAGTCAGGCATATATCCCCTAACCGGTAAAGATAAATAGATTCATAGAATTTTCGGTTTGAATTGCATCCACAGCATGTGTGCTGTAAAGATATACACTTTTGCTCAGCCAGAAGTTATGGGCTTGAAACAGGAATTTCTGGGTGAAATTCTCTGGCCTACACCATGCAACAAGCCAGACTCAATGATCTAATAGACACTTCTGGTTTTAAAATCTATGACTCTATAAAAAAAGCCATCTGTTCTATGCTTTCCTTTTTCTGCAAGCCCATTATCTCTCCAGGCTATCTACATTCAGCTTTCAGCAACCTCAGGCTTGAAGGGTTTTAGTGATGATAATTCTACCACCATTTTGCACCTCGAAAGCTTTTGCAGGGAGGCCTCCAGAGACTGGAGTGAGACCACGACCAGTTGCAATTCCAGTTTGCCAGTTAAATTGCAAGCAGACTGATTGCAAAGGTATCTGTCATCAGTGCAGAACAGAGAGCTGAGAACCCTGAGAACAAGTTGACATGGAAACTTGTGTCACTAATCACTAGAAATGGCATCAGAAATCTGAGAGGTCTTAACAGCAGTCTTAGGCTGTATCTGCTTCCATTTTTATTTAAATATTGTGCTTTTAATTAATTAGGCTTCCAGTTCAACAGCACCTTAATAACAACCCCGTTATCCATGCCCTGTACCTCCTCCTTAACACCTTGAGTCAGACTCTTACTCAAACCAGTGGCATTTCATTGCCCGCAATGGGGCTACTTGAAGCTTGCTTATGCCTAAGAGGAAAATCATGGTGGTCCTCTCCTAGTCCCCATTTCACCCTCACAAATGCTCATTTGTTATTATTTTTTTAAGGTTCTAATTTAACCAAGCCATAGTTTCCGCTGCCTCTGGAATCAATATTTTCTCTGTCTTTTGACAATTTTTTTTATTTTATTTTTACATGCAGTCTCCAAAAGGGTATAATTTACAGTTAATACCATGCAATCAAAGACAATGGCAGGATTCCTGTGAGCAGAGCAATCCTGGCTTCCTAATCGTGGCTCTTGTGCTCTATAGAAGAATTACAATCCTGCTCAAGGAACAGTGAATACCTGTTCCCACAAACACAAGCACCTTAGTATTTTAAAGTTGTATTGAATGAGGATAATCCATGCCTCTCTCTGCTCTGAAGGACACGACTACTTGAAGTCTGTCTGCCCTTTGGGAAAAGCACCATGAGAAAAGATTTCCCAGCTGAGCACGGCGTGGCCCATACTACATTTTTGCACATCATTTGTGATCAGAAAAGATACCTTTAGGTGTGCGAGGTCATTTTCAGCACCATTTTATGACAGAGATCAGTCATGTAGGGGCTCTTTCTTGCTAGGAACTGACAAAAGATGACTAAATTCACATCTCATAGTCTGCTGAGTAATCGTTATACCCAGTGCAGTACTAATGCCAAGTGTACTTCCTCCTATATTTTCCACGCTCAGGAGCTGAGTCCCACATAATACCTCTGATACAAAGAAAACAAAAGCAGAGAAAGAAGGTAAGGGTTACTTTGGTTTGAGATGACCCTGCAGGACTCAAAGGGTAAGCGCTGTGACCTTTGGTGGAAGCGAGAGGAACTCAGAGGAATCTGTCCTAAGATCTAGATGAACAGAACACACAATTTCACACTCATGCATTAGGACACCCCTAATACACACACACACACGTATGTGTGGGAGGTCCTTAGTGTCTCTGTTGCTGGAGAGGATGAGAGGATTGAGCTCTCAGTTTTGGTGAAAGGAATCTGGGTACATCATGGCACTGATCTATTTTAGTTTGCATTATTCTCCCTTAAGCACTGTCTTTCCCTACTTGCAATAGCTTTGTTAGAGGACAATTGCCTTCACCAAATGAAAATGACCGGAATGTGTCAAGGGTAAAGTAGAAAGCACTATACAGAGCAGTCAGAAATAAAGGAGTATAAGGTAGGGAGCAGTTCAATTCTTCACTTCCCACGAGGACAAAGACTTTTAATCTGCTGCTGCAGCAACAGCTATTCCACTAGTTGTGGAGCGGAGGGTACCAGTGATCTTACTCTTCTGGCAGGATGAGACCATATGAAACAACATCAGGACTCAGCATTAGGGAGGGTTGCTTGACATGTGAAGGCTTCCGGACGTTCACTTGGCAAATGGCCGAAGCACTGAGAGAGGCTTCTACTCAAGCTGTTTGTCGCTCTCCCTCCACCAAGGAGACAAGGCTTGTAGCAGAACGGGTGGGAGCTGCTTACCCTATTTCGGAGCAAAGTCCTTGACTTTGCACACTTCAGGCAGCTCTTAAGCAAAACCACTGGGCTTTGCTCTGGAAGCCGCAGTGGCAGTAATGCTTGGAAAAGGAATCATAAAGATGAGCTGCAACAACTTTAATATCTTATTTTGCTCCACTCATTTGCTAAGTCAACTTGTGTGAAAATTAGGTCTTAGGATATTTGGGGCAGTTTCTGCTTACAAATTCTGGACTTTCTTGCTGCTTTTCTTAATGAAAACAAAGTTTTTGAATGTTTATTTTTAATTCTTCAGAAGTACAAGCTGCCATGCCTTTTTATCAGTGTCACAGTAAGAAGAGAAAGTCTATTTACTTTGTCTCCACTTTTAACCAAATATAATATGACCTAAAATCAAGCAACTTCCTGAATTTTCCTTTTTATGTTCTCATAGGAATTTGTAGAGAAAACAGTTCTACACATCAGAACAGACCGTTCTCCTACAGTATCTCATTAAATGACTGTCAGGAAAAAAAAAATGTAAAAAAAAAAAATCAAATCTTTGTCCTACCTCAGAAGAGTCTGTCTGTGAAGCAATGCACTAGCTATTTCCTCTAGTTTTACTGTTCCTGTACTAAACTCTGTCTCAAGAAGTGTTTATACTGCAAATAGTTGAGAATCAGGAGAATATCACTCAGTACATGTCCTGTTTCCTGTATTATTCCCTAGCAATTTGCCACAGACTACCATCAGAGAAGAACCAGTATCAAACACACACAGAAGTCACTTAGATAACACAAAGGAGATGCAAATAAATTGTTGGGAATCCAGAATAGGTGCAGCAGAGTTGGTGCAAAAATTCAGAGCTACTGACTTTGATATGAGTTTCAGGGAATGGAAGTTTATCTTTGAGAAGGGCAACCCAGGGAGAGAAGATAATGCTTAGGTATATAGTGCATTCAAGAGGAACTGAAGGGGAACAAAGGCATGGCCAACAGTGTATCCATGTGCTGCAGACAGGCAATTACTCTATAAATCACAGTTAAAGGAGACCTCTACTAGCTGGCGCTAACCACAGCCCCTCACCTCCTATGAGGGCCAGCCACTGTGACCACAGGCAAAGCCAGAGGTTTGGCAGGGCAAAAATTGCTATACTAAGAACCGAAGCAGATAGGCCAGCATCAGCACTGATCCCCGAGGCCAGAGGTCCCTGAAAAAGTAGGGGCATCTCTGCTGACTCAAGATGCCTTGAGGGGACATGTTCTTAAATGGACACAGATTAGATGATGGGATACCTGACCTCAAGGAGGGTGGCCACAAGGGCACTATGAGCTGTTCTTGAGAAGCAAGGGCTAAACCACTTATCATGATGGTTTCATTGCAGGGAACAGTCATGCACTATTAGTGCTGAAAGATTTCCCAACCCTAACGGCTAGGATTTTAAGAATCTATTTAACTTTGATAGTCTATAGCCTATCACTGGGAGTCTGCTTAAAGGTGTGATTGCTCTTCTTTGTATTGGAATTGCTGACAGATCCTTAACTATTATGGCTCTTACCAGCAGTAACCTATTTAAATAGAAAGAAAGAGAAGAGCATAAATGGCTTGCGCTGTTTGGATTTGATTTACCCAGCAGCAGCAAAAAAAAGTTCCATGTATAGATCCTTGCTACACTATCCAGACCACGAGTCTGCCCTGCTCTTTGTATACCAATAAACTATAAAGTTAGAAAATGCATTATCCTGGAGGAAGGATGCTACGCTGATGGGAATTTTGGTGCTGGTTGTTTTTGAACTGCAATATGTGGCATTGTAATTCTGTGTCAGTGATTTAAATGCACTGATAGAGTTGGTGACAGCTTAAATGGCTCCAGCCCCCAGCCTTCCCTCACCCCTCCTCCCTGCCTGCAGTTTGCCTCTCTAACGGATGGAAGGCTGACAAGTTCTGTGCAGGAACAATGAAGAGTGGGAGAGTAGGTGGAGAGACCGGTAATTGTTTAGGGTGAGGTTTTTCTAGTGTTGTTTTAAAATGTGAGCAAATATGGAGACATTCCACCTTCTTTCGTTGTGCCGAAGCACAACTCACTGTGAATCCCGAGAGGCTGACTGCATGGCCGTGCACCCTATTGCTCCTGCCCTCCAAGTGGGAGGAATGAAGAGAGAGAAGGTGACTGAGTGGCCCTACAGGCTGCTTTCATCACCCTATACCTGCTCTGCAGTGACAGGCTTCTGCCAGCAGACAGCCATCTCTCTAAATCAATCAACTGCTTTCTTGTTCCTTATTGCCTTCCCACCTCCTGCTAGTACACAGCAGTGCCCAGCACACCCTGTGACAAAGGAGCCCTTCAGAGGCTGTTTTTCCCCTCCTGTGTTACTGAAGGGTAGCCAGGTGTCTGCTTGCTCGGAGCCACTCAAAGGGATGTGACCGGTCACTACCTGGATCCTTAGAAAGGCTGAAAGGCAAAGTGGGCAACTGGAAATGCAGCTGATGGAAATCATCGTTGCTTTTCTGAAGATGCTTACAATGAAGGCTGCCACTCAAACACCAGTCAAGTCTGGAAAAATACAGGACACACTCTGCAGAACTGAACCCCACTGGGAAATAAGGTATCAAAGCATCTTGTTACCACTGCCACCCCTATTAATAACACCAGCCACTTCAGGTACAACCTCAGCAACTCTGGAATAGTCTAAAAATACTGAGTGATGGATGGTGCAGTACAACGCACCTGATTTACATTTGTTAGAAGCAAACATCCACAACTCACTGAGAGTAAATATGTGATGCTGTCATCCCTAACTAGTGGGAATAAAAAATGTATTACCCTGCTCTTTATCATGTGCCTTGACTCTATTTACTTTACACTTCTTCTCTCATGCATGCTGATATAGATATAATGGAAATGGAAAGGGTATGGAAAGGATATCCATCAGAGAGAGGAAGTGTCAGTGACTTGGGTTCATCTTGTAGCTTGAGAAAGTCAGTAGTAGGTGTGTTTACTTTGGGCATAGAGACCTCAGCACTTCATGAGGTCATTCCCAGCACAAGTTATATACTCAACTTTTGTGTTACACAGCTAACTACACGGGTACTGGATTAAAAAAAAATTAGCCTTCTCTAAGACACATGTAGGAGACTCATGAGTTTGCCACTGCAAGTAGCAGCAGATTTTCAAAGGCCAGATTCATTGCATCCAACTTCAGCTACTCAAATTCAGCATCTGAGACAGAAACGTTATCACGCTAGGCTCCCTCTACAGTTAGGGGACATAGAAACACCTCCAGAGCGTAACGCAAATCTTCAATAGCCTCTTGCTTTCCATGGACCACATAACCTAGGACAACACCACTCCTAGCTGAAGCACCTCAGGTAAGTGCCTAAAGTTAGGTAGGATGAACCTAGATCAGTATTCCCTGATTTCACCTTGCAGGCTGCCCTCTCTCCCTCACTTCTGACAGGCAGATTCTCCCCTCTGACATTGGGGGCTAACCAAAGCCCACTGCTCATTCACTATATTTACAAACAAGCTCCCTTACATCTCAAACTTGGAAGCAATTCTCCATAAACAACCGAAAAAGCACATAATTTTCCATCAAATTCCTTCTTTTTCAAGGATGTCAGGCAGGTTCAGCTACAGACTAAGGTAACTGCTGTTGACTAACTCTGTATGGCGAAGAGCGGGTAGGTTCAGGATTTGTGCCCATAGTGGAGGGACAACAATGACTGCCAATGGAGGAAGGGTTCAGAAGCTCAACAGAACAATTAATGCAGTTGGGGACAATTCTCAGCAGAAGATAACATGGGGAAGTTCCGGGAGGTTGAAGGAAGGGAGCACACCACTGACAAGGGCTGCTTCTGTGGCATGGACAGGTTAGGGTTACAAATTGCTGCAGAGTGAGGGTTTGGCACCTGGCATGTGGAGCAGGGTTGGACTCCAGCCAACCCTTGCCCAGCCACAGCTCTGGGGCAAGAAGAGCTGTATGAAAAAAGCTCTGCCAAACTACCTTAATGAAAAGGCTGAAATTAGTGACACTCCCAGCTGCTTGTTTAAAATGACAATGTTTTTATCAGTGCTAAAATAGAATGGGAAAGAGAAGGAGTGTTGTGTAAAGTGTGTGCTGGCCTTTGTGCCTGCTGCTGGGGGTGTGATCAACAACACCAGCTGGCAGCTCTTTGGTTAAGAAAAAAAAAAATAATACAGCCCTGGAGAATGCAATGTGAACAAGAGCAAGCAGAGCACTCAGTGGAGGAAAAACAGCTGGCGAGGGATCCAGGCTGTCAAGGCACAAATTGCAGTCAAAGCCAGTAAGAATTTCCTCCTAACATACAGGAAGTTACCTCCATCATTCCAGCTTCCCCACACACTCCTCCTTGGCCTCCCACCACCCTGCTTCCAGTAGTGTAAAAGCAATTACCTTTGGATTGAAAATCTTGGGAGACACACTGCCCGTACACACCTTGGCCTGGAATACAATCATGGGGCGAGGAGTGGTGCGGGCGCTCTGGCACACACTGCGGGTTTGCAAGTTTGGTGGTTCTTGCAAGGTATGGGAGGTGGGAACTAGTATCCCGGGAAAAAAGCTCGGAGACCAGAAAAATGTACATGGTCCTGGCCTGCAGATCCCCGATGCCATGGCAGCCTCAGGCTCCCAGCCGGCTCCACGTTTCACGCACTCACAGCTCCACCTACCATTTCTATCCAGCAAACCAACGTAGCTCAGCTGATTTCACTCAGTTCTGCCCTGAACTTTCCCTTGTTTTCCAGTTCTGCACCATAGAGATTATGTAAATTCCATTCTTCCCCGTAACACCCTCAAGTGTCTATAAGTCATTTTATTTTGATCAAAGTCAGTCAGCTATGGCCAAACTATGCGGTATGCTTGCAGTACACCTGTACTGATGCATTCACAGCATATTTATCACCAGAGAAGATGAGCAATTTTTTTCTCCCTTTGATTTGAGATACTAATTAAACCTATTTTTATAGGGATCGAGGGCATTCAAAGCCTAAAGACCATCTTTCTTTCCTAAAGCCAACAAGGTGAGACAGCAGACTGTAGAAAGAGTTCATTAGCTTGGGAACGAACACCTTCTCTGACACTGACCTACTCTATGACTTTGAGCATCTTACTTTACCATGCGTGACAAATACCAATTAACTTGCTGCACTAAGGAGTTGTTAGCATATACTGTGATGAGAAATGAAATGTGAGAACTTTGAAAAAAAGAAGCTGGGAGGTCAGATCTGGGCTAGAGTGCCCACACGTATCTTTGAGTGATAACTCAGACTTTGAAAGAAAAAAGGTGAGTTAAAAAAATTAAATCAAGAAATAATTGTGCAGCCTTTAGCTCTAGATAATGGCAGCGTGAGAAGTGGGATAATTAAATGATTGATATGATTTCAAAAAGAAAACACACTTTTCCTGGGCATGCACAAGGTTATCTGTGTCATTTAATTAACCTGCATGCAGGAGAGGAATTCTCTGCTGTTATCTCTTGATCCCAGTCCTATGATGTCTGCTGGGGGTTATTTTTTTTGGTTTTGTTTTCAGAGCTAGGTTGTAGTTTGTTGGGTTTTTTTGTTCCCTAGGAATCAGCAAGAGCTGAAGAGATTGCTACAAAACAGAAAAGAAATATCTTTTAAAGAGTCTTTAGAATCATACTAACTGGGGAATGCTTTGTATTAGTTGTCTTGTGTGGTATACTGACGAGGTTGCTGCCTCAGTTCCTTTCCTGCTGTGGGGAAACAGTGTCATTCTGCTAGCTCAGCATTGGCAGTGAAGGGGAAGAGCAAGCTGTGCACTACCACCCTCCCATCTCCGTGATGTAAACGGGCACAGGCTCCCCTATTAACTACGGGAGTCCTCTCACCACCAGCCATCTGCTTCAGCCATTGCTAGGCTCCTTGGTCTGAGCCCTCTCCTGCTTAACTCCTTACCCTGCAACCTCTCCTCTTCCCCAGCACCAGCCCTGAACAGGGATCTCTGCTCCTCTCTGGAAAAAAACTCCACTCTTCTCTGCAAGTTGCCTCTCTCTTTTCCAGCTGCCCCTGTCTCAGGCTTTACTTTTATTTGCTCTCGAGTCCCAGTATGCAGACAGAACTGTGCCTGTTTACAGAGAGAAATATGGGACAACCAGAAAAGCAAATAGCTGAGGAAAGGCCTCTTAACATGCAGGTCTGGGACACCGGCCAAGGCATCAGTCTTCCGGTAAAATATGACAAAACCAAGAATAGTCCCAGCCAAACCAGCATGGCTTCTTTGCTGTCATCCTTCGCAGATATGCCAATGAACACCTCAGCCACGAACACTCAGCTTCCTTCTATTTCCCCTGCATATGATGGAGGCTCAGCTGCAAGTTGGCACTGGGTGACAGAAACCTACTCCTACAGTATTTGTTCTGTCCAAAACCCTGGTCAGCACAATATTTACATACAAGAAAGCCAGGGAGCTCAGGGATTACTGGAAGAGTGGAAGGCTCTGTCCAAGCTTGGCTTTCAAGTTCAGTTTTTCTAGAACATATCCCAACCTGTCCCGTGCTACAATTGAAGATGTCAAGTAGCAATATAAATCATGAGTGTGATGAATCTATACATAGTAGACAGGGATGTATAGGGGGAAAGGGAGTAAAAGAAAGGGAGAAGACAGATGTGTGCTGTAGGAATGTTTCTTAGAAGCTCTTGATGGTGCTCTTCCATCCTTATTCAGAAAAACAGGAATGTCTAAAAGCTCATATATATAAGACTGCCTCTCCAGCTTAAAATTCATCTTGCTGTCTTCCTGTTAGGTGTCTACACTCAGACTCAGTGGCACTGGGTATTTTCATATCAGCTGACATTGGTACATCAGCCCTGTGAGCAAGCCACAGAAATCAAAGGTTGCTTCTGCAAAGTCTGATTCACAGTAAAGAGAGACAAGGATCTGATTAAAAGAAGTGATCCCTCCAATCTGGTCTGAACAGCAAGGCAGTTCTGGACTGAAAAGCAGCAGGGCACAAGGCTGTCTAGTTTATGTTTGTGAACTTCTAGTCTTATTTTGAGATTTTTGCCATGTCTAAGGTTGCTGGTACTTGCTTTGTGCCAGTACAGCACCAGTGATGCAATCCTCCCAGATGTGGTCATTGAGGCTTTGAGGAATGACAGTACTAGAAGCAGTTTTCAGTGTTTAAAAATTAAAATTTGATGCTACATAGTACACATTCATTCTGGGAATTCTTCCTTCCTTCATCAAATGGCTGCTTTTGGTGGCAAATTAAAATCAGATAATTGAAATGGTTATCATCCCCACCCAACTGCAGAGTCGTTCTACCTTCACAAGCCAGGCTAAAAACTGTGGTGGTTCAGGAGCCAATTCACAAGCAGATCAGACACCCAAGCCTTAGGGGCAGTAGTGTCGGTAAGAGGAGGGAAGATAGACAGGGGAGGCGGCCACAGAAAGTTGCCTGATCTAAGTCTAATACAATTCTGCCACACCATTCAGGAAAACTGGTGTTGACCCTCTTCAAGCCTGAGACATCCTCAGAGGCCAGAAAGAAGCTAGGATATCTCAACAGAACAGATGGTGGGCAACTGCTGAACCTTGTTTGTGGTGAGTGGGGCGGCCTCGCTGTACTGGAATTTGTACCTATGGGAAGGGTGGGCTTTTCTCTGGGAAGGCTGATAAACTTCACAGCTAAATAACAGAAGTGAAATAGCCACACGGTGATTTTTGCAAGGGCATGTAGCAAACCCGTTGCAGAGATGGAGTTAAAATTCAAGCTTCCTAAATCCCAGTCCCATCCATTAGAACACACTGCCTGTAATCTAAGTGTAGTGCAAACATCCAATTGATAAGCTTTTTACAACAGAGACGACAAAGTGGAAACTATAATCTCTTGGATATGCTGCTTTGTGGCCAGGAGAGGATTCTGTTGTAAAGTTTTTTTTAAGCTAGAAAGATTAGGCTGCCTCCTCTTGAATAATAAAACAGAAAGAGGACAAATTGTGTTTGTCAGCTCTGTCCATAAACCAGACACTGTATTTGACCTCTCTGTCCCTTTCCTGAGTCTACGAGAAGCACAGGACTTGTGTGGGAAGCATGGTGAGAGGAGGCACAGGAGTGCTGCCAGTGAACGGCATGATGGGGACTCATCATAACTGTCAGCAGTGACTCAGTCCTACTGGGGCAGGCTCCTGACAGAGAACGGAGTGAGCCTAAGCAGCGGTGACTTTGCTGTAGCAAGCCCAGTGTAAATATGACAAAGCCCTATGTGACTGTGTAAGACAGGTCCTTATGGATCCTTCCTCCATCCTGGTGGCCCTGCCTAAAGAACAGTGGCTGCCCTTCCTCCCTCTGCTTTGAGAAAGGTGCAGAAGGACCATCTTAAGACATGAAAAGACAGACCAAGGTCAAGTACTTTGTAGAGCCAAACGAGGCAATGGGATTATTTTGAAAATTCATTCAAGAATACAACTTGTGGATATTCTAGGAGTGACATCTACAGATAAAAATCATTATCTGCCCTGGAGAAGAGCAGTCAGGAAAAGGATTATCAAGGAAGTATATACAGCTACGCAGGCACATTTCACTGCCGTAAGATCTTGGTTTCCAGTTCACATGTTCCCAAGGGCTATTTATGCTTTTTAAAAGAATAGTTAGTCAAAACTGGGAGCCTGCGGAAGGGAGGAAAAATTACAGATATAATCAGCTATCTCTTCTGCAGTTGCTTGTATTTACAAGAATAAACAATGCCCTGAATGTTAAAGGATTGGAGCAACCAGAAAAACTGAGCAGGGGAAAGGTTTTCACTTGAACCTCAGGCGAGATGGGGGATTTTCAGCAGAGTTCCTGGAACAGGGGTGCCCCATTAGACTGCACACCCCAAAAGCAGCGCAGCTCCTTGTCCTCTCTTCTGCTCCAAGACCTTATTGAAGAATTTCAACCATTCAGCAACTCACAAATCTGCTGCAGACAGACAAAGGTGGTGTGCTGCAAATGCCAAAGATGCAGATTCAATGACAGTAGCGCATAAGGAAGCCAAACAAGTGACACACAATGTGTGTGACCTGACATTTGTGCAGCGCAGTGTTCTAGAGAAACAAAAGGCAGACTTGTTTAGCCTACTGAGCCCCAAACAAGGCTCCTCAAGGTGCATGCTTCAGGCAGAAGCACTCACTATAGAGTGTCTCTGGAAGAAAAGGCCAGAGGTTTGCTGTTCCACACTGTATTTGAGTCACTGAAATGCTAAAGAATAAAAGAACCAACAGAATATTCTGCAAAAACTTGGAGATGGAGAGGTATTAAACATTTCTCAGTTCTATCTCTGCTTTGTTTCCTTCTCTGGCATGCCCGTGACACGTTTCAGTGCCATGAACAAGCTGAAGGAGCCTGAAACCATCTCCCTTCAGCCACTAGCACTTACTCTCAAGTCTGCAGAGTCAGCAATGTTGAGAAAGCAGCTACAGAAGAGCACATGCCAACAAAATAATTTGCTGCAATATGATATTCAATCAGAAGAAAATACAGGAAGGCTCTAGCTTTTGGACTATTACCCACAATCCCTTGCATATGACAACATCAGCTTCCATATGCTGTATTACAGTGACACTTGCCATGCTAAACGCTGATTAGAATTAAAATGGAAATGACATCTATATGCATTACTCTGCCATCAGTCTTGACGCCCTACATTTTATGTTGACAGTGGGCTTTTGCAGGGGGAGTCCGAAAAGACACAGGGTTGTAGGTGATTGGGGTTTTTTTGCAGTTGCTATTAGAGAAGCAAACATGGTTCTGAACATAAGCATAAGTGAGTTACAGGCCTCTTCATAACTCAGAAAGAACAGAGGATCTTTGTACTGTCACTTGTTGGACAGAGCCCAGTTTCAGAAAATACTCATATGACTGCGTGTGCAGTAAATTTTTGCCACTAAAATGGGAAGTTGATGTGACATTATGAGTTTATGCAAACATTTGATGCAGGTGCCTGCAAATCACAGAACTACTTATGTGGTTACAGACTGTGCCATAAGTATGTACACAAGTGATGTTCACAAACGGAGCACGGCTGATTAAAAAGTGAGACCTGTGAGATGAGATTCTTCCCAACTGCAGTAGTGTGGCTGAATGGAGAAGTTCACCTTCAGGAAAAGGCATTCATTGAATAGAGTATTGTTCAAGCCTGTATAAGGGCTAATTCACATCAAACATCCTGGGGTCTCAGAGGAATGCTACAGCAATGACACAAGCCCTTTCCACTCATTTTTTACAGTGCTCACCCGCTAATTTATAGCTAAGCCTCAAAGCAGGCCAAGAACAGATCCTCTCTTCTCCGGTCTACTTCCTTATTGAGTTTTGTTGAAGGTCTCTTTCTAGGGATAACACCATAAACGCTCCTTTCAGGAGGGGCAGATATTTTAAAAGCTCAGTAATCCTTTAGTGAGGAGGTTATCTATCATTCACTGCAGAGCTCGAGTAGCCAGAACTCATCCCAGCTTAGATGAGGGCCTATGTCTGACCTGTCTCTGCAAGTCAAGCATCCTTGGTCCTCCCACAGACCCACAGTCCAGAATGGGGAGCAGAAAACATTAAACTACTTCTTGTTTTCCTGGAATCACCACTACTTCCACCTTTTACACTGCCAATGAAAACTTTTTTAAAAAAGAAAATACAGGAAGACTGCAAGGCAGTTCAGGCTAAAACTAAAATACAATTCAGTCACTTCCACCCTCCTTTCCTCAGTGCAAGATCTGCTTACACAGCAAAAGGCAACAACAAACCTAAGGCACTACTGTTGCACGAAGGAGAAATATAACTGTAAGGGCCAAGTGTTGTGCCCTCCTCACCAAGATGCCCTGCAGAGCTGCCTGATTCCACATGCAGAAAGCTTGGTGGGATGGGTCCATCAGGCTCCACCAGCGCATAGGGGTTAGCTCACACCCTGACAGCTCTCCTGTGCTCCCTCAGGAAGTGGCGACATGGTTACCGTATTGGAGTCATTCTCCAACCCACCTGCTTGTCCTTGCCAGCAGATCAGAATCAGGAAGATATTTAGACCCGTGCTTTTCTTTGCCTATTGCTGTACATGCAGTATGATGATTTAGATGCTCAGATATAAGCAGACATGTATGCTGTTTGTCAAAGCATGGCTGAATTCCAGAATCAAATCTATAAAAGTCACCATGAAATGTTCTATCAGAATTGCCAGGACCCACCTTAATTCCGCCCCCAGCCTCTGGTCTCTCTTCTTTCTACAGAAGCATTCCCACCCAGACTCCAGGCATGATGGATAGCTTCCCTCTCCCTTATCTCACCCCTATAACACTAAGGAAAAACGAGGGGTTTGGAGGGGAGGGAAGAAGATGCCTGTAGTGCCTGTAAAGTTGAAGATAACGTTTGAGCTTTGTTACACCGAGGAGGCTGCCTTAAGCTCCCATGACCTTGAGCGAGAGCTGCAGCTTGAGTTCCTCTCCTAAAGGCTTTAATAAAGTGAAAAATTGTTTCAATACAAAATGTGATATTGGGACATTGTTCGTGCATATATTGAGCTTAAGTCAAATATACTGTGTCCTCAAATCCGACTGATTAATAATTAGAACCAGAAATTCTGTCTTTACTCTAATGTGTTTAGGAAAACTGATGGATTTAATTTTTTTTATCAGCCAAAAGTAAGAAAATGTAATCTTTCTTAAAGTATCTAATACAACAATGCAGAATAATTAGTTTCTATGAAAACAGGCATAATGGGACAGAATAATAAATCACTTTCTGTTTTGTATCTGTCCGTCTGATGGAGGAGAGATTTACTATACAGTATGGTGCATGATGCTGTAGGAAATATCAGGCAACAGAAGAAACCTATAAAGGGATAAAGTATTTCCAGCTGTGCGTTATAAAGGAGCATTTCATCTCTTCACAAAGCCTCAGGGATAGGTCCAAGCAATTATCAGGCAAAAAGCAGCCCCTCTTTGGATTACAAGTTGCCAAAATATGTTGGCCCCCAAAGCTCCAATTCTGCATCCTCCATGGCCATCTACTTCAACAGATCTGTGCACTTAAGAGTATTACTCTGTCCTTTTTTCCCCCCATCTCTTTTTGTGCCTTAAACATATCAGTGAACTGAAAGGGGCTGTTCTGTGCCCTTCTCACTTGAGCAGTGTAATCCGCATTTTGTACCTGGACAAGTCAAGGCAGTGAGACACTGGCATGGCCAAGGCCATGTGCCTGAGCCTGGATCACAATCAAGTTCACTGCCAACAGACATAACTCAAAGCCCTCTTAATTGAATTGCAAGGAGTAACTCACAAATCTCAGGAGAAGGTGGGATTCTCCAGCTGCTACAGCTCTGCTGTTCGTTCTAAGCTGTAGTTTTTCTTACTTTTCTTCAGCTTTCTTCTAGGAAAGAAACCAGAATGAAATCAAGAAGGTTGATATCTTGACTTTTCTCCAGGTACCTTCATGAGGTATCCGAAGCAGGATGATAATGGCCAGGACAAGCCTGCTTCCATTGTGTGCTGCTAGAACATCATCTCTGTGCTGATTACATTTGGACTTAACTCCAAAAGCACAATTTAGTCTGACTCCTTTTATTGCAGATGAGTTCATTCCAATTTACCTTGCCAACCTAAAGCAGAATCTGCTCCTGTGAGTTTAGTCAATTCTTGCACAAAGAGCAATTTTCTTTGATCCTGGCTTCTGCTCCCCTTCTTGGGAATTCTTTTGAGACTAAAAACATGGTGGGAAAGACAAGAAATTTGACAAGAAAAAGTATATTTGATTAGTTCTTCCTCCCATGAGGGAGCCCTCCCTTTTCATGAGTTGTTGATGTGCTACACAGTTAGTAGTGATCCTCAGGAACAACAGCAGTCACATCTTTGCTTTTAGACCAAGATACTTCCACAGATCTTTTATTTTATTTTTTTTTTTAGAAACAAATCCATTCAAGAGGGAGTTTACTAAGAATTGACAAGAAACTTGTTCTGTAGTGAAGCAATATACAACAGTTCAGGACTAGAAAGGTGAAATGAGCCACCTGACCAAAACCAACGTGTGACTAAGTAGGCAAATATTCCAGCATACCCAGGTATTCACTGCTACAAGAATACATACAGATACCTTTTTTTCTTAGCTATGACAACTATCCAATAACAGATCACCCTCTACAGCTCCAGTTTGCTTTCTATTCCGTATAGAATCACTCAGGTCTATGCCCAATCCTGCATTATCACCCCAAAGTCCACCATAACATACTACTTCCCTCCCTGCTCTCTTGGTATGCCACAGCCCAAACCTTTCCCATTTACAGCCGGGATTTACAGTTTTAAAGGGATACAAGCACTACGAACAGCACCAGCGAGGACATCATCAACAACAACATGTTTCCTGTCAAATAACAAGCACAGTAATCTCAGCATGAGACCTCTGTGAAAAAAGAAACACACCAAAAAACCAAACCACAAAACCCACTATCAATTGCTTTTAAATGGCACAAAAAAAAAAATCAAGGAGAACGGGAACAATGCAATGGCCACACCACCTAGGAACAAGTACCATCTCCAGGTCAGCATACAATACTCCCCTCCACTGGGTAAAACCCAGACAGATAAACTGTTGCCAAAGGTGCTGTAGAGTCTGGGCTCCACGCTGCCACGACCGCAGGCCAGAGCCTCATTTGTGCCACCCTTCTGCCCTTCTGGGTACGGAGGATCTTTATAGCTTTGAAGTGTCCAAGCGAGTAGAGATTTACTTGTAATGTGGTTTATGATGTTACCGAATGTCCAGTGTGAAACAGTGGATGGGATAGACTTTTCAAAATGTCTCCTTCACTTTAAAGGACTCCTCACCTAGTTTTTGTTTCTCGCTCCCACTGGGGGTACTTCCGGCCCAGACTTGGACTTGTTTACCCCTTAAACTGTTCCTAACTCTTGGTAGCTATTCTCAAGCTGTCACAATCAGTGTCACAGGAAAATCACCACATAACATATGTGACAAGTCACACCTACACTGCACAAAAGGCAAAATTATGCAGTGATGTGTCAAATGGATCATATTTGTGTATCACCCAACACGTACAGTTCACAAAAACTGACATCTCTTCAGCAGCCAAAGGAAACAACAAATTACAGAGTGTGCAGGCTGAGGAACTGACAGGCTGTAACAGTGGCTATCCCATTCTCAAGGCACAAAACCAATGCCTGCCTTCCTCCACAAAGTCTATATTCTTGCATACATAGGTAGACTCTCTGACTTCAGGTTGTGCCAGGTTATGAACATCCCAGAGAATGTATCCAAGCATCCATACCTGCAGGTTATCCCTCCCTCTATTTCTGGGTAACTACCTGCTCTGAGCAACTCCCCCAGTAAAGTGGAACTGCCAGAAAAGGTAGACGGGCAGGCTGGGAGGTCAATGGCTGCTGAAGGTACAAGCCTGGAACTTCAGAGCACCAGACCCAGCTCTCTCCTCGGCCACTGACCGTGTGTACTTTGGTACAAGTCATCTAGTCCCCCTGTGCCTCAGTTCTCCCTGTTAAATGAAATAGCAAAACCATCCTGCCAGATGAACTATCATGAGAGTGAGTATGTTAAACAACACAAGCACTCATATATTCTAATCTAAGTTGCTCCATTTTAGGTTAAGCACCTTTGACAGCCCAATAAAGGCTTTAGTAAGCATCTGATGAAATCAATAAGTAGATCTCTTGCATTTTGCTCTTCTCAAACTAGATCTTAAAATGTAAGAAGGATCTCAGTCACTGACAGCTTTGAACCAGGTAGCTGTAGCAAGAAAGCAAAATAACCAGCTGCAAGCAGCAAATAGAGGAAAGACAATACAAGCATGAGACAATGGAGGTCTGAGTTCAATTCTCAGCTCATTCACAGGTTTCCTGCATAATCTTAGACGAGACATTTAGCATCAGTAGACACAAGCTACTCATCTGCAAATCTGGGATGAATAATCATTCCTTTGCCCCTGCTTTCTATTTAAAGTGTAAGCTCTCGGGGGCTGAGGCTTCCACTTATTATTGACAACTCTACATTAGCGACAAAATGTTTCTCTGAATTGCATAAAAAAACTGTATTATAGATGCAGACTCTCTCTGCTGTTTGTAAGCAGTCTAGCCTGGATCCAGAATAGCCACACACACTGAGCACAGCCAATAAGCTCTACTGGACCCTGTCACAGGCACAGTAGTTGAAGCACAGCATTGTATTAAGGAAGCAAGATCACTTCAGCAGCAGATTGTCCCTTGTATAACATTTGCGTAGAGCTGCGCCTTGCTAAATGAGATCCCCTTGATGCAGATGTACTTGAGAGGGCAGTGCAGCAATGCTGGAGCCAGCTCGGTGGAAGTCAATTTCTGGAAGCAATGGTATTATTTAGGAACTTCAAATGTCTGGAGCATCCTAGCCCTCTCTTGCTCCTGATGAGGGAGATGCGATATGTAGAATGTGAGCCCTGCGTCCAACCAGACTGTTCAGGAAATGTCAAAGTAAAGGTAACAGAGAAATTCCCCCACACAGGGTAAATCCCAGTCTGATGACAGTATGGAGACAGACATCACCCAGGTATTTTATTCCCACTCCCTGTCTCAAAGAGACTCTCTTTCAGATCCCTCTCCTCCAATAGGAAGAGGTAGCAGAGCTCAAATAAGATGTATTTGCTAAAGACCATAAAGAAGCAAGGAGCCACATCCACTCAGTGGATTCAGGAAGATTAGGCCCATCTATTTCCTAAAGATGGGCTCCATGAAGAGAAAGTAAGCAAAGCCTGAAGCACATCCTGTGTGAACACAAAGGTTGATCATGAGCATCAAGCCATTTCTATTCCTCTACCACAGGAGATGCAAGAACAAAGAAATGGCTCCTGTGGGTGGGTTTAATTTTTTAACAAGTTACCATGTGGCTCTTGTTCCAAATTTTGGGTGTTTATCTTTGTAATGTCTACTGCAAATACTGTAATTTTCCAGCAGCCAGGTACATTGAAGGCAAAAATACTAATAATGTGACATCATTATTTTTGTTCCATAGCAACATCCCCCCACACCCCTTATACAACAGGTTATAAGTCTGTAAAACTCTGCATTTTACAGCACTATAAAACTCCTCCAGCTGTTATAAATATATCGTTTTAAGCGCTTGCATTTAAAAAAAATGAAACAGAAAAATACCACTGAAAAGTTCAATGCTTTTTCTTCCCTGCATTCAATTGCATTAACTTTTTCCCTGCTGGTCTCCCAGACTCACTGCTGGGCTGGCTGATTTCCACGGAAACCAGGGGAACATTCAGGATGCATGCAGGCTGTTTGTTAGTATAAAAGCATCTATTTTACCACAAGAGATGTCTAGTGGGGGTAAACTTTTACTAAAAGGATGCATCTTGCTTGTCTGCCAACATGGCAGGTGCATGTTATCTAGTCAGCTGCAGGGCCATCGGCAGTGGATTTGTAGAGATGGACCCACTGTGGTGGTGTAAGATGGGACAATATAGTCACTGGTATAGCTGCTTCCTATTGCAGGCTAAGGGACTGGTGCTGTGGCTATTGGTTATAATTCCACTTTACACCCCATTAAAGCTCTCAAAGCACTTAATCCCACTGGGAATCTTTCATGTAGTCAATCATTAGGGCAGCTGTAGGTGGGGAAAGCCTTCCTTGAAGCAGGAGCTAAGGGGAAGAGGCAGAGGCTGTACAGTAGTACAGGTCCAGGTCTTCTCTAAAGTACACACACACTACAAGGGCCAGGTGAGGGCCTACCTTGGGACAGCATCAGCACTTGGCAATCCCTTTGTCTTCAGTCATGCTTGTATCAAAAGGACTCTTTCATTTCTGTTTTGGGTATGGTGGTTCAAGCAGTGTCTATAAAATGATGAATTAAATACACACTATTTGAAATCAACAAAAGTTTTGCCACTAGTTTAAATTTGGGAAAGACACTTGAAGACCAACAGGCATCCACAGAGTCTCTTCTGAGCCCAGAGCTGAAAATCTCAGCCTGAGCTTGTACATCCAGTGGAAACAGAAGTTAAATGTAGTCTTCAATCATCAATGCCTCCCGTAGTGCAGAAAACCTAGTCCCTGGAAGAGTACTGGCTGTTCTTGCTTCTGCTTAAATTGAAATATTCCAGAGCAGGTACAAGCTCTCACTCTGTGCAGTGATGACTGTACTTGGAGCCCTGACCTCAGCTAAAAATCTAAAGGTGTTGCCAGAACGTAAGTAAAAACAGCATTAAATAAATGCAGGTGAGTTCTACCTGCCATCTCAGACATGCTCTGAGCTAGAATCCTCATTTTACTGGGTTGTGGATTTTACCATCACCAATGAGTCTTTTGCTTTTTCTTTTTTTATGCTGTTATTTTTATTTCCATTGGCAGTACTCGAAGCCATCATGACTGTATTGGGTAATGACAGGATAATTGTTTGTTTTATTGATCATTATAAACCATTCTGCATCTCTGCATGATTTGTAACATTTAAAATACTCTCTCCTTTCCCCTGCTGTGCGGGCAGCTCAGTAGATACCCACTGGCTAGGAGCAATCCAATTAGAAATGACAAAAAAAGAAAAAGCTTTGCATATGAGTCCTTAAAACATTTCCCTATTGATTCTTTCAAGTCACAAAGAAATTAAAAAACGTGAAGCAGATGAAATTGTCAAGTGCAGGAATAGTGAGGAAGGACAGAAGGAAGGAGTGCTGCTGAAGGGCTTTTTCATTCAAGTTCAGACTTTGCCATCAGGGTGTTGGGGACCAGTGTTACATCGCTGGGTCAGGATAATAGGCACCTGCAGCTTGCTGGTGCTTGGGCTGGAGCCTAACAGCAGGCTGATGCCGTACCATGGGCAACTCCCTCTGGTAGCTGCATCAGAGCAGCTGATGGAGGCATAGCTCCTTGTCCCAGCAGGCCACTGTCTCCCACAACAGAAAAAGCTGAGGGTATCCACTACAGCTGTGGTTTTAGCCAGCCATTCATTTTCTGCCAGCTGTACTGAGATACTTTTATTTGTGCATGCAGCTAATGTTCTAGATGTTTTATCTACAGTTTACCCAACGGGCACTTACTCAACCACCAAATAACCCCTCCAACTTTCTAGTTACACAGTCCTACCCTGTTCCTCCAGAAAAAAGCACCAGGCACCATTATAAAGACAGTACAGTATTGACACCAAGAATTTTTATGCATTTATATCTGAAATTACAGCTATTTTCTCTGTAGAACCAGGGTTTTCAGCTCCAAGATATAAGTAGATGTCAGCATGTCACAAGCAGTCTGCTATTCACACACTGCTAAACAGTATGAGGTGTCCCAGTAGAATGAGAAGGGGATCACAGTACAGAATAGGCATATAATCATTGGAATAGGTGGTGCTTGCCTGACTCCTACTTGGAAATACCTGAAGAGACAGGAATTAGCTCATTTACATACTTGAAAAGTCACAAGAGTGTTCTGGGGCTGTTGAGGAAATCACTAAGAAATGAACAGGGAGCTGGATGAGGTCCCTTATCCACTTTAATCTTTATCTATAAGTTTATAAGGAGATAATCGCTGGAATTTTTATCTGTCCTTACAGCAAATTGGTTAGGAGGGGAGAATGGAGGAAAGTTTCCTTTTGGTCACTTTTTGCAGGTTACTGAAGCACCAGATAGTGCCAGATGGGAGCCTCCTGTGAAAAGCCTGCACTGTGTCCCCATTCTCGCTGCTACCTGGTTGAAGATGGCTTGGTTACACCTACACACTACTGTCAAAAAGCAGGGAAAAGATTCTGGATGGAGCCTATATATTCACCACACACATTGAAAGCTTATCATTGTGCTCATCCAGCCTTCCAGGATATGGCATCCCAATGTATATATACTGGCTCTTTTTGAGCACAGCTCCCAATCACCCTTACATTCAGGAAGAACATCTCCTCACATGAGTTTACTTGACAGCTCCTAGTGAAACCTTTATTCCTCTCTAGTACACATGATCAAGATCTGTCCTGATTTTTCATGTTCCTTTACATTTAAAATCAACTTTTCTTTTTTTCAGGGTTTGCTTTTTCCTACCATGAGATACAGACATGACATAATCAAGAAATCCAAAGTATGGAGTGCCTGACAGAAGATTTTCTCTGAAATACAGAACTACTTTATAGCAATCAATAAAGCACTAGAGTAAACCCAAGCCTGCAGTGGAAATTCCCCCAGTTAAAACTGAGCCTACCATCAGCTAAGATGCCATCATTGGAAGACTTAAAAGTATACATCAGAGAAGAAGGTATTTAGTTATTACACCAATTGCATCAGTCTCTGGTTGTCTTTGAAAACTCCAATCTGCTAAATATTCCCTGTCCATTATCGGTTTCCTTCTCCTTGCCCAGAAAGAAAGAGGACAACAAATACTTTTGAAATTCTACAGAACAGACATATTCACATTATCTGCCTGTTGAGTGCAGGTAACACTTGCCAGCAAAGTGAGCTGATGCCATCAAATAGCAAGAAGCTTTGGAGGGAAGGGTCCCAAGTATAGAAGACTCCTCCAACTTATTCCATTGGGCTACTTAGAACAAAAACAGAGTCATAAAGAAGTCTCCGGAAAGAGCAAGAATCAAACTCTGTTGGTCTGAACTCAGTGGAAGGGAAATTTCAGTCCGTTGAATGGTTTCATAATGCATCAGGGCACATCAGAAGCAAAGGAAACAGTCTGGCAGAATTGCATTAATTTTCATGAACCCAGCAGCCCTGGAAAATCATGAAAACTGCAACATAATGAAAGCCTGGAAGGGAAAAACCTGCCCTCTTCTTCACTGCTGGAGAATGTGAATGCAGATTCCATCAAAGCAGAGAGTCTGAGAAACCACAGCAGGAATAAAAATTAACCCTTTGGCTTATGGGACTGCAGGGTTGACGAGTCACCATTCTCCTGGTTACTCGTCTGCCAAAAGAGATAAACTCCTGTATTAGGGCTGGCCATCTCTATGCAATTAGACCTTAGCACTCTGCATGACATAATGAACTGCTGCCAGCAAGAATTAAGGAAGACATTTTCTTCTGTCTTCACAGTATTCATCTTCTGCCCTCCTGTCAGGGTTTGTCTCACTGGTTTTAGTGGGAACAGAAAGCATGCGTTAGATTGATAACGTCCTAGATGTGTGAATGACACTCCCAACAAAACAAGCTAACAAAAAAACACTTCCTTGCTCTTATGTGAAGTGACAATAAGCAACCACATGTGCAAACTCCCTCCAGATTGTGTAAATGGGTTTATCCTTTCAGATATTTCAATCTCATACTTCAGTCACCATATTTTATTCAAAAGTTACACCCCTAAACCTAAAAAGCAGGAATTGTCCACATATTACCATTATTGTTACTGAACAGAACAATCACTTAAACTCTGAAAGCTATCTTAACACACAGGGGTTATATATTAACTACTTCATGTCTACTTCGTTGCTACTGTATTGTGATGAAGAAAGTTACACCACTGAATGGGAAAGCAGATTACATTCTGTAGAGCCTGCAAATGCACCTTGGTTTCATTCCTGCCTTTGCTAGTTGTGAAGCAGCCAGCAATTAGCTAACAGCAGTTGCTCTTCCGGGAGCTTTGCTGACATCATCTCCAATTCCAGGGAACAAACAAAGCTCTTTTTGCTGGATAAAAAGCACAACACGCATTGAGGTTGTTGTTGTTAAACAAAAATAACCAAGCTAATTTCAGCTTCATGTAAAAGCATGGGAAATAATCATTGCTCAGTGAATGGGAAAAGGACAAAATCAGTACAGAGAGAAATCATTTGCAGGGTCGTGAGAGACTTCTACAAGCAACGAGCACTGAAACTATTTTTAATATTACTCAACAGTGCCCTTTAAATATCTACTGCGCCATAGTACAAGATTTTGGAAATCTTTCAATTTAAAGAATTTCTATATATGAATATTTTCCCATTTTCTCCCCTTCATCTCTTACATAACACACATTTACAATTAAATAACCATAATTTATAAGTTCTTATTTGAAAAAATGACTTGATTCTACTCAAAAATTTAGTCCCTTTGGAAACCCATTCAGAATGGCAGATCATCACTGTGATAGATGCTGTGCATTTACATAGGAAGACATATCCTTGATTTAAGTGCCATAGTAGAAATTTTGCAGATATGCAGGTGAAACAGAGACATTAACAGCCTTGCTCCAGTTTGTCTAGAGTGCCAATCAGGGAGAAGGGACTGTATACACAGTTGTTGAACCACTGTCCAACACTTTAACCACAAAACCAATGTTTTCACCACACTTTGATCCTAATCACACTGGAACAAGCCCAGAACTACTTTACTGTCTCACTGCAGCATCCCTAGAGATACCACTGTAACCCTTACAACAATTTTCTTCAGAATGATCAGCATCCTGATGATCACAGCCTACCTCATTCATTTTTCTCCCGGTCATGGCATTTTTGATCTGCTGACCTCCAGAACTGCTTTCTCAGGAGCAGAGTGCTGGGATTTCTCACTGCCCCTGCATTTCAAACACAAACACTGCTCACAAACAGGTGTTGGTCCTGAGCTCCAGGTGCATGACAAAGCCTCCCTTGACCTCTCACCTGCTCCACAAGATAACAGTTAGACTCAAATCCTCCAGCAACATAAGCCAGAGCATAGCCTTAGCCATTTGATCTACAGGAACACCCTTGGATAGGGTAGTGCTCATAGAGCAAATGACTTGCCCACAGGCCTAATAGGGAACCCTACCAGACAATCTAGTCCAATTATTCTCCCATTACCAAAGGATGTACAGCTAATCTCCATGAGGGGTGGGCTTATCTCATTTGTTCTCTCAGAGAGACAACTGTCCCTTGTTCCTACAAAGGCCTTAACTAAGACTGCTCACCTGAGGCTATGCTGCACCTCCACACACCTAACCTATAAGAAGCCAAAGTGCATCCACAACTCACCTCTGGCTATACTGCCAACCCTTCCCCACTCCCTCTGCCTCCACCCTTCCTTCTCCTCCCAGCACTAACTCAAAACTCACACAAACCTGACCATCTCACCTTCTATAAGAAACATCTTCAATATCTTCTATCCTCTTTTCCAATGGTTCCTGGGTAAGTGCTCTCCTTCACAGGCCCAAGGCCTGCACACCTCAGAGCTCCTTCTCAGAGAAACTACCACACCTGCAGCCTTGGGCTCTCCCGCTTCTAAACAGCTCCACTCCCTTAGGGCTGACCCCTTTTAACGAGCCCTGCCCCTCAGGACCCTGGGAGCTCTTCGCGCCATTTAGGAGCGGCGCGTTCCCCTCGCGCGGCCTGTGCTCTCTCTCCCGCTCTCTGCGAGGCCGTTCTCCTCATGGCGCCCGGGCTCTTTGCTGACCTGTCCCTCACGGAGCGGTACCGGGCGCCTGGAGCTGCCCCCACCCCATGCTCGGGAACGGGGCCTCTGGGTCTGTCTGTACGGCTGGATAGCGGTGTAAACGCCCTGGCAGAGGTGAGCCGTGAGCGGGGCTGGCGGTCGGGGGCGGGAAGCCGAAAAGGGAAGAGAAGGCCCCAGGGAGGAGTGGAATGTGCAGTGTAATCACTGAATGCACAGGGTGGGTGTCACGGAGAAAATGACCGCGTGTTTGTGTAATCTTATGCAAATTGATGTATATTGATGTAAATTTGCGTTAAGCGAATTCTGTTGATGTCCTGGTTTCAAATATTGTTAGATGTGTGCTAATCCATACATTACACACATAAAACTCTCCCACAAGGTGCTGTGACCCAGTCAATATGTTACTGCACATATAGGCTACATGCTGTCTTTTGGATAAGACAAAAAACTAAAGTATCTTCAGTTGTTACATGTTTTAATATGGCTGTTAGGTGTATTTGATCTAGTGTTCTGGCCAAATTCCAGAGAGTATAGTTACACCTCACCTACCTACTCCAGCTCTTCTGCTAGCTTTACCAGGTAAAATGTGTTTCTCTTTTTCTCTGGTGTGTTTATCTGGTGTGCAGTGTTAAATATCTCCTGTTACCCCAGATACTAATACATGGATTAGTTATTCCTTGTATCTGGAATGTGCTAGTGCTTGAGCTGGGAAAATTTTGAGGAGGGTGTGTTTCTTATCTCTCTTAACTCAAAGGAAAATGCTGCCATCTTATTGACCCTTCCAATTTTAATTCATGTGATGAGTATTCTCCTGTCTCAGTGTTGGTGCCCAAAGCTTTCTAGTTTGCAGGACAGTTGATGTTCTAAGCCTGGATATGTTTATGAAATTGATTTGTAGTTAAATACCAGTAATAACATCTGCATCTAGGAATGTATGGGAAGTGTCTTTGTAACCAGTGATAAATAGATGTTGTTGAGTTACTGAATGAAGACTGAGACAGAATTAAGGTGGTAAGAAAAAGCTTTGAAGTTTTTATTACTAAATACATGTCTGGAAACATGCAGTGGAACTGATTCAAGTTTCTCTTCAGAGTTGAAACTCGTAAGTTCCAATATTCAGAAAGTATCAGGAGCTGGATGTGGCAGAGAACTGCAAAAGACCTATCAAGTGTTGTTGAAGGTGACATCAACAGAGCACAGCCACTTGCAAACTGAAGAGAACCTCTGTGTTGTCACATCAATTGGAGTTGAAATAAATTGTAAACAATACTGCGTTGAGGGATTTGATTTGATTCAGAGTTTCTGAGCAAATATTAAATAGCCTAAAAAGTGGAGAGTATGCTGTGTTTTATATTCATAAGAGTGTTTTTCTATGTGCGTTAATTTATTCATCTAATGAGTGACTAAAATCTTCCTTTTCCCCAAAAGCTCTTTTAAAAATTGCTACTACATTCCCACGTATTTCTGTGTGCTCTCTAAAAGGAAATAAAAGTGCAATTAAAGGGAATGTTAATTTCCTCAGGACTAGAACACACAGAAGGATGGATCATAGCTCTGTATTTCCTCTTGGTCTGCTTGCTGGGTCTGGGCAAATTTGCTCTGCATACTTGTTTCCCACTTTGTAAAATGGAGATAATATCTCTAACCTTTGTAAGGCATTTTATGACTTAAAGGTGAGAAGTGTTATAGAAGTGTTAGATACTATTAAAGGTGGTCATGATTTTTGTTTAAACTAAAAAAAAATAAGAGTTTAAACATTAGAAATTAAAGCTGTACTGATAAGTTCCAATCCTCTGTCAAGCACTTTTTTTATTTTTCAAACTGGCTTAGAAAGTAAACAATTCTGATGGTCTGCAGTGTGTGAATCAAAGCAATGTTTTCCAACAGAAAAATGGGAAATTAGTCTTTGTTTCCATGTTTCTTTGCTTCTTTAATAAGATATACTTTGGGCTATTTTCCTTGGGGAAAAACCTTAAATTACTTTTGTGTTCATTATAGGTTTCTTCTGCATCTTTTTGTTGTGGAAGGCATTCTTCTAATTCAGAGATGTTCACAATCTCATTTAGTATTTTTAAAAATCACTTTTTTTCAGCTTTTGGGCTTCCCTACTCTGAAAACATGCTTAAAGGAGCCAGAATGTGCCTCTTCCATCTGAACAGCTCGCTTCTGTGTAATGGCAATAACAAAATCCTGAGAATGGTGTGAATTACTAGAAAGGGCTGATTTTTCTGCCTTCATTAGATAAGTAGAAATTTCTAATTAGATCTATAGTACTTTCTTGGCAACTGAGGCAGGCTTTGGTGTAAGTTATTTAACAAATAGTCATTGACATTGACACTTTTCATCGTTTTATTGTGTCTGGAAATAATTAGTGTTTTTCTTGAATTGGTATAATCTGGAGTAATTTGAACCTCAGTTTTTATTTTTTTGAGAGTGTATTTCTTAACTTAATGGTAGCAAAATGAGACGCATGCAGAAGTGTTCAGCATGTGCCGTTAGACCTTAGAAGTCAGGAAAAGGTTATAAAGAAGCTGAGGCATGTGCACGTCTGTAACAGTTTTGCGACAAATGGAGCGGATCCCTTGGAAAAGAAGAGTAAACTCAGGATTGGTGCCGTGTTGTGTAGCAGGGTTCTCTGCCTTGGTCTGTACATCCATAGTTGCTTTCTTGGGGGGAAGTTGGCAGGAACTGCAGCATTCCCTGTTGTTCTCTTGGATGCTGTGGCCTCCTCGGCCTGGGGATTCTGATTTGAAGGCTCACAGGCAACTTGAATGCTGTTAAGATCATTTTGCTGCTTCTTCACTGGAATAATTTTCACAGCGATTAAAATACTCTTGCAAAAGTCATATTTTTTTGAGACTTGTCTTGGGTTACTGCAGTGTTATGCAGTATATTGAAAGGTTTGTCTCATGTTGTGATTGGTCTCCATCCTGGCTAACACAGCATGGTTTGGGCTTGGTTCTCTAGAATTAACAACTGTGAGCTGCTGTTGTGTGAGCTTCAGGCTCTAGCAAGCCTCTGTTCTCTGTGGTTGGGCACAGAGGGGTCTTGTAACAAATACTCACCCCTGGGTTATGCCATGACCTTTTGTTTCCTCCTTCTCCCATGAGTTTATTCCTTGTATGTTCCCAGGCGTTTACTCATGGAATGATATTGTCCTGGGGTGTCATCTGTGAGATTTGGTTTTACTGGAATAAGGTCATTTCACAGGTTTGTCCTTTCAAGAGTTTAAGCATGTACGTGTACTAAATGTGACTGTCGGTGTAGAAGAGAATACCACTGCAATAGTAATGCTGTGCAGAGTCGCTCTTGGAGCTGAGCCAGAACCTCTGCAATTCCAGTTCTTTGGCTGGTTCTGATGCACGACCTTGGGCAAATCACCACATCACCATCTCTAGCCTAACACACTAGAACATTCCGCATGGACCTAAAAGAAAAGCAATCATCTCCATAAATCTTTGGAGCTGTCTGCTTTCTGAAGGCATATCCCTCATGGGGTAGAATTAGGAAGTGATCATTATGTCTACAGAAATTCACTGGCCTTGGCTTAGCATCCAACTTGCATCAAAAGTCTGTTCAGAGCCCAGCTTCACAGTACACAGGGGGGTGAGTTCTCTGCACATTTCAGCTGCAATAAGCATGTGCTGATTTCTCTGGGTGGTACTCTTCCTTGTCCTAGTGCAGTTCACTCCTTGATCTCCCAGCCTTGTTTTGTCTGTTTTCAAAATCTGACATGTCCCTGCTCTGCTGTGGAATGCACTGGAAAGACCTAAATAGGGAGGGTAATAATAGTCTTTATTTTACTCACCTCCGAGGGACCTAGGAGGGTTAATGTCTGCACGGTGCCTTGGCAAGTGTAAAAGTGCTTAGCTTCATTATGTATTGATTTATGTGCAAGAAAACTACACAAAAAAATAAAACATGCCATGTACTTAAAATGGACTCTAGGCAAAGGAGAGGAACATCTTAAATCTAACCTTAAAACATGGTGCAAGTTATGTGAATGAACTTGAGTAAGGTGGGCTTCCCACTAAATCTGGCACAAATGGGAAAAGGCCCTATATTTGGAAATAGCACAGGGCCCAAAGGGGGCTGTGTCTAGATGAGAGTTCCCATGTGGAGACAGACACAAATTAAATTAGAACAGATATTAGAGCTCTGGGCCAGATTCATATCCTCACTGCAGCAGAGTAATCCAGGGAAACATCAGCACATCACTGATGTAACACCAGTATGAGCGAGAGGAGAATCAGTCCACAGGTAATAAGGCCAGCATCAGGGCCTGCCTAGAGTTTCATCCTGTGCTTTGTCCTAATTGTGAGTAGATTAATGGCATGCTAAAATCCAAAACAGATTTATGAGGCATTGCCATCTCCCTCTGCATTGTTTTACAGCTGACTCAACAGTACTGTTACTCCTTGGCTAGAAGGTGAACTTAGACTTTACTGTAAAGCTAGGGCTGGAGATTGGACTCAAAGATATGCTGCCTTACTGAATGCTGTTGCTGCTAGGATAAATGCTAAACTGAAGTCCCATCAGGGACTGTCCAGATGGATATTTCAGATCTCACAGCACATCATGACTAGATGATAACTCTATACATCTAGCCAGCTTTCTTCCTTCATTACAGAATATTTAGACCAACTTACATTTTGAAGTCAGCAGAATTATTTCTATGTGCACTTGCAAAAAAGCCAGTATCTTTCTAAACTGGAACTACTCAGCCTGGAATGTGTAAAATGAGAGAGGCAATATTGTATGTTTATCACGAAAGAAAATAAGGAGAAACACTTTGAGATTACTGTGTGGTGCTGCTTGAAGAGTATTTGCTGACTGTAGTATACCTTTAATAAGGCATTGCCTTTTGGGGGCAGAACATGGGATGATGCACAAAGCAGATGATTGGCCACAAGATTTTCCAGATTCTCTTCTCAGTGTTGCCACTGTGGTGCTGTAGGCAAGCTCTTTCGTTTCTCTGTCTCATGACCTGTAAACAGCAATAGTGATAATTTGCTGGTTTTCAGCCTGACTGTGAAACTTGACCTGCTACTGTAAACAGAATGTTTTGACATTCTCAAGTGGGAAGAGGGATGGATTCAGCTGTGTCTTCACTCTAATTTCCCAATTACCAGAAAGCAGAAGCATGTCTCAAGAAAGATAGTTTCTTATATTTCCTCACCTCCATACCAAGGAAGCAGTTCCTGTTCCACACCTTTCATTCTATGCTTGGTAAAAACCACAATCACCTTCTAGTGAAACCTTATTGTTCAACTTTCTTCATCACGTGCAACTTTTTTTCTCCATAGACACTTGTCTTTTAGAGTAATGCTTCAGACTTGCTTTGCTCTCTGCCTTCATTGCAGCAGCCTTTCTTGGGGCAAAATTTTCAATTGCCTTAAGCAGAAATTTGCTTGAAGAGTTAAGTCAAGACTCTGGCACTAACCCATCTGAGAAGAGCTTGCACATGCTCCTCTGATAAGAGAGGACCTGCCACCAATCACTGCATTAGGACATAGTATCTTGGTGCTTGCTTCCATTAGCTTGTTAGTGTCTTTCCCGGCTTCCACCAGAGAAAATGCTGGTTGGATACGATTGACAGTAACTTTTGCCCTTCTATGTCTGTGTTGTCACAGGGAGACTTCATGGTGCTAACAGTAAAACAACTTTGTGATAATATTTTTCTCAGTTCTTCTGCGCGGCTGGGATGCAGATAAAAAATCAGTGGGCAGGTAGAAGGATAAAAGCCTCTTACCTACTGCTTACCTCATTCTTTTCATGGGACAGCAGATGTGCACCACAGTGTTTGTTATCCTCGCTAGAGTTTTATCCACATCTATCGCAGTAATTTTTCTTCTAGACTCAAGGCTAACTCAAAATACACTGTTATTTTAGGGCCAATGTGGGGAAGGTAGATGTGGGTGTAGCATCCACAGCCCCCTGGATCCAACACCTGAAATCTCACGTGCCTGCTGGCCCCTGGTCTGGCTGATAGAATTCAGCAACACTGCTTCTCTTGGCATCAGCATCTCCCTGCTCATTGCCAAAGGTAGAGTTCTGTAAACATATCTCATCCTGGCATGTGTTATATTGCCATACAGGAAACCCAGTGCTAACTGATTAATAACAAGCAGCTTGATAGGATTTGGGGAGGCACTGGAGTAATTAGTAAGATAAGGCCAGGTTTCTTTGTGCCGCAGTTTCACGGATGACAAAAGCTTTCCCCCTGAAGAATTTCACTGATAAATTTGTATATAATAATAACAGCATTTCGCTAAAATGCAAGTTATATATTCCTTTAGGGAATAAGAGGAGAGGAAGTATTCAAACACTGGTACTGATGGGAGGCCAGGAGAATGGAAGGCAATGATACGGCAAAGCTGTGCTGCTAGGAAAAGACCTGCTTTTCTGCCTCTGACAGCAAGGTTTGGGATTTAACTTCCTAATAGCTAGCCTGTTCGTCTTAGTTGGCAGGGCTGACCAGTCAATGCTTACAGCCTGGGCTGTCCCCGTGTCACTAAGGCACAACATGCTGATTTCCTCAGGCAAGACAATGAGGTGGATTGTTCTAAACTGGGCCCTTCTTTGCCCTTCCCCTGTGTCACTCCCACTTACACTGATCCAGGGATCCACAACATACAGACCATATGGAGCAAATTTCAGCTTCTGTATAGCTGGCTGTTTAGCTGCTGGTGGCAGTGGGATCATAAATACTGAATATTTCTTATTCATCTTCTCAGCAGGCATAGTTCCTGTTAGCTGTAGAAAGAAACTGCGTGTGCATTTGACTCATACAGAGTAAGTGACCAGGTATCAAAATTGAGGAGTGGGGGAAGAGTAAAAGGCTACAAATGTTGCTGAAGTGACAGCTGTTCATTTACTAAAAATATCTTTTAACGTTGCTGGAACTTTAAAAATAATCTTTTAAATCTGATTTATATGGAATATTCCTCACTAATTGAAGCTGTCTCTTTTTTTATTAAATGGAAAGGTTACAAAAAGCTATTTGACGTTTTGAGAGTCCTTCCTCTTAGGAGTACATCGACTGTTGTGAATAGGATTTTACAGGATACAAGCCCCTAAATGCCAACAGTGGTATGAGGAAACTTGCAGATTCTTGTAATTGTAAATGCAGTAGGCAAGGCTGTGGGCTATTGCATCCCCTTTCTGGAGATCGTTGTTGTGAAGTCTGAAGTGTTGTTTAGTCCTTGGTGTTCTCATTTATTTCCACAGCTTTTTCTGAAAGCAGAAGTTTGAAAAATGAAAGTCTTTCAAGAATAATCACTCTCTAAACACTTAATGCTGCTGTGACAGCACTGTCTATCACTCAAGATTTAACTTTGGAAATCCACATAACATAGAGGAAAAAAAACCCTTTTCCAATTAGCTGAGACTGGAGGCAGATTAGTCCTCGAATGCAGCATTGAGAGGTGCCAAGGTGTGTATTAATGGACCACGGGAGGTGACTTCTGCCCATAATTCTGGCTGCATTGGGTGGTGCATAAAATGGAAACAGCAGCTCTCCTGCCTAGAGACACAGGACTAACTAGTTAATGTCAGCTACCCTTGGGTGTATCTCATAGGTCTTAGTGATCCACAAACCTGTCAAGCACAAAATATGTCATCCTCCTCCTTTTATATAGATGGGGATGTTGAGGTGCAGAGAGGTTAATAGATTGCCCAGGGTCATAGTGTTCTCTTGGCAGACGTAAGAATAGCACCCATGCCTTCTGTCTCTAGCTTTATGGACGCATGCAGAAAGTCTGTTGAATGAACTTTTTCCTGTTTTTGATCTTTGGGACCTAGTTGGCACACACCTTCATGATCACTGGTGTTGCAAAACGGACAGTCTTTAAAATCTTTTATGGTGTAATTCTCTTCATCAGAGCAAAAAGATGAGTTTCCCCAGTCAGGAAGATTTTGTTGCTTAGATCCACGGTGGAGCAAGCCTTGTAGCAATTCTTGCATCAAAAGTCTAACATTGCTTTTCTCAGATCTGTAGCACTGACTTCTGTCACTTGAGTTAACAGCGTACGTTGTTATAGTGCTATACGTTGTATGATCCTGACATTAAAGGATGCAGAATAAAGAAATAATCAGATGCACACTGTCAGGAAATTTCACAGTCCTGGTTGACAATAGATGATGCAGGAGGGATAGGTTCAGCTTCAGGTCTGTGCTGTAGTTCCCTTGCTCTCAGTCAGTCCTCTCTCCTCTCGAGTTCTCTACTCTTCCCTGGCTTTTCTTCTGATCTCTTCCTTTCATTCATTCCATCAACAAGCAAAATTGTATCGGTTCCAACTCACTTCTCTAAATTTTTGTCTCACTTCCTTTTAATTTGTAGTTGCCCTGTGCCTTTCTTTCCCTCAGCTTTCTTTTGATCCTACACACCTCATCTCCTGTCATCTACTTGGCACACAATCTGACTTCTTCCCTCTGCACTCCCAGTCAGTCCTGAGACTCTTTCCCCCACTCTTTGTGTCTTTTTAGCTCCCTACTCTAACTCTGGTCCCTCCTGTTACTTTACTAAATGTTTTTTCCTTGGTAATAGACACTTCTATTCAGTGTCAGATATGCTACTAGTAATACATATTTATACTTTATTTAGGCATACAATATTCTTTCAGGATTAGATCTAAAGATTACAGGACAATAAATGACCAAAATAATTTAATCTGATGATAAGAAGATAGAAGATGGATTGAATAAGAGGTAAATGCTGGGGGGAATGGGAGAGTGGGGTGAAACAAAGGCAATGAACAAACCATAGCATGATGTAGGCAGCTTGAATGCCTTCTTTGGGCAGTCCTGTCCAAACCCCTCAGAACAACAACATTCTGGGCCCTTTCTTATTGAACAGGCAGATAATGCTTCTAATTCCCCTGTGACTGCTGCCCTGGGATTTTGGAGGGTTATTTTTTACCTCAGTATTTTGCGATGAAGGGGCAGGAAGAATGGGATGTGGTCTGACCAAATGACCAGTTTCTGAGAACTCTTCTTAGCCAGCTCTGAAACACTCACTGCATCCTGGACTAATCACCTAGCGGTAATGGCTTCAGTTTCATCAGTTTTCTGCAACAGAGATAGCAGGACTGATCAAACTACTGCAGAAGGATATTGCACCAGGACTCACTCACATTAAGTAGGTTGACACTATGGCTTTGGCTTCTCCTGCTGATTTTGATGGAAAAGGTAGTTAGTTATATTTCACACCTTTGCTGGCTTCCAAGAAGCTATTGCACTGCTGAGCAAAGATGAGCCTGCTGCGGTCCCTGTACCCACTGTGTTGCTTTTATTAGGACTACTACATTAGAGCCTTGGTGACCAGACAAAAAATAGGGCATAGCTGAAACGGTTCCAGGGAAAGGAAGCGTCACTGAGAAGGTAATAGCAAAGCAAAGCACAGATTCTAGCTTTCATATTTCTCAAGCTACTGTTGTAACTACTGGGCCAGATTCCCAAGCTCTCTGAAGTCTCTCTTTCTTAGGAATGCAGGAACAAGGATTGAATTAAAAGCAGGCTGTCAGTGGGAGAATATAAGCCACCAGGCCAGTGATACTTTGTTGGTTTGTGGTTTTTTTTTACTGAAGTTATAACCAGTTTTATACTGCTGAAAGATGTGGGTTGTACACTTTGGATAGTCCGCTGAATGGATATAAATAATATAAACTGTGCAAGTGCTGCTTATATAGAATTGGAGACACCAACTGCACAAGGGCCGGTTTGATCTGTATGCTTTCCTTAATTTCCTGTAGAAAGTGCCAGTAAGGATACCAAACGGAAGAGAATTTTTGGATGTGAATTCTGATTACTGCAGCCTGAACTACAACATATGTGGCACAAACTGACATACAAACCCATCCAAACAGTACACTTTTCATTAAATTGTTTGCACATGGATCTGGTGATAGTGAGCAGAAACATCCAAGTGCTTTTACTCATCTGAGATGAGTAAATACTTAAATAATTGGTTTAACGTATTTAGCAGTACTTACATGGGCTTTTAGTATTACAGATTCTTATACTACCTGTCCAACATTTGCCTATTTCTTTTTGCTTCAAGTTATCATTTGAGATTTAATTGCTTCAAGTTACCAGTTGAGATTTCATTGCAGCAGTCAGTCTGTGGACAGACATTGAGGTATGTTCAGGCTGGTTCCCCCTAGAAAAAGGAAGAGTCTCCTCCCCAGTGTCAGGAATGTGCACAAAAGCAACAGGCTAATTCTTCTGCATTGCCAACGACTATGAGGAGCACATTTGCCAAGAGAAACTCTTGATAAATACTAAAGGAATAGAAGTATAGTTGAAGGTTAGGTGAGAACATTAATGGTCGAGCGATGTGGATCCTATTAACAACCGAACACTTTATAGCAGGTATGCATGTCAAATTTGTCAGCTGATTATAAGTACTGGCTTCTTTTATATGAGAAAACAGCTGTCCAAAGCTAGCATGTTCAAGTAATCACTAAAGTCCCATTTACAGCCAAAGACTGGAGGGGATTAGGCTCAGACATGGCTGTTCCTGCCTTGGGAACAGGCAATGTGCTAGATGCTCTCGCAGTCTCTTCCAGTCTTTGCAAGACTCAGTAATGTCAGTGACTTTACAGTGGGAACTTTCTTGAATTTCTGCAGAAGAGAAGATGGCATAATATTATTTACATTTCCCAGGAGTATAGCAAGAAGCTAAATTGAGTTAACATCATCAGGCCTTGCTATTCAAGTAATGTTAGAGCTCTGAGTTTCACCAGCTTTGTACCTTAACCTCAGCCTGCTGAGTTGCATCCAGTTAGCTGATGCATATCAGGGGAGTGGGCTTTTTTCAGAAGGCCCATCCCTGCCCAGCTGTAAGCAATCTCTTAATTCATCTCATGCATTGCTCCTTAGATGGCTGTAGTGGAGCAGTGTGTAGCCTGCTCTTGTCAGCTGTTCAGAAATGCAGAATTGTGAAAGTACAGTTAATCAATAAAAACACCATAACTGAGAATATGTGGAAAGATGTCATGACTCTTTTGGAGTGAGTATCTTGGGAGTTTATAAGTGCAATAAAGATTGATTTGTGGGAGACAAGAACTGAGTAAAGTTGTCTGAAGGAGGATGGTGATGATGACTAAATAAACAAGCTACAAGCATGTTCAGTGGATGAAGGCGTCACTGGCTTTACATCATTGCTGTTTGATAGCACCACTTGGGATCAGGATCCCCTGAACTCAGCTCTGCAGGCTGTCCTTGCCCTCATGAGTTTACAAGCCAAAAAATCAAGTTCATGCTGACTATGTTTAAAAAATGTGGACCTAATAAATTACCAGGTTCAAATAATTTGCATTCCAGTGGGGTAAGGGAGCTCCCAACTTGCTGAATGCTGACACCAAATTCTTCCTTTCTGCAGTATCAGTAATGGGTCTGTTTCTGCCATCTACAATATAATATTTGTGTTTCTTTAGTGGCACCAAAATTTATTTTCATCAGGCCTTTTAACAACACTTCTGCTAGTTCTCCCTAATGGCTTCTAACTGTGCTAATAAGCATATTGTATGCAATGTGGCATATTTTAGGGACATAGTAGACAGGAGACAGCAGACCAGCCAGCGTGAGTGTAATGTTTCGTGTTGCTATCAATTTGTTCATGTTAGAAGATAACTTGTGTTAATCCAGCTTTAAAAATAAAGTTATCAACCATGTGAGCATCACTCAGTTTAGCTTGAGTATATGACAAAATTCTGAGGACTGACTCTAAGCATTAGGACCATGGTTTCAAACCAGAGTGGCAGCATTTGCTGCATGCAAACATTCCTGACTTACCCTCCTGTGAGAGGAGAGCAGAGCCCTGTGGAGCCTATTATGAAAGTCAGTTCGATAGAACCGGCCAAAATAGCAGGATTTAGAAATAAAAGATCATCAAGAACTGTACATAAAACAGCCCATACCAAAACTAACCTAATTACACTCTGTGGTGAGGTCCATAAGAGAGCTGATAAAATGAATGTGACATCTCTATCTGTTTAGACATTTGATAAAAATCTCCTGTCAAAAAGTTGGACTCTGGCTGCTCAAGCTGCATAAGAAGGTCCCACATGTTGAAAGAGATGAGCAATGGGGGAGGTCGTTCTTGTGGCCACCAGGTTCTCACAGGGGTAGGTCACTTGCAGAGACCCTCAGTATAGTTTTCCCAGCTCCCCCGTGACTTAAGAGCAAGGCTGCACGCAGAGTAACAGTGGACTTTGACACTTATACCAGAAATGCTGTTAACTTCAAAGAATCTACTTAGACTATTCCTTTGAAAAGTACAAAATATGTCAGGGAAATGGGCTAGAAAATGGTTGATAGGAGATAACATAGGATAATGTGAAAGAAAGCACTTCAATATCCCAAGATCACAGAGCTGACTGTGTTTATAGAAGGCATGGAGTGTCCTAGCACTCTCTGGGACGTTGGGATCCTTGTTGGCAGGAACTAGAGGAGAGCAAGGGAAAAACCTATTTCTCTAAATGTTCAGCCACGACGTTGTGAAGCCTAATTTTAGCCCTGTGTGCAACCTTTCATATTCCCCGTGGTGAAAATAGTTGGGCAAACTTGGGCAGAGACTGCAAAAGGGGCAATCCACCCTGGGTAAGAGGTATGTGCCATTTGAGCCTGTGGTGCCAGCTCTTCTCTTCCTGGTGGCTTATACTGGTGTATTTTACCTTACAGCTTGGGACAGAGGGTAGGAATGTGCACGTAACTCAGCTGACATGTAGGTCTTTGTTCAGTCTCCATAACTTGGAATTTGGAGTAAGAGTGTGCATTGAACAGGAATGCTTGCCTCCTAAACAGCTCTATGCTTCCACAAGCCACAAACCTTGGTAGGATTTAGGAACAGATCAGTCTCCCGGATATATCAGCATCTCTATAGAGCTACCAGCTGAGACTGGGACATAGTAGACCTCCAGTTCATTTCCAGCTGGCTAAAATATCCTCTCAGATGGAAATGACTTTCACATCAAAATTAACCTGGGCTAGTTTCAGACCAATATCTTAAAGGCATACAGATTTTCTACTACCCTTTGAATCATCTAGTTCCCCAACAGGGCACTTTAATGCCAGTGCAGCATCTGCTGTAGAATATTTATATTCAAGGCTTCCTGTGTGAAGCTCTGGATGGATGTGATTACTGAATATGTTGGAAGAAGGGCAGTTTATTGCCTGGATTTTATTTTCAGCTATTTCGTATTTCTATGCAAGGAGCTTATATGCCATGTTGTAAACGGCTGGTTTTCTTGTATGATGTCTCTTTTTTCCTCATTCTCTTAATGGGCTTCTTGCTAAAACTGACGTTTCAGCAGCAATCCCATTATTAGTTATGATGCCAGTAAATGGAGGTCTCAGTAGTGGGTGAAATTTAAATTTGGTTTGAAGAGCATTCAAATAATTCAGCGCTTTACTTGCATTTGGTGGTTCAGTTTGCACAGTGTATGATTTAGTTATTCACATTTTAGTTACTGTGATGTTGTTTAGCAAAGACCTTGTTTTGCTTGGGACCTAGCTATAGCTTTCACCCAGTCTAATGTTGTTTACTGTAGCTAGCATGAAACTGTTTTGTTCTCTGGGTTCCTGTTTGATCTTATAAGCCGAGTCACACTAGCTAGTGCATTTCCATTTTGCTTTATATGGCTAGCAGTGGAAAAGGACCTATTTCTGACCATAAATGTTACGTATGCTTTGCGTTTTTGGGATTTTGTTGTAGCGTAGTATCTTGGATGGGGCTTTACTTTCATTCCAACGAGCTATCCTAAACTGCAGCGATTGATTTGAAGCAGAGTATAAGGGACTAAGCAATCCAGATCTATATTGTGAAAGAAGACTGCAAAGTTTACATCTTTCACTTGGATATCTTCAATCATCCTTTGAAAAATCTGACTGGGAAGAAGTTTTCAGAACTGAGGCTTATGAGATTCTTGGTAAGTATCTCCCAGAAAAGAAAAAGCTTAGCAGTAAATATTAGTCAATGTTGTCTAGAGGCACTAGAACTCTTAGGCTGTGTTTCCAGGTGCTGACAATAACCCTGTGTGTTTATTTCACCAGCTGTAAAGCAAAGACATATATTATCATCATCCCAGGCCAACCTGGGAGAAATTCACCTTGGAGACTGGTTTTGACTGAGTCAGCTCCCATCAGTTCCACATCTGCCTTACACGTTACCAGGGTTCTCATCCAAGACTGTGCATAGCTGAGCCCGCCCATGTGGTCATGATGTCAACTAGAAGCTGCAGTAGGCTCTGTACCTCTGACTGGTGGCCTGAGTGCATGAGTAGGGTAACTTTGCTTTGTGAGGAGATGCCATCACAACACGATGTAATGTTATCACATCGCTTGGTGCTGTCATGGAATGATGATATTTAGTGACGATATTGTGGAGCGATACCTGTTAGCATGGTGGAGCAGTATCTCAGCAGAATGCTCAATTACCTCCATATGTACATCAAATCCTCCTGTCGGATTTGAGATTCACCTGAATATGGAAGCTAGATTATACCCTGTGATGTACAAATGGGAAGCACAGAATGAAAATAATTGAGGTCAAATGATCTGGTCACTCACCTTGGCATTCAGTCCTTTATATACACTCCTCTTATCTGAACAGAAGCTTGAAATAGAAAAATTAAATACTGTGGCTCTGATTACTCTTTCATTTATGTGCACGTAAATCAGAGTGAATTCCACTGAGTTCGGCAATAGGTAAAGCATCTGTGAGACCAGAATTGCACTTCTGAAATACTGAGAAGATGCGTTTTAACCTTTACATTAACACAAAGGATATCCCAAGCTATTAATAGGATGCATTTCATTTTTGCCCAGTAGCCTAATTAAGAGCTAGCTTATACTTGAGGAGAAAAGGAAGCAATTTGATTTAGTGTCTTGTGTGATTAAATCACCAGGGAAGAGAAAGAATGAGATGGGAGGGGGGGAAGTTTTAAAATGTATCATTTGTGGAGGGTGGAATCTCTTCTTACGACTCTTTTCCCCCTGTATTCACAGCTTAAAGAGGATTCACTGACTTTTGTTTATTTGCCTAAACTACTGATTTTTCATCTTGCAGCGTGGCTTCAAAATCCAATGTGAACTTTTTAAGGCACCTAATGATCCATTCTATTATCCCCCAGGACAGCGCTAGTTCCAGTGATTTCATGGGGAACTGATTCGGAAAATACCCTTTTTCTCCCTTGTGGTCTTCTAGACCCTCAGATCATGTTGATATCTGGATATCTCTTTTCTTTGCAACACTACGGTGCTAGCCAGAGTCACCAAACAGACCTGGAGTGAAGGTTGATTGGGGAGACTGATTCACACCGTATGTAGCCCAAACAATGTACCTATGGAAAAGCTCAATTTCTATTCCAAAGATAAGACCTTATTATCAGGTAGTTTTAAAAGCAGTACAGATGCACAGCATTGCTTGCCCTTCTATCTAAGCATATAATACTGCCACTTTTTTAAAAAACCCTCCTTATTGATTTTCATTTTGCGATAAACATACTTACAAACTTAGACTTGAGAAACTGCAAACCGATACCAACAGCAAGTATCACAGCACTTAAAATAGAGCATTCACAGATGTTGTTGTTGAACTAATAGAGACAATTCAGAATGGAATAAAGCATTGCAAACTTTGGACATCAACTTCGGTCAGAAGTTTTGCACGCACGAATTTTCATGCTTGAATTGTGCCGTGTGATGACAGCAATGCTTTTCAACTGGCCACGTCAGTGCTTTAGAGGTGTCTAAATGTTTTACTGACTGGAAAATTGTGGCGCTATTTAACAAAGGGATTTGCCTAAGGAAACACAGATAACTTCTGATATAGTTAGGGCTAGAAATAAGGTCTCCTGATACTCTTAGCTTAACCATTAGATCTATTATCTCTCGTAGCCTCATGTAGGGAAGATATTGTGGCAGAACTGCTGCACTCTTTGTTCCTAAAACAACACTGCCGGAGTCGAATCCTATTCTGTGCCCATCTGGAGCATCTCTTCCAGTTCCTCCTTTGCAGAATTGAGGACAGAATGGAAATTGAGATCCTTACTCTTGTTCAAATCCTTCTTTTCTCCCCTCTAGTGCACTACACACCAAAAGGAGCTCGGGGTGATTTCAAGGCAAAAATATCTCAATCACACTAAAAAGTCCGTTCTGCTTTCCTGAGCTCCAGGTAGGACAGGACATTGCTGCCCCACTGCAGGAATGATTTGGCAGGTGGCACAGATTGTACAAATAAGATTGCTACCAGAACAGTGAACCCTACAGCCTACACTAATAAACCTGGCAAACCTCAAGGACTGCACAAACCGAGTGGTTACCTCTGGGAAGTGGCAGGAGCTACTCTGGCAAGGTGGGAGATATAAAGAAAGAAAACAATCTAAAGGAAAGTGGTAAATATATTCTCACCTGAATGCTTATTTGTTATTCCAAATTTTTCATGACCGTGACCTTTACTTTCATTGCTACCATCATTACTTAAGTTTGCCCATGTCCAACATGCAGGCACACTCGTCAGTTTGATGTATAGACTGTGTTAGTGTGGTTGTGGGTGGTGTGAGTGCTGCAGAGGGAAGGTGCGACTGGGCTGTGCTCGTTTTTCAATGTGTGTCACTTCTGGAGTACTTCACTTGCAGCAACAGGGTTATACCCCGTGAAAGGTGAAATGTGTTTAGGGGCAATCCATGTGGCTGGGATGGTTGAACACAGAATGCATTCACCACTGTGTGTTAATCTGTATTTGGCTTTATCTTTTTCATGTCCCTTTAATACTTCCCTTACACCCATAGACATAGAAGGACCTGACCCACCACTGTTCTTGCTGGTCTTTTTGCTACACTTGACACTTTAGCCCTGCCAGGCAATTGCTACATGAAGCCTATGGGCATGCATGAATCATGAGCTACCTTGGCCATAATTCAGGGAGCTGTGGCAGCTGTCTGTCTTCTGGAAAAATGCCACAGCCACCCACAGCTCAGAGGAGTTAACCTTGGGAGATGCTTGCAATTGCATTAGATGTGTGCAGTGCATCTCCTGCTGTAATAATGTCCAGTGTCTCCTTGAGAGGACAGACCTGCAGAGCACCTCTTTGTGGACCTTTGCTCAGTCCACATTATAAAGGGGTGCTTCACAGGTGGTCTCACCAGCTTTCAGTGTTCACTGTGGAATATTAACATGTACCATCATGACAGTATGTTGTTGCTGCTCAGTGAGCTGCATGCTGTGATTCATCATCCTTTAGCTTCGAAGTGTGGTGCCCCTTGGACGTACCCTTTTCTTTTTGATTTTTCAGTGTTTGCTGTAGCTGCCTGCTTTTGCTGTAACGCTAACTGGGATGAACAGGCCAGAGATATTTTTCTGTCATTTTGGAATAGCCTGATAGGTAACATGTAGAAGATCAAAATGACACAAGAAGACAGAGGCTTTTGCTTTAAAGGAGTATTTCAGATGTGGGAACAGGGAGAGGTGGAGAGATGTAGCATTAGGGAGGAGAGAGAGAAAAGAAGAGAGAATTTGGCTCGGTAGAGCCAGGGAAATTAACAGAAAGATCCAGGGGATTTAAGGAAAGACAGTTCTGTCACTTCATTGTCAAACTAAGGAGCTCAATAGGCCAGGTAAGAAAAGGAAAGGTAAAATGAGTAGTGGGAGGGAGGATGCAGAAGGATAGAATACAGATTTGGGGGCAGGGGGGAGAGGAAGAAAAAAGTCCTTAAAATAGCAAAGAATTCACAAAGTTTAGCTTTTATTGTAAAATCTGGAAGATTATTTAGTTTTAACTTCTCCAATTTATGTAGCATAATAGATTTGGCTCCTTCAAATACTGATTGTTAGGGGCTGCCTGTATGTGGCCAGAAAAGGCAATGGTCATATCGGAATATGTCAATGGTACTAAAATATGCGCAGCAAGGTAGCAAGCAAACTGGTCTGTATATAGGGGACAGCTGTACAGAAACTGTCTTCATACCCCAGTAGAGAACCACCAAGACCAGTGTTTAGGAATGTAAAGAGTCTGCTTTGTAAACCCAGAAACAGAGGCATGATCTGATTTAGGGCTACTGCAGTTCTGCCTTGATGCTTACCACTTCCACCTCGAGGGGAAAAATACAAGTGCCACAATGATTTAAAGACAGAATATCAAACCACACTGCTGCAGGCCTGCTCTCCACATTTTCTTGCTTTTATAGTTTTAGCTCTTGTTCCAACAGAAGGACTTCTGTGTGCATGTGTGTCTGTGTTTTACCTTCCAAAATTCACACGCAGAATCAATGACTGAAATTCCTAAGAGAGACACTGGTAGAAATTTTCAGAAGCTCGTGAAACGTAATATCCCTCTTACCTTCCCTCTCATCAAAAAGGCAGCACCTAGTAGGGAAAATTTGCTTGTGTAGCTTGATTTTTTTTTTTTTGATCACTATTCTTTCTATCATTCTCTTTCCAGACAACTGCAGAAGGGGGAGGATAATCCAGAGTATGGGACCCACCTCTTACGATTTGCAAGACCTTTGTTCAGCCCCTCCTGTGCTACAAAGGTCTTGTATGATGTTAAGAAAATCACTTCATGTGCCCCATATCTCAGTTTCCTAACTGTAATGTGGGAATTACACTTTGCGTTATCTCGGAAGTGGTGGGAAGTTAAATCTGTTAGCGTCTGAGCCTCTCTCAGTCTCTATGGTGTGGAGATGAATGTTAGGCAAATATGCAAACAGACGGCCTCACAGATCCCTCCTCTCTGACAAACAAGTATCACGTTCGTAACCCCAAAGGAGGGCACGCAAGTCCTGATTTCTGGGTGGGTCTTTAAATGGTTATGGAAGTTTAAGATCAAGGCTGTAGCGTGACAGTAACAGAATTTTGCTTTATGGGCAAAGAAGCATAAAGCAGTGCCAATGTCTTTATTTGAAAAACTCCTGGAGACATTTCTAAAACAGATTTTCTGTAAAATCTGTTGCATTCACAACTACAGAATGTTATGATCTAGCACAAAAGTTTTTATAGCTACTCAAATATAATAGAGGAATCCCAGGCTCAGGCCTATAAAACCTTTTTGAGAAAAAACCTTTTTTAGAAGAGCCCCTTCTTTACTGATTTCCTCTAATTCCTGCAAATTGGCAGCTATTTCTGTATTAATGTGCAGAAATGTTGGCAGTGCTGTTCTGGGTGCAGTAGTACCTGTTTGATTAACGGATTATTATTTTTTCCCTATAATTGAAATCTAATTAAAATATTGTTTGGGAGAAAAATTTGGAAACATATGTATGAAGTTTCAATAATTACCAGTCACATGTTTAGTTCCTGAGCAAAATGTTTGGGTTTTGTTTGGTTTTTTATACCATGCTATTTTATTCTGTCTCCCAGCTATGTTGCAGTGCACTTTTTGCTGTTCTGCAAGCTGTAACGTACAATGATGGTCATTACTATTCATAGATTCATAGAATTTAAGAATGTAAAGGACGATTAGATGATCTAATCCGACCTCCTGCTTAGCAAAGACCAGAAATTTCATCTGGTTACCCCAGTATTGAGCCCAGTAACTTGTGATTGATGAAATTGGATCTTCTGGAGAGACATCTACCCTCGGTGTGAGGAATTCAAAAGGCAAATAATTCCTGGATAGTCCTTCCAGTATTTAATCATCCTTACATTTATAAAACCCTCAATTCTGCACCTTGTTTCTAATTTGAATTTTCTGGTTTTAAATTCCAGCCATTGGTTCTTGTATTATATCTTTTTCCACTAGATTAAGAAACCCTTTAAAAATCTCTGTGTTCTCATAATAAAGGTACTTATATGATCTAATCAAATCACCTTTAAGTCTTATTCTAAATTTAATAATAAGAAAAAATGTATTTATTTTGTAGGAGCACTTACAGGCCCCAGTCACAGAGCAAGTCCCTGAGGACCTGACAGTTTTTTAAGGCTCAGTTTTAGGAAATGAGTTCGTTCCTTCTCTGTTACAGATATCTGGCATCTCCTTGGGCATGGCACTCAGCTTCTTTGTTTCTCAGTGCTCACCTACCAGATGGGAATACCTTAAGTATATATTCCTCCACAGAGTATATATGTTAACAGCTGTAGAGTGCTGGGGGAACGATATTAGTTGCTATGCTGAGCACAGTAGAAACACTTAACAAGATGGCAATCCTAAATCTTTGTCCAACTAAATGACAAAAAATAATAAATCTCCATGTTAGGTATGGGTCAAGGTTGAGTATCTCCTGTACTGAACTCTGAAACAAGTGCTGATTGAGTATCTCCTGTACCGAACTCTGAAACAAGTGCTGATTGCTGTTGTGAAGTAACAGTGTTTTAAATGGACGCAACAGCGAGGCACGACTACAGTAGGTAAGTGGGTGCAATGCTGTGTGACTGGATACGATGCTGACCTCAGCTGTTTCACCCTCACATCGGGCAGAAATATCGTTTGAATCCCAAAGATAAGTGATTCTGTGGCAGAGGACTTGGACTTGAGCTAAATTGACTGACTGAATGCTCCCTTCTTTTTTCCGCACCAGATCTGTGCTTTGACTACAGGTACAGGTAAAGCTTGGAGGAAAATACTGTCTTCAGCTGTCCCAGCTGCCTCCAAAGTGATTGCAGGGACCATACCCAATTTTACATACTGGCCATCAGCCCTTTGGCAGTGAGGCTAGGTCTTTAGAGCTGTCAATGTTTGTTGTTTCAGACAGGGCTTTGCATCCCTATACTAACAAAAAAAATACATATATAAAAGTTGAAACTCAACAGGCAAATCCCAATTACACTTCCAGAGTAACTTCCAGTCGTGCCTAAGGCCTCTGAAAGTGTAATTATCACCTAGAAAGATCTCGAGACTTGGCAGTTTTAAATGAAGCGTGTGTAATTTGTAAACTGTCTAGAAAACATACCTAGTACAACAGGATAATGTTGAGGGAATCTATTCCAGTCATGGACTTGGAGCAGGCCTCTGCCTTGGCACGATGGCAGTTTGGGTTAAGAATATCTGTGCTTCTCTAAATTTGCAGGCAATGGGCTCTGTCATGTAAGGCCAGCACAGTCCCTGAAACATGCAGGTAAGTGTCCCCTGGACACTGAAGAGAAAGGATTTTGGAGCAGTTTTTTACCTTGTCCCTTTGTTTCTCTTTCCCATCCATGGTGGTATCCTCAGGCCACTTTGCTTTTACTTAAAGGTTCTTATTTGTTCTGTCTCAAACTCTGCAAACATCCATGGTGCTGTTCCCTTTTCTCCTTGGGTCCTTAAACACAATGTGGCTTTCCATGACTTGTGGTTAAGCGCAACAGTTACTTTATGTTTTATCAATTTTAAGTGCAGTGGTTTCTCCTCTTTCTGAAACGCTAACATACTTGGCATCAAGCTACCCTATACATCATTAGCTGAGAAGCTCAGATTTAAGAACCCTGAATAAAAATAAGCTTCTGAAGTCAGGATGTGTATTAGCTGTTATAATTTGCTCACTCTTAATTACCTCTTCCCCTTATTTGTCTCCCTTTAATGGTATGTCAAAAACATTTTCTGACCTCTCACTCAGCAACTGATTTGTCAAGACTACAGTTACACATTTGATCCAGTTACAGGCACGTGTTTAGCCATGGGGGGTAAAACTGCACTAGCAATACACAAGTGCAGAGCTGGACTAATTCCATGAAAGTGCTTCAGGCTTAAACTGATGTATTTGCTTCTGCTGAGCTGCTGTGTTTGTACTAAGCCAGGTGCTTGTGCCATTCCGCCTCAAGTTGAAGCCTGTGTCCTGGGACAGTGACTCAGCTTCATGGGGGATCCTGTGAATAACTGTGCTCCACCTGGACATGCTGGAACCTCCCCTGGTGCTACCCATCAGAAATACAAAAGCAGCAGTGTTTCTGTGACTTGCTAGGAGGAGAGAAAGGAGAAGCCTCACTGTCGAATTCCTCTAAGTCATTCTGCCTGCACAGAGATGTGCTTTGCAGGACAGTGTGGGTGGCTCTCCCCTCTCACCAGTGTGTTGCATGAAAGCAGAAGCAGGGGAAGGCTAAACTTAGTTTACCTGAAGGAGTAAGGAAGGAAACATATCTGTGCAGCAATTAACAATGCAAAGGCTCATATTTTTGCTGCGAAATGATCAGTCAGAAGAGAGTGGAACTCACACCTTCTAGTATTCACTTGCATTTGCAAATAAATCAGCCATAAGAACAACTTAGCCTCCTCCTATGTGGCTTTTCCACTAAAAGATGTGGGAGAACAGCAGTGGTGCTCCCTATTTTGCTGTGACCCTGTCAGTATTTTAGGCATTGTGCTGAATTTCACAAGGTCCTCTACGGATTATGATGCTTTCACTGCAACCTTAGGCTACTCCACACTTGCTCTGAGAACCTACACTGACTTACAACAAGCTCCTCTGGAGGCTATGGCTTGAACTCCATGTTCCAGCTCACTTTTGTGTGCCTTGGTAGTGCTAGTGCCACAGGTTAGGCAGTGTTTCAAACAGGCCGCAGCATAGCAGCTCTAGCTGCAGAAAATGTAAAGAATAAGGTGTGGAGCAATGTTGTCATTCCTGTTCTTTTCAAGAGAATACCAGGTAAAGGATGACTCCCCTGATTTGCTTCTCTCACTTTTAGGGCAGTCTTGATTGTGAAAATTGTTGGCATAAGGTCTTTATAATACATGGGTTATGCAGGTTCTGGATGTTACTCTCTACTATGAATAGCTTAGAAAATAAACTTCCAGCCTTTTGAGGGGTGGTAGTAAAAGGAGCCTCCTGATAGATTTGTATACACTTGTGCCCTGAGAAATGGGCTTTGGTTGTGAGGTGACAGGGTTAATCTAGCAGCATAAAAAAGGGAATCAACACTTTTTCCTGCCATCTATCTTGGCTATTTCCATGATTTTGCCCTGGTACATTTAAGGGTGTTTCCAATCTAGGTTGGCCACTAACCAACCTATCCATGTATATGGACTGCAGAAATCACAGCAACAAGCACTGCATAGTCAAAAGCATTTGAAATAACAAAGAAAAATAACTAAACCAAAACGTCCATCTCAGCAGCGCAGGACTGTTCTTTAAAAAACAGGGAAATACCGTGCAAGGCTTTACTGTTAAACCAAACCAGCAACATTTAAAAGTAATTACTTGACATCTAGAGGTCTGCTCCTACTGTAAGCCTACAAGGTCAAATTTTGCTCTGAAGGATACTGATGTCTGGATTAAAACAAACCAATTGTAAGGATTTTGGAGCGCCACATCTCAGAAATAAATCACCCTGGCTGTTCAGAATGTGTCGGGTCACTGTGCCTGTGATGGCGAGTTGCTCTGTACGCGCACACAGCTCGAGCACAACAGGCTGGAGCATCCAGCGCTGGGGCTGCCGCATACACGCGATGCATTTGCAATTGTAGAGCTGCCAGCTGTTGGATACCAGGCGCTCGGTAAAAGCAGTTGATAGCCTTGGCAGTAGAGTTGTGTCCCTGAGCTTTCCTTACAGGACAGAGGATCAGATTGCATAATGCAGAAAAAAATCCCGTATTATGAAGGATATCTGGCAATTGCAATGTTGCCTCTTAGATCCTGAGTATCCTGTTAGAATAGGAACCTGAAATCTGTACCCTGTGGGTCCGTATCTTGTGTTAAATTTTCTGTTAGATGCTAACTCAGGTCCTCTGGGAAAGAAAGTATGGGTGTAACAGACAGTGGAATTTGTCTTTCAAAAGTTTGGGAAGCCAAATTCTACGTAATGAAGAGTGTTTACTGTCTGCTGCTGACTCTGCCAGCAACAGACAAGCTGTTTATCCTGTTGTCGCTCTGTTTCCCATGTATACACTAGGGATTATCCACTTACCACTGCTGAAACACACTTGGAGATTGTAAATTCTAAACTTCTGGGTGACAAGTCAGTAACTGTGATTTTAACTGCAATAGCCCATGCAAACCTGGCTTAAACTATGTGTGGCAAGCGCAGCTGAAGTACAGGATACAAACCCAGACCATGTCCTGAAAAGTGTGTGGAGAATAGTCAGAGTCTGCACATGGCACAGGAGCTAGAGGGGGAACAGTGATGTATTTCTTAATATTTTATTGAAGTATTAAGTCACTGTGCATATCTATCTCTGTGTTAACACATCAGGTCAGTGTCAGATGGTTTTTGCAAGTCTGATTTTCTGGATTCAAATGTGGGTTTTACTGCTGACTTCCAATATGGGTTGGAAAAAATGAACGTTTCTCTCTTTAAAAAAGAATGGTCTCTTAGAACCAATTCGAGCTGAAATTGGTGCATCAGATCCACATTGTTTCCACTTGTATATCAGTGCTGCTCACTGCAAGAAATTCGTAGTGTGTCTGGATGTGACCACCTGGGTTTAGGCAGTGCTGAGTGCTGCCTAGACAAATTCCAAAATGATTTTTTTTCCCATCAGAAAGAAAGGATGGAGGCACTTCCATCCACTGGCAAAAGTAAAACATCTCCTGCAAACCAGGGCATGGAGTGCTTCAGAGAAGCATCCTCTCTCCATCAAAATCCTCCTCCCTCTAGAGCTGTAAGTCTTTTACACCTCAGTGGTGGGATTCAGGTTGCCGGGAGCTCCTGTCCGGCTGCTGCGCCTTGCTGGCTTGGTGGGCAGGACCAGGGAGCCTTTGCATCTTTAAAGCGCCGATGTATTATTTGTGAAGCTCTTCCTCAGGAGATCGGGCCAGACGCTGGCGGTCTTGCCTGTATTACACCTTTTCTGACGTCAAAGTGGGCAAAGCGGTACTAGCTACGAATTGCCCGGCCCGTGATTGTCCAGCTTTAGGTTCTCTGGGGAGGGATCGCAGAGTATGTGGATGGGGTTCCTGGCTCTGCCTTTGCCGATGGTCCCGGGGACTCGTCCGTGGTCGGTTTCTGTGAAGCTGAGCAGCTTGGGTTTGGATCTAGAGAAGGTGAAATCGACACTGCAGCTGCTCAGAACACAGTGTTGCAAAATCCAGGCCGTCCAAAGTCTGTCTCGGAAACCCTGGTGATTTGTGCTGTGTTTGTTAATTCTGGTGTTTTAAATTTTTAACCTGCCCTCTCATCGCGCTCACGAACGCTCCCCGAAGTCATAGCGTGTTTGAAACAAACAAACAAAAAATTATAGCTGCTGCTGTTCTTTAGCCTGACTGGAGATTCCCATACGCTGATCTGTCTCCGGGAGGTGGCCCCGGAGAAGAGCGCGGTACCCGGCAAGGATGGCAGTGGCAGGTCCGCGGGGGGTAGCACCCGCCTGGAAGATGGGAAGGAGCCTACGACGTCCCTCCTCGTCGGGGGCTGGGGCTGGGGGGGAGCGGGAGGCGGACGGACCCGCGGCCGCAGTGCCNTACGTATGGATAAAACAGCACCTAAACAGATGGTTATGTCCCCTTAAATGCTGCCATCAGTCAAATGGGGAAATTTTTGAAATTTCTAAGTTATAAATTCAACCCAGATAAATTGTTCTGCCTTGGTGACAGTAGGTTGGTTGGAAAGGAGACAGCAAAACTTATATTGTATGGATTTCTAAATAATTGTTAAGAAATTAATTCTAAATTAGAATTCAAGGAAAAGAAAGAAAGAAAACCTTCTGTAAATGGAATACCTCACATTAAAAAAGTTGCAGGAAAGCACAAAGTTCCCCGGCGGGTGCCGGTGTGCAGGGCGGTTATAGAGGCGTGAATGTGACGAGAGGGGGGAAAGGCGAAAAAGGACTTCCCCCCCTTCCCCCGTTTCAAGCACACAATATGGTACCCATAAACCGGCCGTACCCACTGGAGTTTGAGCATAAACCGATAATAGATGGATAGTTCCACAGGCTATCCGAGTCGACGGTCCTTCCTCTCCCTCCCTCCAGACCGACAGAAATTGGCCGTCATCTCTTGAAAGTCAGAAAGCAGCTCATTTAGGTGAGGGGGTGGGGGACTGGAGAGTCGCTGCAGGGAGGATATAAATAGATTTTTTGGAAGAAAGCGAGCATTTTGGAAGTTAATGTTTGGGAATATTTGCTAACACCTTTGGCTCTCTTGCCATCATAACCTGAAGCCCAGTCCCCCTCCACACAGCCATGCGAAATCTTGCCGAGATGTATTTTAAGAGGTTGTCATCTCTGTTATGAAATGCTGAGGTCTGTTGACACAAAACTGGAAAAAAAAAAATTAAAAATCCAGACGATTCAAAGCAAAGGCTGACACCATGTCCTTACAGGCTATGTTTCTAAAGGTGGGGGAAAGATTTCAATGACATGGAGTTAATAATAGCAGTGTTGCCCTTAACTTTGTGCTGCCCCAGTGGATGTGCACTGCTTTATGTCACAATTTTCTTGTCATTTTTGATTTGTTTAAGAATAGAAATACATTATATATATATATGTCATAGGAAGTGTTTTTGAAAGCCTTTTAGATTGATGTCTTTGATCTCAAAGTATATTTTTACAGGCATGTAGTCAGGCCTTCTGAAAAGAAGGCTTATCGGCAGAAGAAACAGTGTTGTTTATTTGGGAGAACTGTAGCTTACCGTGTTAATATCTCGCTTCACCAAGGCATGGTTATTTGCACTCCATGTTTATTCAGAAATACCTCCCATTCAGACAGATTCTTTCTAGATTCTTTTGGGACGTGTATCCGTATTTCTAAGTATCTTTGACCTTTGGGAGCTGATGGGTTCCCTTTTCTTGCTGTCACGTAAATACAGAAATTCTTCAGAATAAGACCCTAAGAAATGTCTACCTACAGGGGGAGGAGAGGAAAGCGAGTGTGCCGGTTCTCATCCGAATATCACAGCCTTACGGCCTCATCCAGCATTCCTCTCGTAGGAATAATATTTACTTCCCTGAGAGCCCTATAGAAGTAAAGGGGTTTGTGTACGGGGTGAAGCACAGCTAAAGTTTGTGGGATATTTTTGGTATTTCATCAGCTTTTCTAGGGGTTGTAAGTTATTGCTTTCTCTTACATGTAGAATGCAGAATCATATTCTAGAATAAATCTCCGTAGGATACCAGTTTACACATCAGAACTGTGTTTTCTTTTTAATTGCAGAAAGTTTTACAAGAAGGTTCCTTTATCAAGAGAGACATACTTAAGAGAGGCGTATGATTTGTAAATAATCCATTGGCCTTCCCTCGCTCAGGCTAATTATTATCTATATTGTTCTAATAAACTGTGCCAGCTTCTTAACCAAAGCAGTTTTATTCCAGATAATTTGGTGGGGTTTAGTAGAACAGATTTTGTTAGCACTGTTCTCTCATATCAGCGATCTTACCAGAATGAGCCTGATCCTGGACTGAGAGAGGCAAGATAAGTAAAAACTGGACCCACTGGCAAAGGTTCATAATTTCTTGCAAAAATGAAGGAACGGTTCTGAAAAGACCACTAATTCTCTGTTTGTCTCTGGTGGCAAGTAATGCTGTCTGTCTGTATCTGAGGAAGAGACACAGAAGGGATGCAAGACCTCAGCCTGACCTGATATCTTCTTGCTCGTTTTATTCCCCTTATGACCTGTTTTGTGAACCCAGACAAAAGAAGAGTCACGAATGGATATTTGATGATGATGCACAGTTGTTGGGCTCTAGGTTAATGCTGTAACATGTGGGCTGAAATGCCTTGTGAGCTCTGCCCTAGGGCTGCCTGAGTGTTTATTGGAAAGGAAGCACTTAATGGGAGTGAAGAGTGCAAGGTAACTGGCACCAGGACTTGAACAACGTTCCTTAATTGAGTGTTCGCCCCCTGACTGGTTACCTGCTTGCAGCCTTCTTGGTTTTAAAGATGCTAGATGTAACTTAAATCTTGTTGGGAGGCTTGCCGGTCAGAAACTGAGTTGAGCTGATGAGATGGGCTGCTAAATTTTTCTTGTTGCGAGCCAGTTTTCTCCTACTTTGGACAGTAAACCCTTGTGAATGATTCAAAACATTGATTAGAAACCTTGTTTGTCTTTGGAGGTTTTCTCTGTAAATCACTTAAGTCATCTTTCACTACAGGACTCTCAAAAATGAGGCTGCTTTTTTAAGCAGCCCCAGACTGTTTCATTCTGACAGGCAGCAGACTGAATGATTAGGATATTTTGCCTGGGGTGGGGTAAAAGAAGAAAATAAAGAACTTTTTGTTTTGTTACAATCGTCCTAATTATGATCAGCGGTTCTGTGTTGATTCTTGGTTTTGTCCCTGATAAATCGCTGCTGTTCCACATTATCTCTCTCCTCCCGGGTAGCATGGTTTTAATCATCTTACGCTGAGCTAAGGAAGGCTCGGCTCAGCCAGTTGTCCAAAAGGGGAATTTCTCATTGAGATTTAAAAAGCAAAATCCCAGATTGGAACAAACCCATTGGGGCGGGCACGTTAGGTGAAGTCCACTGACTGACAAGGCTCCTTTTGGGCACGGTCACGTACAAGGGTGTGCATCTGTGTGGTCAACGGGATTAATGGCCGTGGAAAGAAAGGCTGTTGGTTGCAGTTAATTTTTCTTTTAAATAATATGCAGACAGATTCATGTGGCAGCACAGTAACAACCTCTGCTTGAATTTCTGAGACATTTGGCATGAGATGACTGAAAGCCTGATCAATCAGGGGAGTCCTGCACCTGTATTGCCACCGCCTCCCGTTCCTGGGGATTTTGTGCATGTTGAGTGTTGGAAAATGTGGCTGCTGGTGCTGCTGCCTGGGAGCAGCACAAACCCCTTCCTCACTTTGCAAGAAAGGCTTTTTGTCACTTGGACTCGAAAGAAAATTGCCATCTGCTAGAGGGTGGCGAGCCATTTGCTTCTCGTGAGGAAGCAGGTGCGTGCAGAATTGCAGCGTGGCCGCTGGTGAGGCTTGACTTCCTCTCTGCTCTCTCTCTGCAGGGCATCTTGGACCAGCCAGCCAGAGGAGAAAGGGATGTCTGCAGGGGAAAGTGCCAGCCTGGGGACTAGGGTTTGGTCCTGCTCCTGTCAGCATGAGATTTATCATTGGTCAGATGCAGATAGTAGTTTTGGGCTGCAAGCTGGAGGTGTTACCGACGTTCCTGTCGGATAGTGGGCAGCAAAGGCTGCTGCTGAGAGCAGTAAGGCCTAATAGGTGCCCACCACCGCTGAAAGATGGGCTAGAGGCTGCCTCTACCAAATTAATTGCTTCCTTTTAGCAGGTTTTGATTTGTACTTCTGTCATTTCACCCCAAATGAGGTTAATGATACTGGTAGTGATGGCCCATCTGGATGAGCACGGCATGAAATAAATAACTCTATTAGAACTGGATGGTTTAGGATTTGCAGGATGCCATGTAGAGTAAGCTCCTTCTCTTGTTCTACTGCTCACCCGCTATGCAGTCAGAAAATATCTTCCAATTATGGTTTTGATGCTTGGGAAGGCAACTTGTCTGGAAAGGAGCAAAGAAATGGGGAGATGGCCCTGCTTGTCTTCTGCTACACTCGGCTGAGCCGAGAGACAGCTCCCTGGGAGGGCAATCTACCCTGGTGAGTGACTGACAGCTAACGTCACTCTATCGCTGCCAGGGCTGAGCAGCCTCTGTGAGAACTTCAAACGCCCAGTGGCCCTGCAACAGCCCCGTGTAGGCTTTGCATCAGTGGCAGAATCTGCTTTGGGGTGTGTGGAGGCACCCTGAACTGCCCAGAGGAAAAAGAACAGCCCCAGGGAGAGAGGACCAAATGTTTTTTATGAAGCATTTGCAGTATTTCTTTGGCATTTAAAAAAAAAAATAAATTCTCCATTCCTTTTACTGTTCATGACTGTTTCCTGCTCAAGTCTCACATGAGCAAAGAGCAGGCACTACAGAGCAGGGCATTACTGCTTTCTTGCCTGTCTTTGTGACAGCTCAACACTGTACCCTGCCTGCAACAATCCCCTTCGAGACTGTGGTTTTGGGAGCTTGAATTTTTAAACCATACACATGGAAAAACTGTTAATTTAAGTTTCCTTGGAAGAGTGCGTGGGTTCCCATTGAAATCAATGAGGCTCCTCTACCTGAGGGTAGAAATGGGTTCATGCTTGATGTTCAACAGGCATAGTTCAGAAGCTTCATTATAAATAAGCTGCGTGTGTGTTGTATGCATGTGTGCAACAGCCCCTTAAAAGCTGAAGGTGGTTACGTAGGGTCTAAATGAAAACCTGAAAATACATCCTTGAACAAGCTTCCTGGTGTTTGGCTTCAAAAGCCATCAGAAAGGCTCTTGAGGGCTTAAGTGCTGGGGCATCCGCACACTGTAATGTACATGTGCACAAACAGTACTAGTTAGGCAATTTTTTTTTCAGCCAAGGAAGTCAAGTGGGATAAAATAAAAGTCATTACCAAGCAAAATACTCAAGTAAAATGTTCGTCAAGAAAGGACAGTATCTGAATGATTTGATATTTACTTTTCCAGGAGCCTTCTGAAAGCAAAATGTGTTTTGTTAGCAAAATTATTTTTTCCTCTCTGGAGTGTTGGTAGTACTTTGTTGTTTTAGAGCTGTTCCTATAATCTAACCTTCATCCTTAAGTTTATTATTACTGGGTTGCATGGGGAATGGAGTTATACAAGTTGTTACTGGAGAGTTGGTTTCTATCAACAAGCTATTGGCGTGGTTTTCTTTAGGCTGAATCATTTGATCTTTTGGAGAATGCGTGTGAATTTTCTTCATAATTTTGACAGTTGTCCTCTGACCCCTCCAGTCCCGACTCAGCCATTATCTTTTGGTCATAAATGTCATAAGAAATAAGAGGTGTTTTCTCAGACCGGAGGATTAATTCTTCTGCTGTAAAGCAGAGCGATTCTCTCATCAACTGATGCCTGAGCGATCAGAATATTTCGCCAGATCAGCCTGTGACGGGTGAAAGGGCTGGGGGGCAGGAGCCACAAGGATCTGGATAACAGTCAGGCCAGACAAAGGTTGCACGGTCTGTGGTTTCTGTATCTATTCATTAACTCTGCGCAAGGTCGTTATTCTTGCCTGTAATTAAGCTCTCATGCTGCCTCCTCGGAAGCTGCTTCTCAGTCTGGTGGGGACAGTGCGGGAGATGTTGTAGCTCCTGTGCACCTTCTCCCAGGACCGCCGAGTCTGCCTTTCAGGAGAATCAGAATCAGGCCTCCCTCCCTGGAGAGCTCCAGAGGAGGTAATTGCTGATAGCAATCAGATTGGGCGCTAAATAGGGCCATAAACCATTTAGTGCAATAGCTCTGATGATGATAAAGCCTAGGGTGCAGTTGCCAAAACAGAAGTTGAGTTTGCATATCTCTCATGAGCCAAGTGCCTTTGTGCAGTAGCACAGCTGAAGTGCATAGAGTTAAACCCAAGAAGTACAGGATGCAACATATTTTTTAGCTCTAACTTTAATGTCAAAAATCCCTGAAGTTCTTTCAGTGAAAAGATCTTTAATAAGTCTCCTGCCCCCTCCAACCATGATCCTTCTTTCATTGCCCAAGAAAGGTGGAAATGGAGCTGCACTTTCCATGGACTAGCTGGAGCTACTTTTGCACCAGTGACTGTGGTGAACCCACTGAACAATGGATTTCTTTAGGTTCTGCTGGTGCCAAAACTGTTCTGTTACCCTGTCCGGCACTGACACTTGGGGAATTCATGAATCAATACGGGTTGTGCCTACAGTGAGTATGTGTATCCCTGTGATAGAAAACCGGGAGTGATGGATTACAACAGGCACCTTCATTTACCTGACAAAGGTTGTGTAACTTGAATTATTGATGAGGCTTCACAGCATGCTAGTAAATTTTGTAAAAGCAGTGGAGTCCTGGTAATGTGAGCCTCTTCACTGCAGCCTCCATAGTAGAATTTTGCTGAGAAGGGACAGGAGGTGGGTGATGGAAGAGGAGGAGAAAGAAACAGACATCGAGTGGAAGGATAGAGAGACACTGCTGTTTTCATGTGCAAATGATGAGGTGTGCAGAGCAATGAAGTGCGAATTAGTTAGATCATGCTGTGCATTGGAGCAAAAATCTATGGAGTGTTAGAAAGCAACTTAAGATTCAGGGAAGGGCGGGACGGGGAGGGGGGGGAATGATGGGGAATACGGATGCAAGGACAGAGAAGGGTGAACCGACAGCTTGCCATCGGTAGAAATATTATTTGCAGGGATAGTTTCTTTAAAGTGCGTACTCATTTCGGTGAGGTTTTCTTATCCACAAAATGAAGGGTCAAGCCAGAGTTGTCCAGACTTTCTGTGTGGTGTTCAGCATCTGGAAGACTTGCAAGCGTGCAGAGCAAGGGGCTGCGGACCAGAGGGGCTTGCTCAGGATAACCTGGAAGGTGCGTGGCCTGCAGGGGCATTAAGTCAGTGCTATCCAATGGGGAGAGCGAGGGCAGTAGAAGTCGGAGTCCTGGTGGCAGCGTGCCAGCTTGCCTCGATCCCTGCTGGAACACCATTTCAGAGCTAAAAATCAGTGATGCGACAGGCACGGTACAAGTTTGTGGTGTAGCTGCCGCTGCGTACCTGATGTGTTGGTAAGTAGAGCCTTCCCCACACTTTCAGGCTTCCGAACCTGTTGACTTTCTGAGCACAAACAAAGTTACCCCTTAAACTGTTAAATTGGTAGAAAGAATAGGGAAAGAGTGTTGTATCCATCTCCATTGAAGTGACAAATGAGTATAGGATTCTCCTTATAAATACTAATGCCTTTCAACTCATAGCAGAGCTGAGTCCTGGAACTTTTCTTGTCGCAAGCTGCCCATCTCTTTTGCTGTCAGGCTCTGTTTCTTCTCCAGTGGGCACTTAATATTCTTCAGTCCAGAAGAATCCAGTATCTAAAGTCTAAGTTCACATTCATTTTCCAAATGAGAAAACAAAACAAGGGGCATGTTTCTAAATATTTTCCAAAACTGACCTCGTATAAGCCACTTATGTTTCAAAAATGTATAAAACTCTCACTGATTTAAGATAGTATTGTATTTGAATTCCAATATTGATTACGTTTCATGTAATAATATCTCTGTATTGTGGCCAATGAACACTTTCTGTACATTACAACAATGCAGTGCCTTGTTTGCGTTTCTAACGTGTGGTGGGTTTCACAATCAGATTTTTGGCAGCTGTAACACGGACACCAAAGTAGAGACAGACTTAAGCCAAGCGAAGCACCTAATATTCAACTTTATCGGGTTTTGAAGATTGAGTCAGATTCTGGGCTGTGAGTGGTTGAATGTCTTTTTATTGCTCCATAACAAACTCAGTAGACCCAGGAGGAGCCAAAGTACCGTTTTCTCATATCTGAGATAGTCTTATAAATTAGAGGTCTCTATTGAGCCTCCACTGTAGTGTCACATTCTTAGGATCAGTGGTGGGGATGGGGGAGGGGAACGTATTGTGTGGGCTCATGTGCTTCCAGGACCTCTGCAGGGGAAGGGGATGCCCATTGCCTAGGTAAAAGTAAACCTCCTGCAGCAGTCTGTCGTGCACTCCAGGGGAAAAAAAGGTGGAAGAAATAGCATTTAATTATTCAAGACCTGCAAGCTGAAGAGGGTTTCAGGACAGCGAGCTAGGCGTGCGTTGCAGCTTCATGGGCATTCTGCTTTCCCTTCCTTCCCTGCTGGCTCTGGGAAGAAGGGTAGATTACATGAGTATGAAAAAAAAAAAAATCAATTATTTTTCCTTTCACTCAGCTCTTTGTTTTTATTTATTCTGTTTTTGTTTGCTGGGAAGTCACTGTTGATCAGTGACCAAACTGATGACATTACTTTACTTCCCATGGAATGAGGGCATTTCCAAGAGCACAGACCAAAAGAGCATTGGCCCCGAAAGTCGCTCCATATGCGCAGGCAGGGATGTTTTCATGCCCCTCCTTGGCTGCATACAGTGGGGCTGCTCGTGATTGAGCCATTGGTCCTGTTACGATGCGGAAGAATTTGCTGTTGTCAGTCTTGCGCGCTGTGCTCTGCTACAGCTATCTTAGGTTTAAAAGCTGAGAAACAGCAAGAAAAATTTTCAAGATACGGGGACAAATTGATCCCTGGTGTAATGATGATGCAGTGGGATTATGCCAGGGCTAACTTTCAAGCCTTTGTCTTTTAACTTTTAAATGTGGTGATGGTTTTGGTTGCTTCTGACGTGTTTTTTATTGAGAAATGGAGAAAGAAGTACACCTAACACATCTACTGTCTGCTCATGCTTCAGTCCCAGTTTCTAAATAACCCCATTTAGCACCTGCTCACCTGTTTGACCCGGCAACAAAAATGCTATCTTGGCATTTCTGACATCAATACCGCCTTTTTACCCATCCATCCTAAGGCTAAATTGAACCCTTCTGTGTCACTTGCTCCTCGCTATGTTTGTTTTGTTCTAGTCTTCAGAGAAAAATCTAACCAGCTCTGTCTCACTCCTGTTTCCTGCTAGGGATGTGGGCTTTTTTTTTTTTGTGAGAAATGGCTCCTTCCACAGAGGAACCTCATACCCTCAACTTTAGCCTCCTTCTCTGTGCTCCCTGCCTGGACATGAGGACGGAGCAGCCAGGTATTAAAGGGCTCTGACAGCCGTATCTTGGCACGAGGTCTCACTTTTCCTTTGTGGCTGCTGAGCTAACTTGTACCTTTTCCTTTTTCCAACCTTGCTGTTGCCGTGTTTGCTCAGGTAGGCACAGCGTTACCAAGCTGGCAGTGAGGCTGCATCCCAAGGCTGATGCTCCACATAGAGCATTGCCTCGGGTGACACTGGCATGTGGAAATCTTCCCTTGCTGCCTTTCTTCTCTTGACACCACTCCAAGTGGAGCCTTGTGCTGAAAGCATTGCTGGTTTGTGCAGTTTATGAATGTGATTATGTGTGCCGAAAGCAGCCTTTTTTATTTTGTAAGGACCACTTAATAAATGTCACTTATTTGATAGCTCTTAGGCAACTGACTCCATGGCTGCCGTCTCGTTGGGAAGTGGCTGCCAGACCCCATCCCGTTCTCTGGAGTGACAGCTGGCTGGTGGAAGAGCAGACTTGCCTCTTGCCAGAAAAGAGCTGTGGTGGTTTTATGGTAGCTTGCGTAGTAGTTGACTTTCATTCTTAGTTAAGTCTATGTATTTCTGTGTTTGTGCCATTTCAGTTATTATGACATCCCACAAGACAATATTAGCATTCTTGCATGTGAAGTTTCTTCCAAAGAAAACCAAGCAGCTGCGCAACTGAAAGGTTTGAAAAGTGGTACCTGTGCGTCTTACAGAGGCCTATCAGAGTGATTGCAGTGTGGTGGTGGTGAACTGAAAAGGGACCTGCTAGGGGCTGTGGGTGAGGCGCTTCAGCTGTTGCTTTACCTGAGGCCCATGTTGGGGCCACAAGTAATGTGGGTATCTGCAATTTCTCAACTTGAATCCTTCATCCAACCAGGAGTGCGTGTTTTTATATGCAAAGCCTGGTGCTTCAGGAGCTGGGTGGAATTGGTGGTGAGAACACTGTCGTATCCTGCACCGGAGCAGCCAGCTTTCAGTAATGGGTGAACTGTGGTTTGTTGAAATGTTCTGGAGCTTGTGAAGTTCATTGCACAAAAGTCCAGATGCCACAACCAAAGCAAAGACTATCCAAGTGAGTAGTATCTTTTTTGCATAACTTTCGACATGAAACTAACCTTGCTTCCTCATTTGACTTGGCTACAATATTTATTACAATGTCATTCCTTCTCATCTTTTTCCTACTGCTATATGATGTTCAGGTTTAATATTTATCTTGTAATAGTTTCTGACTGGTGGAGCGCTTGCATTACTGGCAGTGATGGATAGTTAATCTTGAGCACAGATAGCTGTGAGGAGTCCAGACAGACTTCAGCCCTCGGTCTCATGCTTGTGAGTGAGGAAATTAGTTTGGAAGTTGTTGTTAAAATTGCTCCTGTTTTAATCTTGCTGCAATAGCACAACTTCTGGCAGTATATGGGTTAGCAAGATGCTTGTGGCTGAGAAGGAGGGCATGTTCTCACTTTGGAAGAGTCAGCAAAGATCTTGTCTTACACCTTTGCTTTGAGGAGATTTACACTGAGGAATTTGGCCCACTTTTCCATTGCCAGGCCAGTCTTCCAGGTGTTCTCTTATCCCTGATTGATCTTCTGGCCTACTTTCTATCCACTATGCATTCAAAGGTGACCAACCTGTCAGTCTTGGCGAGCAGCAGGAGCAAAGATTGTGTGCCTCAGGCGTGTTCCCTGGGGAGACAAGTAATTCTTTCACTGTGCCCTTTGAATTGCCCCTCCTCCCCACTGCTGTATGAGCATCTTGTCCTGTTCTCCATCTTCCACTTCTTGTGAGGTTTTTTTACGTGCACTTTGTAATAGCACTTGCACTTACGTATTGCTCATTTTGCTGTTGAAACTCAGGCTTCAGAGACTCCAGTATACCAGCGATGGAGCAGGAAATGCAACCCAGATCACAGAATTCCTCGTCCTCTGTTCTTCCGAATGAATCCATACTCTTTGTTTTGCCACAAATCTTTCTTCTGCTACGTACTAACAAAGCATCAGCTTCAACTGCAATAACAGAAACATGGCAAGGAGGACTTGGACTCCAGGGACAGTATCTGTCCCTTTCTTTGGGATTGGAAGAGTGGGAACTGTCCTTGTGGATGAAAAGCTTCTCAGAAGGACTATCCTCTGGCAAATGCCTGGACATCAAAGCTTGGGCAATGCTGTTCTCTGCAGTCAGATGGAGGGCGAGAGGGCTTGCTGCCGAGTGCTTAGCACGCTCAGCACTGGGCTTTTGCAAATTAAATGGGTGCCCTCTGCTGCATAAGCCCTACGTTGGCCGCTTGTGCCATGTAAATTATGGTCAGGCACCTTTCCCAAGAAATGCTCTCTTTAAAATTGCGGTTTTGTGCTGATGGTGCACTCATGTAGAATTGGATCTCTTGTGCTCATTGCCTCTTTGTGGCAGGCACTCACCAGTGGGACCGGTTACCTGGGGAGCTGTAGGGCAGTAGCTGTTGACCATCCTTTGCACGCTTATCCACTCAGATGGTACCTGAGATACCATCTGAACATTTCCCACTCCCTGTGTGTCTCTGAGAGACTTTCTAGAGGCCATTAAGCTGGGTAATTTACATGCTTCTTGAGCCTGTGCCTAGGGAAATATATTTCACAGGTAATTTCAAATCTCTTGGCATGTGCAAGAAGTCATTATTCTAAATAGAAAGGGGCTGGTGATGTCACGGGCCCCATTGAAAGGACCACATTAGAGACTGGGATTTTTCTCTCTCACAGAAAATAGTCTGAGGCATTATATTCATAGGGCTTTTGAATGTCAGATGGTTTTGTTTTTAATGTCGGTACTGGTTTAGGAAAGCAGAAGAGAGAATTATCTTGTAATCTTAGATTTTAGTTACATGTGAGCGTATCGTGTGTGAGGGCTGGGAGGAGACCAGCTCCGGGGTATCCATTGGTGTGTGAATTTCCTCCTCTGATGTTCCAGCGCTGTCTTCCAAGGGCAAACATCACATTTAGCATCAGGAGGTTGAGCTGCAGCTCTGACTCTGCTCCCAAAAGTCTGTCTGGATTTGAGACTACCGTTTCACCTTGGTAGCTCCATGCTCCTCTCCTGAAAAAAAAAAACCAGAAAATATTTTTGTCAGACACGTTAGAAGGATTTGACAGTTTAATGTTAATCAGTCACTTAGAAATTGTATTTGATGGGCAGTTGTGCTATATGTGCTTTAATTGTGATATTGCAATGGTGAGGGAGTGTGGATGTCACTGTGATAACTGTGAAGCAAGGTTGTGGGTGCTTTACTGGTTTATTACCTTGAGGCATCTTGTGGGGAAAGAGACATGTGGTGCTTAGGCTCCAGCAGAGTTTCCTAATGCCCTTTTCCTTCTGAAAGGGAAGACAACTTATCGCAGAGTGATGGTTTCTTGCAGAAGGAGGAACTCCCAAGGTGCTTGGCATAGCATCCTTGTTCCTAAAGGTGCTCCAGCACAGCATCCTTCTGCCAAGGAGTACTCCAGGACAGGACGTACTTTTTTTTCTGCTGTGAAAAGCTGTCTTCAGCTGGAGGTGGAGAGATTGAGCCTGATAGACCAATGTTCTAAGCATGTATACCAAATTCTGTAGTACCTTCTGAGTATTTCCAGTGTGGTTCAGTTGCCTTCATTTCAATGGTACTGTCTTCTTTTCAAAGGAAAGGTTGTATGTATTAAGTTTTTTCCCCTGTGGCGGGAGCAGTATTTTTCCCAGCTGGGGAGTGGGGAGGAGGAGAAGAGGACGTGACCTGTGAAAGGTGATGGTTTCATCCCTGTTGCTGTAGTGCTCTGAGTGATGCAGCAGCACTGGGACAAAACCAGACTGGTCTATATGCTTCCACTATCCCTGCCTCAGAGCCTATCTGGATGCCACCTTCCAACAGGAGAGGTCTTGCAGGCAGCTTTTAGATGTGTATCGCAAAGTAGTGAGGTAATGGCATAAAATGCAGTAAACATTTATTTTGTTTTAATGCTCTCCACCCCCACTCCTTTTTTCTTTCATTGCTGAAAGGGACTAATACAATGAAGAGCTTCTGCAAATGAAGACGACTGCATATGAAATAACAGGGTTCTGGGCGTTTGGCTGGTGAGAGATGCAATGAGTGAGCATCTCTAAGTGCTTTATAATAACAATGATTACAACACTCTCTTAGGAGCCAGGAATCTCTCAGGTAGGGGGATGGTGGGGATAGAGGTTGTGTAAGATGGGAGATTTAACTGGATAAATGTCTAGGGACAGTGACACCTGAAAGCCCCCGAGGAATATTGCATATGATGCTGTGAGAGGCTACTCCAGAAACCCCGGGAGACTTGGATTAACTTGGTTAGAGGTTGAAGAATAACGGCAATGGGTGCCCCTAAATAGCTCTTTTAGCAGGAGGGCTTTGCGGCAGAGGTTAATGATATTTTTTCTTGATAGGTAGAGAAGTTGTAGACACAAATTCAGCAGAGGTCTTCCCAGTCCTCTGTCAGACTCCTTAGTATGGCTTGTCTTTTAGTGATTAGATCAACAATGGTGTCCCTAGTGTGTTTCTGATCAGCTGAAATCTGCAGTGCGAAGAGTAGATGCTGAAAGGAGTCCTCCAGTGCCCAGCTGGTGAGAGTTACCCGGTGTGCCATTTTCAGCTCGGCTGAGCTTGTCTTTTGCTGCAACTCTCCATAGTAGTGTTACTCCTCCTGGCAGCAGGAGCATCGTTGGGTGGAGTACCTTGTGTGAACAAGAGCTCTTTGGGAAGCTCTTCCTCGTCAGGGGCTCTAGTCAATCTTTTATTTCCTAGTTGCCACGATGGAATCCCATCTCTTGCTCACCCTTTAAAGAGCACGCTAGAGAAATGAGAGATGACCGCAGTATATGTATTCAAAATTCCATTCCAGCCATCAGGGCATGGCATCCTTTATCATATTTTGCCCCATATCTTGACCAGACTCTTTACACAAATGACCCAAGCAAAGGGAACTGGTTTGCTTTGCCCAGTATCTTACTAACTGAATAGCCAGGAAGTGGTTGTTTTCAACTGTCCTGAAGTCTCGCAGGAGCTGCAACAGCTTGGATAGTTCGGCTGTTGCTCAGCAGTGATACGGGAACGTGGGATGACTCATAGCATCTAATCACAAAGCTGTTTGCTTATGCTTTAGATGACAGTGTTCTGGTGGCAGACTACAGAAACACTACCTGGACTGTCTTCTTCTGGCCGTCTAGTTTGATGTACTCAAGTGACAACTTTGTTATTTCTCCAGGCTTTGAAAAAAGCTCTCCCATCTCCAACCAAAAGTGCAGATCTTGCAAGGTGTGGTTGTTTTGTCTTTTAGAGTGATTCAGCCTTCCATCTGGTGATGGGGATTTACTGGAATGAACAAGAAGATGCAACAAGCTATCTTACTTCTGTTTGTCTCCCAAGGGTGTCATGAATTATACACAGAATAAACAAATAACTTGATATATCTGTCATTATATCATAAAGGACTTAAATAATTCATGTAGCTTGCAAAATCCCTACTAAGACCTACCCTCTGTAACCTTATCTTTGCTGTGGGGGATGGGATCTCTTCGTCCTCTACTTAGATTGCCTGTGTAAAGCAGGAGGAGTTAGCGAGAAGGGAGGTTTTATCATAAAACTTCATCTGTATAACGGGTTGCAAAGCAGCGTGCAAGAGTTATCAGCCCTTGGGGTCTCAAGAGGTGCTGAAAATGACAAGCAACTGCACTGGGTGAAATTTATGCAGGTAGTGTGCTTCAGAAAACTGACACCTATTCACTTATTTATTAGTTCGTTGTGTTTCAAGACCAGATTTGTGACAGGCTTTGAGATCAGGAGCCCGGTTCTAATCCTGCGCGACAAGAGTGCAAACGTGGTGGAACTCGTGGGCTTCTCTTGCTCCTGATGTGCATCAGCAAGTGTGCCGTAGAAACCTAGTTTCAAGATGTAAAATAAGAGTGTAGCTTTAAGAAAGCAGGGAGGCTAAGACATTAGGCTAACTTTGGCTCTGAGCTGTTCGTTATTTGGCGTAGCACATTGCTGGTGTCACCAGTACAGTTCCAGTAATGGTAGTCATTGCCTTTGGCTTATTTTGCTTGTGTTACAGTCCTGGGGTTGCACACTGGTGCTTCTCCCACCATCACATGAGAGATCAGTGAGCTAGCCATTAAAGTTCCTATTCACAGCATCATCCCCATAGCAGCAGGAGCAGTTGATCTGGGTCTCCAGATTTAAATTCATTAACTATTTTATTCCGGTTGTAAGGCAACCAAATTCGGTTTTGCTTATACAGTTAGTAAGTGGCTTGATTAGACGCTGTATGACAGGACTCCTTGCTGGGCAATTCAGCCGTGAGACAGAAAAACAGCAAACTGGTGTACCATCTCGAGGTGCCTGGTTCTGTTCCCACTTACAGCAGCATGAGTTGGTGACTTGCTGAGATCAGATTTACCACTTAAGACTGTGAGGGTTAATTGCCGCACATTTTCAATGTATTTGGGGATCTTTATATGGAGGTCCTGCCAAATAATGCTCTTAATGTCCAAGAATTCATTGCAGGGTGGCTGCCTCATTGAGCGATGACGTGAAGATGAACTCCAGACTGATAAGGATGGAAGGAGTACGATGATGGGGTTCATGGCTGGAAGTGCCTTTTGGGAAAATGCTCTCTTCTGCTGTATGGTCTGCAGGGCATGTGCTGTGTTTGCTTTGCCATTTGTTCTTTTCATTGCTTTACCATGAGAGGCACGTGCACACGTTTGGTCAGAAGAATACAGTGCCTGTGTGGAGGCCTTTTGCAGCTCTGCCAGGCAGATGTACCAGCTAACATATTCAGTGGCTTCTCCTTCCTCTTTCTGTTGGCAAATCATCCACCAACAGATTGCCATTTTTCTCAAACCTACTCTTAGGCTTTAAATTATTCACTGAATTGTCCTTTGGCCTCCAGCTTCTTTGCATATCAAATACTCCAAATCAGCTTTTTATAAAGTTTGAAATTCAAGATAATTTGATTGGACGCATAGCTCTCAAAGAATAGTTATCATGGCTCTGTCATACTGGGAGGGCATTTCAAGTGGGGTCCTGCAGGGATCTGCCCTGGACCTACTTTTATTCAATACTTTCATTAATAACTTAGGCAATGGAATGGGAGATATGCTTATAAAATTTGCAGGTGACACTGAGCTAGGAGGGGTTGGATGTACTTTGGAAAGCATTATCAGAATTCAAAATGATGTAGAAAAATTGAACGGCGAGCTGGATGTCAGCAAAATGAAATTCAGTGAAAACAAATGCAAAGTGCTACACTTAAGAGGGAGAAATCAAATGTACAAATACAAAATAAAGACTGTCTGTTGTAGCAGCAGTGTAGCAGAAAAGATCTTGAGAATTATCATGGATCACAAACTTCAAATCAATGAAGCGCTGTTGTAGCAGAAGGGCACATTTATTCTCTAGTGTACAGTAGTTTCTTGGACAAGACTGGATAGGTGATGTTTTCCTCCTGATACAGCAATAGATTTGGCTTCTGTTGGAGCACCTGATCTCTGGTTTTGGCGTGAGCTTTGGAAGATGTAGGTAAACTGTAGAGAATCCAGAGCAGGACAACAAAAAGGATGAAATGTTTGGAAAACAGTGCAAAAGAGAGAAAGCTGGAAAAAAAAAACCCAAACTAGTTTAGAGTAGAAAAATAAAGAACTGAAGGGCAAAGGATACAACAGAACAGTGATCTTCCAGTTCTTAGGAGCTTGTCATAAGAACTTTTCAATGTCTGCTGTAGGTGGGAGAAGTGGGAAGAGGGAAGTGAGACTTTTGGATGGATAGGAAGGGAACTTTTCCACCACATGATGAAAAATGGAACTGGAAGAAGGTACTGTGGGGATCTTGGGTTCACCTTCAGCAAAGGATTTAAAGAACAGATTAGACAATACTTCATGTGGAGTGTTTGGATGCTTAGATGTACTAGCGCAACTAATGGTGGAAGAGGAATTCTCAAAGCCCCTGCCATTCCATGTGTCTCTGACTGAACACCTCCTGCCTGTTCTGTTTCTAGGTGGAATTAGACTTTAAATGGTTAATACTTCTGTTTTCCAGTAGAGAAAGCATGTTTAAGGAACAATTTTCCTGTTGCCCTAAATGTCACTGGTGGCAAGTTGGTGGTTACTGTTGTATATAAAAAGAATATTTGTGCTCAAGAACTGTTAATGAAACAGAGTTTTTCTGTGTAGTTGTCAGACTATTTGCCCCTCAGTTCTTTCCCAGTTTGAGAAGATTTCTGAGTTATCCTTTTTATTGTGTTGTCATAGTTGTTGGCATGTCAAACTGGTGATAGAGCTGAATTTAGAACACACTAGCCAATGTCTTTCCCCTTTGCGTTTCTTAAAGATTTTCCTTGGAATATAGTTTTGATACTCATTTGTCCCTTCCTTCCCTCTTACAATAACGTCAAAGATGCTTTTTTATTGCAGAGGGCAACAGATAGTAGAGGTGAATGATGTCTTGACAAATATTAAGAAAATAGTGGTCCAGTAGGCAAATTTTTTCCCACCCCTCCTTTATATGAACACCTGTGCACATACTTGGAATTAAAAAAGAGTCATAAAATGACAGTGTGGGAGGCTCGATAATGTCTGGAACCACGGTCAGTAAGTTGTATGGTTGTTTTGAAGGAAACAGGTGTTCTCTGGAAGTTGTATCTTCAGGTACAAAAAAAAAAAAAAAGCCAACCTGTTTTTCTTGGATGGGTAAATATTGGCTCACGGGGGGTTTTGTCACCTAGGTAAGACCAGCAGAAAAGTGGGAGGGGGCATAAGTGTGCACAAACACACATGCCCGCGTGCGTACTGCCACACGCGTGCTTATGGCTAAAGGATTAAGCATCTTGAAGGAATAAGCCAATTATAAGAAGTTCCTGCACAGCAAAAATTAGACAACACAGTAATTAATAACCTTATTAAATAGCAATATTTGGGCACTGAACCAAAGCGTATGAATCAGAGTGAAGCATTCTTGGCTGAACACACCACATGAAGTGTAGACACTTGTACAGAACACTCTCTGTGTAGGACCCAATAAGCTTTTGGGCCACGTATCTACTTAGCAAGTAGTTTTTCCTCTTTTCCTTTCATGTTTGTGGGAATCTTTCTCTTATTTTTTGGACCAGGAAGGCAGCAAGAGAATAGGACTGAGTCTCCTATTTACCTTTTTTTAATATCCTCTCTTGCTCGCAGCCAAACAAGCACTCTCCTAAGGCTGCTTTAAAAAAATAAAAGCATCCTCAAGCAGAAAACTAATTTTCTTTCCTTTTACCTCTCCTTTCCCTGTGCCTTTGTGAGAGGCTTCTTGCAACGAGGCTTATGCTCATTAGTACTTTGTGTAGCTGCCTTACCCACCCCTCGGTTGGTTAGATGTGAAGAGGTGTCACTGCAGCCCATCAAGAGTCTGTCTCTCATGTACCCTGAGCCATCAAGGGGCAGATGGACCCTGGGCTGAGCTGTGATGGTCCATCCTCGTGGTGGTGGCCACAGGCTCCCGGTGCACGGCTTGCACTGGTGGCTTGTCTGTCAGTGTCTTCAGCTTCTGTGCACAAGAGGACGTTGGCCGAGGACAGCCTGTCTCCTGTCTTTCCCGGCAATTCCCTTTTCCTTCTGAAGCCACACAGTTGGAGCAGCGGAGTAGCCTCACAAACCACTGTGGACATGCCCAGAAGTCTCTGCAACTGCTTAGGTCACCTGAAGCGTGAAACGTGCCCCAACCCTGAATAAGAGTTGCTGTGACCAGTGACAGGGCACAGGCACCCGTTCAGCAGGGGTGGACAGGCAGGGTGCTTGGCTTCCTGGACCTGTCTTCAGCAGCAGTGATTGGCCCCCTGATGTGCTGCTTGTCATAGTAAATAGTTTTGAAGCTCTGCTGCTTTCTTTAAGCCTACTTTATCTCATCTTTAAGAAAAATCAAATATGCAAATTATGAAATCAATTAGCATTTTTGTAGTTTTGTTTGGCGAGGCGGTGATAAATGATGTTGTGTTTGCAAAAATCATTTACGTCCCTTGTTGAATGTTGCACGGGAGGCTATAGAATATACAGGGAAAGGAAACAAACCCCTTCTTTTCAGTGCAAGAGATTTTTAATGTATGTCCTGAATGTGTGTGATTATGCCTGTGCATATAATAGTTGTACAGTCTTTAGGTTGGAAGAGTCCTAGGAAGACTCCCCAGCAAAAGCAGAGCCAGCTGGGATGATGAAGATCACTGGGATGTGCTGTGCATGTCACTGCTAAAGAGGGAACAGGGGATGGCGGGGCCACCAGGCTCCTTGCGTGTGGCTCCTGTAGGCACAAAGCCGCTGAGCGCTATCACAAGTACTTGAGCTCAAAGATTTTTCTCGTTGCCTATGTTAATTCACTACAGAGAGCACTAAAGTGGTGCATGGCTCATAAAGAGAGCCGGGTGGCTTTCTGTGAGCAGCACTACATCCGTGCTAGTGGCTTCCCAGTCGGTGCATCAGCTGTTTTCTTTATGCTTTATTTGTAAATGCCATTTCACAAGAGCAGTAGGGCACTCCAGGCTGCGCGTTTTGAGGAATTATTGCTCCTCAAGCCCTGTAACGCCACCTGAGGCGTGCGGTAATGGGCCAGGAATGCAGTGACTGTCATGTCTTACTGCTTACGGCTTCCATAGGAGACACGCTTCAAAGAGAAATCTCCATGTTCGTAATCAGACTATCAGTTTCTTTACCCTCTTCATCCTTGCTACGGTCGTCTTGCATAAAATGTTAGAGTGCAGTGGCCATGGAAGAGAAACAAGAGGCAGAAGGTCAACTGAAACAGAATAGTAACAACATTTATGTTGGTTTTTTTTGAACGGTTGTTTTCAATCCCGCATATGGCAAGTGAGACATACGCTCCAAATTCTGGGATGTGGCCCACTCTGAAGACTTCTGGTCATGGACATTACCAGGCCAAGAAGAATGTAGTAATGGGGTCAGATGCACACAAGGGCTTTTGCCAGTGCTGTGGTGTGGGCAAGGGACGTGCTAGTTGGAAGGAAGAATTTTTACTATCACTGGCAAAAGCTCTTGTATAGCCATAGTACACCAAAAAAAGAAGCTGCTTCTGCTATTACATTTTTTAATCTAGAAACCTGATGTCAACTATGCAGGAATCCCCTCCTGCCTTTTTTTTTTTTTTTTTGTAAGTGTAATATTGTTTTTTTTTTTTTGTAAGTGTAATATGTTTTTTTTTTTTTTTAATATGATATCTAAAGCTTGTACTACAAGTCTTAGCTGGACTTTTTGGAAAACTGCTCATCTATGAGGTTGAGAGCCAGAGAGCCAGGTATTGTAAGGCTGCACCATTAAAGAGACTTGTTGTCTTTCTTATGAATGAAAAATCCAACGGCTTTTCCCTAAAATAGTAGTACTTCTTGGGGTGGAGGCAGAGGGTGGAATAAAAAAAAGTAAATTTTTTTTTAAACAAATCCGCTGACTAAATTTAAATTAATTTCAAATCCCAGCCCAACTGAGCGCTCAGTGTTTCTTTTGCATATACCAACAGAGAAATGCTGGTGCCTCTGTCTCCTCTCTAACTGATCCTCTCTGAAGGCCTGGCCATATGTGACATTTATGCGGATCTGAGCAGTTGTTAATGTTGATGGATAGAGCTCAAGATGGACAGTAATTTTCCCTTGCTGTGGTGATGTAGATGTTCCTGGAGGGAGCTGACACAGGCAGGTGTCACTGAAATCGAGGATCTTGCACAGAGCTGGAAGTTAAGGAATGGTGTCAACTCCATAAGTCCTCGGCAGGGTTTCTTGGACCCGTGGCTGAATATGAGCATATAATTGATTTTTTTCAGTTCACTGGACAAACTGGAGGAGGGGAAAAAGCAATTTAAAAAAATCGGTTTTGGTGTTTCAAGGCATTTTTTTAAATTAATGACTTTTCACAAAAAAAATATTTTTACACAATACTTCAGAAGATTTATGGGTAACTTTTGACAAACTGAATATACCTGTTGATAGCAAACAAAATATTTGACTTAAAAAGGGGAAAAAAAGCCAAACAACCTAACTTCCCCCCCAGCCCCACGTTTGTGACTCATTATCTTTACGCAGTCCCCTTGAAGGCTTTGCTTTCCCTTCTTTGACAGCAAGATGGGTCTTCACTCATCTCTTTCCCTGGATTTCCCCTCCTCCCCGGGCAAGCTCCCAGAGGAGAAGAGACAGCGTTGCCTCTGCAGGAACATGGGAAATAGCATAAGTTACGCTGGGAAGATTTGGCATACGCAATTAAATCTTGTTTTCATCCACAGCCTTGTATGTTATTAACTGACATTAATTTTGCCTGCGTGAGTAACGTGTGTCTGTCTGCCAGTCCCTCCCTCTGTCTCTGTTCGTCCCCCCTCCCCTCACAAGCAGTGCTTCAGCTCTGTTCTGCCAATTCTCAGGCATTTGCTTTATCTGTTTTGATATTTCTGCCCAGCTTTTGGGCTATGCTGCGTAATTCAGAGGCCTTGCTTCTCAGTTGGGTTTCTTTGCTCCATGCTCTCTAGTGGAGCCTCCTCTGTGGCTTTGCCTGGGCAATATCTCTTTCCATGAAGAGTGAAATCACTTGGTGAATCCAAACAAATTGCTGGTCTGCTCCCTCCCATCATCGCTTCGCCACGCTGCTGGCCTGACCTTCTCCTGGTGCTCCTTCCCTCCTTTCTCTGGTGGTGTACTGAGAGACGAATGTTGCTGTGGAAAAAGCATCAGCGGCAGTGCCCGGTGGTGCGCAGGCAATTGAGTGTTGGTTTTCCAGGTCAGACGGGAGATTTGACATTTGCGTGACCAGTGGCCGGAGTCAGGAAATCTCCTTAAAAGAAGGAGAGTTATCAAATTCTGTGGATTTAGAAGAGTTTTTGTTGTTGTTTTTAACTTGGTGGTATTACTGTAAGTGGAAATCTGTGCAGTTGGATGTATCAGAGGGTGTTGTTCCCATTGGAAGGACTGACAGCCAGCTCCCTAGCTGTCCAGGGCTCAAGATGAAGGAAATGCGACATAACACCTCTTCACCCTTTCTACTGCCCCAGGAGGCAGCTCTGCCCACAGTGGACCTGACAGAACCAGCGCCTGGCTCAGGTTGGGCTTAACTGAAGGTGCAACTGCAAAGCAGCTGAGCCCTTGGGCACTCGATGCTCTGTGCTTGGCTCCTGGCTCTGTCCAGGTCTCCCGTGTTGTGCCTCAATGATAACCCACTGCCACAGTAGGACAGACACCTCTGTCCTGCCATGGCTCTGCGATTGCTCTCTGCCCTGGAGCCCTGCTGAAGCAGTAAGCTGTCTTCTGTACACCACAGCGCTTCAACATTGTTAAGCGTTCTGGACTTAAATGATTGTCTATTGCAACTGTACGTACAAGGAGACAAAAAAACCACCCATGCTTTGCAATTTTTGTTGTACCTTCCCCCCCCCGCCCCTTTTCTCTCTGTGGTGCCTTCTGCATAAGTTCTGAAGTGTTGGAGTTTATAACCCGCCCCAGCCGCAGTTCTCAAAGCCACATGTTCTTGGTATTCTGCCTGCACCCGGTGCTGCAGCGGGAGAGCAGTTAACTTAGCTGAGGGCACTGATTTCCTCCCTCTCCCTTCTGTCACCTTGCTTATCTACTGAGTGTCAGGGCTCTGACCCTTTCTCTCTCTTTCTCTCTCTTTCTCTCTCTCTCTGTCTCTCCATCTCTTGCAGTATGCAGTACTGGGCCAGGAGGCTGGAGCAGGAGATTGATGGAGTGATGAGGATATTTGGTGGAGTCCAACAGCTCAGAGGGGTAAGGTGTCTGTCTTTTACCTGTGCTGCCTTCCTTGTGGCAATGAATGTTCTCATCTGTGAAAATGACCTGTGTGAACATTTGCAATAAGGCACCCTCTCGGCTCACCCCATGTGCAGGGTCATGGCTGTGCTTCTGATTGCTGGTCAATTTGATGTGTGTGTGGAAGTGAGCGTGTTTTGTATCTGTCTGTCTCTCGGGCTGCATGGCATTACTATCTGAGCATGTACCTGTGGGGTTTTTTTCCTATATGACACACTAAATACATCTTAAATCCAACTAACCTTTCCTCCAAGAACTGAAGGTAGTTTAATTTGTGTTTTAATTTTAAACTTCTGTTGACAAAGCAGGAAATGTTCAGAGGATGAATTGACCAGCCATTGGAAGCTCTGGATTTTGAAATATACGTAGCAGAGAAAACTGTAATTCTTGTTTGGCTTCTGTTGCCAAGCGCCACAAAACAAACCCCTGTAACTGATGCTGACATCTGCATCCTGCTCCCTGACTTAGCACTGGGGCCCAGCTACGGCAGGCTGCAGAATCCAGACTCCTCTTTTCCTGGCAGCAGTGCTCTGCGTTGTTAGGGCAGTTATAAAACGGCTTCGTTGCGGTTTCTTAGGTGCATGGATCAAAAGGTCTTTAGGACCCTCCCTGTTTCCCCTTCCCAACATTGTTGTGCAGAATAGCTGTTTTGAAATGGAATAATTTGAAATTAGGGTTATGGTGTTAATCTAAAGAAAATGGCCTTCTCTAGCATGATACATTTGTTGCCCCAGAAAACAGCATGGCGTGTATTTGTGTTTTCTTGTAGTGTCGTGTTTTCAGATACCAATGATTTATGGGTCTTTTGCTATCTATCTTATACTGGTAGCTATACTGGCTTCAATGGAATTGTTCATGTTTTATACTGTGGATTGCAACCCAATGTCTAAACACAGAAGTTTCACTCACCGAAGGCTTGCAAAACTCGTTCCTAGTTCGTGCATTCAGTCACATCCATATTTGAGCTCTAGAATAGTGTATCTGGGCTTTGCTTGCATTCATTTCAACTGTGCTTCAACTGGATTGATGTCATCTTCATGTGCAGCATGAGAAGCGTATGCACCGCTTTGGTTTGGACAAATATTAGTGATTGTATCCGTGCATTTGTGCAGTGAAGTTTTGCATGTTGGCAGGGTCTTAGAATCAGAGCCAAGGATGGGAGTTTTCCAGGCAATACATGGGCGCAACAGCCAGCACACTCTTCAGCACAGCACATTAAAAAAAAAACCCAGAAGAATGCTACTACATTTTGTACGTGTCCTCTCTTACAATTTAGTCCTATTAGCTTTGATTTTGCTCCTTTGCATGTTAAATGGGTATATCATGTAATTTTTTTAATGCCATAATTAAATAGAAATTACACCTCCAATTTGCCAGCACTTGACTCCTATTGGCCAGTCAGTCAATTACAGGTAAGAGAGCTTCCCACTTTTCTTGTTTAATTTTTCTGGTAGAACACAGTGCATCACTTTATTGGATTAATGCCAGATAAACTGACTACAGAGGGATTGAAGTAATTTTTTTAAAATCTGTTTTGGAACCTTCTTGTGAAAGGAGAGACTGTGCACAATCATTGTATCTGGTGAATGCATAAACCACCTGAAGCCAAGAAATGAGCTACTGAAAATTCCAATATCAGCTGTTAAAACACCAGAAAGGACTAGTAGAGGCTGTCTGTGGATCTCCAGGGGGAACTGGGGATGTGGAGTTTGGGTTTGGTTCGTAAGTACAATATCAAGTGAATGACACTTAAAGCCCACATCACTCACTAATGCAGGCTAGCACAGCTTTGCTGATGTGAAATAGCACAGAGTGCTTTGTCCAGAAGAACTCGGAGCTGTACTTGCAGGGAGTCCTCTTGCCCATCAGTTACACGGTTTCGTATGAGCTGCAGTACGGGAGCTGTTTAATGTCGTGCGGTAGTACTATAGCCCACTCTGACACATGGATAAAAAAACAACCAAACAAATCCATATTCTGCTGCAACCACGCTCGAAATTTAGAGGGTGGCAGCTAATTCTTAAGGTTGGGACTTGATCAGTGCTTCCCTTTTTGTAAAGGTCACTACCTGGGCCTGACTTGAACTTGGTAGCTCACGTTGCTCCATTGTCATGCTGGCTTGCAACCAGGATGGACATGTTGGAGTCCAGTACCAACCCACAGAGCTGTGTTGTGCCCGGACACAGGGTGAGCAGGGGAGAAGGGAAAGCCACTGCAAGAGAAGTAGTGGGAGCTGAGACATCTGTCTAGCTGGGAGCGAATCCCACTCACTAGGATTTCTTAGCAAGGTTCATTATTAAGCTAAAATAGGTCTATCTGGGGCAAAAAGGATAAAGAAAAATGGGGCAAGTAGAGCCTGTTTTTTGCCAATACTTGGTGGTATTTGGGGTTGCCGTGTTGGCCTGAGACATTCAAAGTGCCTGCCGAGGGGGTTTGTGGTGCATAGTGCATAGGGAGTGATATTAGAAGTAGGGGAAAAGTGCTCCACTGACACCTAAGACAAAACTGGTCCTTCTGAACTCGGTGGGGTCTGCTGTGCCGGTGGTCAGTCCCACTGCCAGCTCATGGATCTGTGAAGCCTGTAAGCACTGGGAGTGGTGCAGTGCCAGAAGGGGATCTTCCCTTTCCAGTTCAGGCCTAACTATTGAAGTGACAGACCAGTAAATAATACAAGTACCCTCCTCCCAAGTTTAGTTTACTTACAAATATTTTTTCTCGAGTTCCTGTGAAAGGATGTGAACTTGTTGTTTGGTTGTCAATGGAAATCGTTAAAATTTTGTGGCATGTGAGGCGTGAAATTTATTGTCAAAAATAAGGTGTCCAGGACCGTAACAGTGCTGAATGTTTGATCTTACTGGACCACTTCCCACCCAAGAATGATTTTTATTTTAACTCTTCAGTCATTTCCTAGAGCTGGGGTACTAAATGTCAAATGCCCCTGCTTCCCTCCTGCCCTCCTCTCCTGCAGGGTAGACAGACAGTCATCTCTTATGCTTCCCCTGGGAGTATTATCCAAGCTCATACCATTCAGATGCTTCCTTGCACAAGTGGACCATTTTTCTATAGCAGTTACAGAGAAGGGTGAGAAGCTCTGAGATGCAGAGCGACCCAGGGGCTCTCCTTTCAGCTGTGAGGTACCAACTCGCTTCTCTCCTGCAGTCTAGACCTTGAAACCACCCACGTGCAAATGTCCCCATGTGTCAACCTGGCTGTGGTAGGGCTGCCCGCGTATCTGAACGTGGCGGACTTGGGGTTGTAGGGAGAACTGTGGCCTTGTTGAGTTGATTCTCTGCCCAGTGAAGTCAGCGTTCAGCCCTCTGCGTGTTTGTGGCGCAGCGCCGTGCTGGCTGGCTGGTTGCTCTAGGCATGCCTCAAAACAAATCCCAGCACTCAGACGTGAGGCCATGTTGCTTTGTCTCCCTTGCAGCTCACCAGAGATAACTGAGAGCACAAATCATTGCTAACTGAACTGGCACAACGAATGTGGAACCCCAAACTGCTAACTGGTTAGGCTGAAATTCTTTAAATAATTATGCCTCGAATAAGGAATATTACACTAAAAATCCAACTCTCTGACCTCTTTCTGATCTTTTTCTGTTGGTGACTTTCTTTGTGGCTATGGTGGACTCTTCATCACTTTGCAGAACAAAAAAATGGTTTTGACATTTCTTGCTACGCTGCACTAAATTTCTGTTTCTTCCAGTGTACTTGGCACAAGTAAAGTTGTTGACATTAGTCAAAAGTGAATGAATTTGTTGTGTTTCCAGCCTAGATGGTTCCTTTATGTTGCAAAGCCTACTCCAGGGTAGACTCTGTGCTCAAGACATGGTTCCCATGCTGGTGCAGCCCTGTCCCAACCTACCGGTGTCCCGTTGTGCTGTCACTGGTGGCAGGACTGACGGCAGCAGAGCCATATGTGCTGCTGGGTTTTTGCCTCGCTGAGCAGCAGCCCTGGATGTTGTGTTAAACTCCTTTGCTGAGTAGCTGTGCTGAGGTTCTGAGTCTCCTCTGACTTGTGATTGATCCTGTCTTCTGAGGTGAGCAGCTGGCTGGTCAGACCATGTCGTCGTCCTCCTCCTCCTCCTCTAGTACCTTTTATCTGGGGCTGCCTGTTAATGGGCTTGTTTCTTTGCTGGCAATCTCTGAGGAAGCCAAAGCCTTCAGAACGAGATGGGGAGAGGCTAAGTGATATAAATGCTGAACCTCCTTTTCTGCGCTGTCTTCCTTTCTGCTGTTTCCGATTGTCTTTCCTGAGCACTGTTTCAGTAGCAGGGACGAGCGCTCGCCCAGAGGCGTTGCGCGGTGGCGATGCAGCCTTTCCCAGTTCAGCACGCAGGAGTTAGCAGGGGCCGAGTAGGGCGCTGAGCTGGACCTGTGCTGCGCCTGCTCTCCTCTCAGTGGTTCAAGTTCATGTCTGTCTTTTGTTCTTGCTTGTTATCTTGTGCTGTTGTCTCAGCTTTGTTTTACCTGGCAGAAGCACTACTGTTCATTTGTCTGGTCTTTTGTGAAAAGGAAGGGCAAATCCTGCTGGCTGGGGCTTGGGGCAGAGTGACCAGGGTCTGTGCAGGTGCCCTCGCCTTCGTCTGCCTCACAGCATCACCTGCATTCTGCCTCTCCCTTCTACTCGGCTCTGCTTCTCTGATACGTCACCTCTTGTTTTCAAAGCATGACCATCCTCGAGGCAGCCACAAGTGAGGAACTGTGGTTCAACTGTGCACAAGGAAAGTCATGGGTTAAAAAAAAATAGTATATTAGCAGAGTTTCGGCTTGGATCTGGAGAGCTGAAGTGGCATCCACCTTTCATATTATTGCAGTCACTGGCACTTGGGTGGTGGGGTCTCTGCAGCACTGAGTATTTCCCGTGGCTGTGGGAGTGCATCCCTTACAAGACTGCTGGTGCAGACCTGAAGTCACTTTAATGCCAGCACTAGGAGGTAAGCCGTGCTCTTATCAAAGGAGCTGCCAAGGTTTTCTCTTCAGATTTTTTGATCTTGGGTAACTACTGGCATAAGAGTAACATAGCCTAAATTGTCTAAGTAGCTGTGGTAGTATATGATGTGTATGTAATTTGTTCTTTTGTTTTCCTTGAGTATATGAGCACTCACCTGGTCATTCAGTAGGGCTGGAGAATTTGTAAAGTGTTTATGGGCTTTTAAATGAATGATGCTAGGGAACTGGAGCCCCCTCACTCAGTGCTCTCCATGTAGTGTCTAAGAAGCGTGTCTGTCTGCTTCCAAAGGGCTCTATCAGATGAACTGGGCATCTACAGAAGGGCAGTGGATGTGATCCTTAGATGTGGGAGAGTTGAGAATAAAATGCTGATCTTCTGATACTTAATCCAGTACCATAATCAAAACTCTATAGCAGATTGCCTCTGGCCTTTTCCTCCTGAGCAGTCAGCCCCAGCCTCTGGAGTGGGAGATGAGTGATGCCCAGTGACTGCGCTGTGCTTGACAGAGTTCAGGGAAGGAGTCTGAGCACACAGCTTGGGCAGCACACACAGCCAGCTGCTTATGCTCCAGCAGTGCTGAATGCCTGCCTTTCTTCCAAGTAGCGCAGGGGAGAAAGGACCTCATTGAGTTTTCCAACAGCTAGTGCCCATCTAGGGGCCGACCGAGGGTATGGATTCTGTACCCCAGTGAGATGGTGCCTACCTCCATGCTCTTGATTCCCAAGCTGATGTATTATCTGTCTGATCCTTGCTCTTCCCTCCCCCTCTCCTCCCAGCGTGCACACAGCCTGCTTCCGCACACCATCGCTGCGCCCTCCCCTGCTCCTCATGTTTGATAAGAGGAAGTGTGTGATGCCAGATAAACACATTCCTGTTCCAAACTGCTTGGGTTTATTTTAATCTGCCTAGGCCGTTCAGCAGCCTCAGCACTCTGTTCAGCACCGAGTGCAAAGCCAACAATATATTATCAAGGAGGAGCATTTAAATGTCCTTAGCCTTGCAGCAGCTTGGTTGGAGATGGGAGGTCCTCCACTACCCTTTGCTTGGGCCAGCGTCTGCCATCACTAGCCCCCTTACACCCTCAGTCTTACTTCTCACTCTTTCTCTCTTCTAGAACCATATTGTATCTGTACTGAGAGATGTCAGGGAAACATATGCTCCAGCTTTTAGTACATTTGCATAATTAGAGTAATGTGTATGAATAATTTATAGCTGTATGTGGCTGTTCAGTGTGTGACGTTCGCACCCCTCGCTAAATCCTTTCCAGTGGGTGGTGCAGATCCTGCACCGCAGCCATTGTGCCGATGCGGTGTACAGCCTGCTGGCAGATGCGGGAGCCCTGCTCTGGGGGATCGGGCTGTGCTATATATTTGTATGGAGTTTTCTGTATGTAGATATTTAGTGAAGAGAGGTGGACTTTTACAGTTGCAAGGAAAGAGCAGGCTAGAAGCCTCAGAGGCTAAAATGCCTTAAACTCTTAGACTCAGAACTTGCTTCGTTTATGCAGAAGCTGTGAATGAAAATGTTCTACAACATTTGAAAGCTGAGGCGGGGATTTTTCCAGCAGGACTCAGGTGTGACTGGTTTGTTAGTTTGTGTGCCAGGTTTATGTGTTGGGTTTTTTTAAATTACTTTTTCAGATCATAAAACTTAGCAGCTTGCTGGTGGGGGAGGGATAATCTTGCCTGCACTGTGTCACAGAGCCTGATGAAAATGAGTCGGTCGATAAATAGTAGCGAAGGATTGCCTGGGCACCGTCTCGCTATTTCCCAGCTCTTCAGTGTACATGTTCTCATGCTGGAAAGCCCAGAGTCCCAAGTAGGTTTTCCAAAGGAGTGATCTGAGTGGTTGAATTCTGCTGTTTTATGTTCCAGTTAATTTTAGCTTAAACTATATATGGTCCTTTCCAAATGTTTGAGAGCCTTGGCTGGGAAGCACTATGTAAACTGGAATGAAGTGCAGGCATGCACTCTGACTAGCTCCTTAGTGTTACCCACTGGGAAACTGAGGCAGGTGGTTAAGCTGGGCAAGTCCACGTGACAAACATGTAGTGCAGCCTGGACTGTTCTCTGTCACGTGTACAGCCGGCAAGTCCTTAGAGGGTGGTGTGTTTAGGAGGGTAACAGGCATAGTGATAGTTCTTAAAGCCCTTGCTTTGAACCTTTCACTTTACAGAACTACTTGTAAGGATAGTGCACTTGCCGCTGGTTGGTGAGTTAGCAAAATCCGAAGGGATCGCTGTGAGTTTTATGGAGTCATTTCTAATTTATATTGCCATCAGTGACAAGTTAAATAAGCCCAGCATTCGACAGACTGATGTTCAGGTGCATGCATCTCCTGACTGTGCCGCTCTGCACTTTGTGTCCAAAACCATAGCTCATGTACCTACCAAGCCAGTCAGCAACGACGCTTCTAAGATCCTCATGAATATTCAGTGGAACTCTGGCAATTGATAGTCTTGCTACTACACAGGCCTATGAATCCATGGGAATGATGAGACCTTGGTCAATGTTCCTGGAAACCTCCTTCAGCCAGGTTGTCCTGCCCCCGACTGAAGGAGCCCTTGCGATCCCTGCATCTGTTCCAGTTTGAGTAATTCCCTTCAGAGCACGTTTCAAAACAAAGCGAGACAAAATCCACACCAACCATGCCGGAATGTAGGATGAATAATTAGGTGGAGATCATTAAAGTTTGCCTCCTTAAAAACATACATAGATTGTTCTTTAATGGAATGTTAATGGTTTTATTATTCTCTCCAGATGGTTCTTTTCCTTTACGTTCACAGGGGAATTGATATAGCCTGGGATTCAGTCTCCCGTGAGCAGAGCTGATAACCAAATATGGGACTCTATCACTGATCGAGATACAAAACAGTAGAAAATATGGATACGTATCCATCATAGTTTCAGATTTGTAGTGTTATTTATAGGCTGCAGGTGCCCCCTCAACTTGAAATGCTTCAGGCTGTGGAGTTTACATTTCCCTTCCTAGTAGGTCCGTTGAATGCTTGGTGTTGGACACTACAGAATCCCAGTTTTCTTGAAGCCGATCAATCACTTCCAGATACTGGACTGTGGATGAGCCTGCAACTGCCAGCCCTGAAATATGTGCCTGTACTAAAGGGTTTAAAGAACGAAACTGTCATTAGATACTCAGGGTTATTTTCTAGAGGAAGCAGTAAGATGTGTCACATCTCCTTTGTTCTGCATGTAGTGATGCAGAAGGGCTTGGGAAGGAGGGGAGAACACAGTGGAGGTGACTTCTCAAGGGCACAGTTGTGGTTTTTATGTTCCAATGTGGCTTCAGCTGGGTAAACTGCAGCTGCGAGCTTGCATGTTAAGTGAGTGTATTTATCGTTTCTCATTACAACAGATCACCTCTGACATTTGATGTGAGTAACTTGAATGGGCCCCTTATTTCAAACATCCAGCCACGCTGACCTGTTGGCCTGCAGTGATTCTGCTGGCTTTATAGGTACTTATTTCCTTTTAATTATGTAGAGTTAAAATATTATTGCGAGGGAGAGAGAGTGGAGTCAGATATTAGATCAGCCTTGCCCTCCTCGCTGAGGTACAGATGATCTGCTTATATTGGAGAGCTTTTGCTCAAAGATGGAGGACTTTTGCTATGGTTAAAGCTATAGTTTGCTTTAAATAAAGAGATGGCTCTGCTTTTGGGAGGAACTGCCTCTTGGGAGACTCCAGGTTTTGGTAACCTGTAGGGATCTGCAGCTTTCAAACACTTGTATCCTTTGCAGCTTGCTGTGCTGATGCTGCATACAAGGAGCTTGAAAAACTCCACACTATTTCATGTCTTAGGGGTAAGCCAGGTTCTCTCATAGTTAGAGAGGTCACATCCTGAGCAGAGGGGGGAAAGGGAGAAAGGAAGATGAATGGGCAAAAGAGGAAATGTAGCAGGAAGGGGATGCTAACGGTTACGGATTCTCCGCTCTCCTCTGCTCTCAGGCCGATCAATGCCGACTGACATATATGGAGCATCTTCTCTTTGTTTTGATACGTTTTGGAGGATTCATCTGTTTCATTTTTTTGGGATTTATATTTGTGTCTAATCCTTGTGATTCAGTTATTCACTGGCCTTCAGATTTTATTGACTTTTTTCCCTTTTCTAACTGACCTTTCACACCTGTAAGCATCCAAGACAGATTTAGTATGTATTTGTTCAGCACCTACCATAACCAATGGTGTCCTGCTTTTTGAACGCTGACCATATTATAAATATTAAATAGTAAGTAAAGGCACTGAGAAAAATCCTGTCTGAATGAAACATGAGTTTTGCCTGTGCAAAGAGATGCTGTGAATGAGAGGCATGACTGTTTCTATCAGGACAGTTCCCTAAATGCCTTGGACTAAATGTCTTGGACTGGGTGCAGGGTCTAGATATTTGTATGTGTCAGAGGAGCCACTTTAGGGACTGTTTAAGCAGTAGCATGAGTTATCATCTGTTGGATGCCCAAGTGAAGCCTTTGCTTGTAGCAAGAAGGCAGGGAGCAGATTTTCAGTTCCCCGCTGTGATTGTAAGGCCAGGTAAATAGAGAAGGAGGAGACGGCAGGGGGTTTATGTGACTTGAGGAGCAAAGAAGATTGTAATGGTAAATGTTGGATTACTTTTAAAAACAAGTAGGTCATTGAAGATACCATGGTTGGTGAACAGAAAAAGAAAGAAAGGCGGATTTATTCCTTGTTCTTCTAAAGATTTGTTACACTGTAAAGCTCACTTCACTGCTCAGCATGCTGTCATTTTTAATTTTGGAGGTTCTTTGTTTCTGTTTTTGTCAGTAGTGCGGCAAAGATGACACTGGACCTGAGATAAGGGACCCGGGATCTTCAAAGGAGCCTTGGTTCCCAGTTCCCCTGGGCATTGTGAGTAGGCTGGGCCTTGCTGTAGTAAATTCCCTTGCTGGGAACATCAACTATTGTTTCAGTTTCCTGCTTTAGCAGGGATTTGCCTGTGACCCTATGGTACTCGAGACAAATTTTTTAAAATTCAAACTATCTCTTTTCTTCTGCCCCTTTTGCAGAGTGCTAGCGTGCAAGAAAAACATCCGTCTCCATCCCTGACTTTTGTTGAGGGGAAAGGATGGCTACTTAACATCAGTGATAATTATTTGACATGAAATACAGAGTATTCATAGCATCGATACTGTGTATGTCTGATTCTGGGTATAAATGATAGCTCCATAGATTCATAAACGCTCAGTGTCTCGGTATTCATTGAAAAAGGAATCGTAGCATGATAATACCATGCTTGCATCCAGTGTATTTCATGGCTGATTATTAAAATTACTTGCAGACAAGTTTGCTCTCGTATCTCCGTACAGAAGAGAAGGAAAACATTGCAGTCTGTTCACTGTAAGCAGGTAAATTGAGACTTGGGCCAGGGAAATCCTTACTCTGCACAGTTCTGGAGGGCTGGGGAGGGAATCTGTGAGTCTCCACTTCAGGGCTTATCTTCCAAATGTCTTCCTTAATAGCAACTGTTCAGTTTGTCACTTCTGGCTCATTACTACATCCATTAGCACTGAGCAATGGATCCTAGGAAATACAAGTGAGAGAGACAAACTTTCAGCTTCAAATTCTCCCTTAGGAAACTTATTTCCAGCATTTTTCACAAGCGGCAGCTTCTTCTTGATATTCATAGGGTTTATAACACATGACATTTTCTTTTTGGCTCTGCCCTCAGCTCCCTCCTGTGACCAGGTGATACACCTTCGTTCTTGCCTTGCCTCTGCTCTTGGTGCGAGTTTGCAGGGCTGTGCTCCTGATGCAGAGCCCCAGCCGCGGTTGATTGCTAGCTTTCCCTCCTCCTTAGATGTGTGCTAGCTCTCGAACGACATTTTGAGGTGCCTGAAGCATTCTGTGGAAGAAAATTAATTGGTTTTGACAAACCACAGCAATCCCTTGGGTGCCTGGGAGTGCAACATTTATTGAAACCAGGCAGGAAATCAAAACGCTCTGGTGTTGATTCACCTCTAGTGCAGCTGTATCAAAAAAAAATAAAAACAAAAAAAACCCTTAACCTTCCTCTGGATTTTTCACTCTGACATTTGGATTGTCCGCTAACTTTCTAATGAAACCTCCTTTTTCTTTTAAAAGAGATTTTAGTGGTCACGAAAGATGCCAGAATGACAGCACAGGGAGTAGATGGTCTCTGTTTATCCACAGAGCAAATGCAGCATCAGGGCAAACGTTCTTGCCATTGTACTTCCACCTTGACCTGCAGCATCCCAAAGGAGGGCAGGGAATTGCAGTTTTCTGGCACTTCTAGACTTGACCTTTCTGCTTACACAACTCAGTAAGGAATCAGGCTTCTCCTGCTATTGCAAGACAGTATTAAGGAGAGATTTTTCATCACAGCTGTAGATAGAACAGCTTCAGTGCAAGCTTCAAACTGAAAGCACTCTACCAGAAACCACCTCCTAGCCCCACTCTGCCAGGAGTCTGGCCTGTCTTCCTGACACAGTGGTTACAACCCGATTCATTTCTAGAACATACGTTGTTATCCTGTGCAAGTTACAGCCATTCTTGTTGGCAGAAGAAGGTTGGTATATATGTGAAAGGTGTGCTATGGTGTGTAGTGCCAGCTGCGACTGTGCCTTACAGCCGTGTGGATGCCTTTCAGTCGGCCACTGGCTTGAGACCACTGGTCAGCTCAGTGCAGACTTGCTAATGGGAGTCATTAAGTTACCCTCAAGGTTGAATTAGTGTTGGTTCACCCTTGAAAAATAACCAGCAGTGTTCTTTTTATGCTTCTGAAGGCAAATCTGGGAAGCGAGGGTTGCAGTTTTTAATCAAAAGCCAGGTACTGCCCAGCTACAGGCACAACATAAGGGCTGGTTTGAGTATTACATGGGGTGTCCGTCTGTCGGTCTGTGAAGTGGCACAGGGTTTCTGGGCCGTGCCCTGCATGATTGGGCTGTGGAATGTTTTTACGTGTCTTTTGCTGTCTATGAGCATCGCCAGGAACGGTGTTAATATGGGGGATCCGCATGCTTTTGGCCTGTAGCATTAGGGTTGTAATGGATCCTTGGCTCATGGACTGGAGAGAGCACTGGAGCCACTGGAAAGGTTTGGGGAAAGGATTCACAGGCAAATGATGTAATGAGGTTATTCAGCCACTCCAGGAGCCTTATCGCAACAAAGTTTTGTGACTTTAGCAGGTTCTTTTTCCGTTGTCTATCACCACAAGTTTTATATGGGTGAGGTAGGGGTGAGCACTCAGAATTCGGTAACGGGTATCTGGGGGAAGCTGTGTGTTAGCAGAAGGTCCTGAGCTCCTTTGTGTGTTCTCGCAGTAGCTGCAAGTGCCAGAGGTGGGACACCAGGCTAAGAAACCAGCCTTCCCCCGAGACTGCCAGTGTGGTTAGAAACCCTGCAGCTGGCTTGAAGCTCCTGCTAATTGCTGGAGTGACAGAGACGGGGAAGCGCAGGGGACAGGAGAAGCATTTGCTTCTAAAGTCTTGCTGTGAATTGGCTCTTTACCGTTACCGCTTGCAGAGCCAGGGCAGGGTGTCTGTAAAAGCGACAGATGGGGAGACCAGCCTTAGTAGGTCCTTGAGACAGAGCAGGTAATGTGACTGCGGCAGCAAGTGGAGGAGTGTGAATGGCTGCTCGCTCTGCGTCATGGTGAGGCGGTGAGAACTCCTTAAGCAATTAATTAGTGCTGCTGAGAAGCTGAGCTCAGTGCTAAAGGTGATCCGCAGTTGTACCAACAGATACGCACACAGGCTTTATTTTTCTGGCTTGGGACCTAGCTGGGGGGTTGTCTTGGTGGTTGTTCATGAACAGCTTGTAGGAGCATTGCAGTACCTTGTTGAATAGCTTGTCAAATCATTGCCTTAGAAATCTAGTAATGTGGGAGTCCAAAGAGGGGGTCACCAGTGATCCTAGATGCAGCTTTGGCAGGTCTGGGTCCTGCAGAGGAACACTTGTATACATGGTCCATGGCAGAGTGGTGCTTCCATGCTGTAGGGCTGGCTGCTCCATCCCACCTGTCTGATGTCAGGTCACATCGAGCGACATAAGAGGGCACCAGCACTTGGGAGGAGGGTCAGTGCATATGTTCATACAGACAGGGGTGATCGAAATTTGCATTAGAAGCAACTGTGACCTGAGTGCTGGCAGAGCTGATGCACGAAGTGGCATCACTGCTCTCTGGAAGTACTGCGTGGATTTCTTCTTTACCTTTTTCCTCCTCTAATGATTCTGCTTTCTGGCGTAACAATTACCCACTTTGGGTATCAGTGTCTATAGGAAACTGACTCTAGCTAAATTTGTAAATTAACTACTTTGAAGCGTATGCCCCAGATGTCAGTAGTGATAGATACTGTTGAGTGGTTTCTAGCTAGAAAAGACTTTGAGCAGTGTAATTTTTCATGGGAAAACTTGCCATATGCTTCTCCAGGAGGCTTTTCTGGGCAATTAAGTGACATGCTGTATGCAGAGATAACGGGGATTCAGAGAGCTTTAGCATTTCATCTTCTGTGACACATCATATGTGGAGTGGAAATGGTCACTATGGGTTTGGCCCCCGGTCTGTTACTTCCACAGGAGTAGGGTTTACCACCCCAGCTATTGCTCATAACCACCAGGACTCCTGTGCTGTTTGTTGTATGAGCACGACACACCATGAAATTGGGATATGGGAGGATCCATGGCAGAGGGATTCCCATCCTAAGGACAAGGGAGCCCAATGAATGTCAGAGTACTGAGCTTTGCAGGGCACCAAGGCCCATCAGCTCCTGAGCCGGTGGGATGCCTGGTAACAGAGGGACAACTCTCTGGACAAGGTTTGAGTGTCAAGGGAGTGAAGATCCTTTGATGCAACTGAACGGCACCTTCTTTTACTTTCTTATTTAACAGACTAATAAAAGTTCTTCTCCCAAGGAGCGTCTGACTGTAGGGAAAAGCTAAGTATGCTACTGCTCGCATCTAGGGTAACAGGGCAAAGAAGTCTGGGGGAAAATTCCGCAAAAATCATCATTCTAGCTGCATGCAGGGTCTCTTGTGGCTCTTGGCAAAAGAAGGCTGCAGCATGAATTGTGAGTTAGGGGACTTTTGGGTCCCCCACAGAGAACATCTTCTGGTAGCACTGGTAGCTTCAGTCGGTCTGGGAAGCGAGATGTGGGCTGCCCGGGTCCCTGTGCGGCTCCATGCACCGTGCCATCTGCCTCTGTGCCTCCCAGGAGTCGAGCCCTCTGTTTGAGATTTTCCTTGCTTGACTTCTCTGTGCCAGCAGTCCTGAGGTTCCTGCTGCTTTGCATTACAGCCGTACATCAAGAAATCCCAGCTCCTGGGGTCAAGTGCTAAGCATTTGCTTCTTTATCAGATATTTACTTAGGAGAATTTCATTATTCTGAATCTACTACCTTTGAATACATTCATATGCAGTAAATTTATTCTTGTTCTTTTTGAAGCGACTTCTATGCTAGAGAAAACTTTGAAGAAGACCATTTATACCAAAGCAATTACTTTCCCGGTAATTTTGTATGTATTTTATTGCAGATACTGTATTTCTATTTGACTGTGAGCTTTCTACCAAGTGCCACTGCTGTGCTGGAAGTGGAGGAAGTTAGATACTTGAGTTTGTGATGCCCCAACATTTTCCCAGTTAACACAGAATGTATTTGTCTAGGCACTTATCTGAACAAGCTCCACCTGCTTGAATAAAGCTACAGGTTGATCTTGTCAGAGTCCACTTGTGGTGCTTCATCTGAAGTGTGCGGGAGTTCTGTTTTCTTGTGGGTTTTTTTTGTTTGACTGGTTGAGTTTCTGGCAAGATCAGTGTGTCAGCTTCTGGTTGTTGGGTTTCTTCAGCCAGGTGGTAGAGGCATTTTTATGTGACACTGCAAAGGGCATCTCCAAAGCCTTCTCATTCAGGAACCAATATGGATAGCTGAAGTGTTGGCAAAACCAGCTTCCTATAGGATTTGAAATAATAAACAAACCTTTAAAATAATCCGTCTGCAAATGATTTCCGAACGTGTGGTCGGGGCAAAGCTGAATTCTTTACTGTAGCAGCTGCTTTGCTCTGGCAATGTGCTGTAATGCCATATGTACAGGAACTCCTTCTGGTGCCTCAGTTGCAGCCCTCTGTGCACAGGATCTCCTGCAGTCACTCGACCAAGTTCAAAACAAAGCAGGAGGAAAAGCTCAAGAAAGAATTCAGACAGTTTGGTCTGATAATCCATCAAGACCCCTCTCCACTGGTTTATATTACATGCTGTGCTTCCATGGAAGAAAAACTAGCAGGTAAGTCATTGAGCACCTCTGTGCTGAAAACAATAAAAATACTTGGTGGTCCATGTGATAAAAAAGCAATGCTTTAGGGCTGAAGCTTTGATTTGGTCCAAAATTGGTGTTTTTATAGATACTGCTAGTGATAACTGTCCATCCTCTATTGAAATGGGCTCTTCACATTTCCAGAGTTCAAGCCATGTGCAAGAATCTTTCTGAAAATGGACAAGGAAAACCAGAGGAATGTGCACAAGAGAGAAGCATGTTCATATTAAAATCCTGAATATGTTTTTCCTCCACCATGAGTTCCTCATTAACAAAATTTGTTTCATTTACAACTAACTCATTGACTACTTTAAAAAAAGGAAAACCAAAGCAAACCAAAAACCTTAAAGAAGTGGCGGCCCCTGTTAAATTGCAAATTCTGTATTCCGTGTTGGAGTGTTGTTCAGTGGGAATCAATGATATTTATAGTGCGCATGTCGACATAGTACACCAGAAAGCAAAAAGTGTTTTTCAAGGGAATTATTATACAGAAAAAAAAGTAATTGTAAACTGTTGCTGTTCAAGTATGTGCTCAAGCCCAAAGCTGAAATGAATAAAAGCTTTTCATCTGAACAGCCCTCAAATCCCAGTCTACACTTTGTGGCTCGTTTAACCCTTGCAACAGAGTGAAGAGAGGTGTCACTTAGTGACTTTCCTACTAATATGCTGTAATGAGGTAGACAGAAACATTTATCTGAGCATTTCTGTGGCGTGAAAATGTCGTAGAGTTTTCTGGGCTGTTTGTTATCCTGGTAGGCCACCTGCATCTGGAGGAATTGCGCATCCCACTTGATTTTTGACCTTTTTTTCCTCGCTCGGCATTTGGTTTAGCATTTCATGACAAATAGAAAATTTATTTCTGGATCAGTAGGTCTGTGAAGTTTCAGTTAGTCCAGACGGGGCACAAATTTGAGCTGATTTGCTGGCTAAAGGAAGGAGACTTGTGATTCGGGTAGAAAGGAGCTGATCGGGACATCTGTGGTTGGGTCACGTCTCTGTCTTCAGCCTGTTCCATGAGCCTGGTTAGATCCTTGATTTCTGCGCTTCATCCCTGTGTAGAAATATATTGATGGATTTTCCCTCCCACGGTGAGGATTTCCAAGTTCACATTCGGTGAATCTTAGTAACACCTGCCACAGAAAAATCTAGGGACAAATTGCACACTGTTGGTTATTTTTAAGAGGAAACTGAAAGAAAAATAAGCAGGCTGTGAGTGTTTTGTAATTCATGTTTTGACGTTGACACTCAATAGGTAGAGGTTAGCCTGAACTGAAAATAAAGAAAAACTTTGGGGATAACAAAGTAGGGCTTTTCACTACTTTGCTAGTGTTCATAGAAAAGTACATTTTGGCAGACTTCTAGTTTCAGCTTCATCGTGCGCTATTATAATCCTCTTTATAGACATCCAGCAAACCTTGGGAAAATCACACGTGAACTCACTGAAGTCTTCTCCCCTGCTCCCATCAAAGGTTCTAAATGGGGATTTAAGGCTCAAGCTGCATCTCGTTGTTGTGGTCTGCCTCAGTTGTAGTTGTTTTTGTCATGAAAGACCATGCACAAGTTAAATCAGTGCTGTAATAAAAGATGTCCCTACTTCATAAGGACTTGAAGAGCAGCTATTGAGGACACATTAGCCTAAGAAGGTCTCCAGGGATTGACTTTGACGAAGGTAATCTTTGTTGTAATACCATTCCTGATGTGGATCTCTGTTAGCTATATGTGGTAATTTCTTCCTCTGTATTTGTTCTGGTACATCTCTAGGGCTACTTGTACGTGCTGTGGAATATTTACTGTATTTCATTCCATCTGTTTTGATATAGTCTTACAATATGTATCTGTTGCAGATCTGTTCTCCTGTAAACGTGTAGTGTTCGTCCTAGTTTCTCCCTTGCCTCTTGTAGCAGGTTTTTGTTTGTCTCCTCCTTCCGATGCCCTTCTCTGAGCATTGCACCTGTGAGCTGAGGGTACTTCAAATTGCAGTTGCAGTTCCTGATCGTGGCATTTGTCGTGTTGGGAGCAGAAGGGAGAGGAGCAGTACAGCAACGGTTGCCTCAGTATCCTCTGATTCTCCTGTTCAGATATGCCTGTTGTCCAGCAGATTCCTAGGAACTCAACTACAGCAGCTACAGTCTCAAGCTTATTGCATTTGGTCCTGGCGTCACTTGCCTGGAGAATCCTTCCTGTTTGCTGTTCATTTTACCTGTCCCAACACTAGCTGTTACCAAGTGGTATCTTGATGCTTTGAAATGTCTGGAGATGTTGTAGGCATCTTGATACTCCTACTTCTCTCTCTTTGCATCTCTCTTGCTATATAGACCATACCATAATAAAATAACACCTCATGGGAGAGACTGTGGGATTTTGTTTTGACTGTTACCGCTTGATTGCATTTGTCATTGCTTTTTTTTGCTTATTTTTTCCATGCTTTGAATTTACTTCAGGATGTTTTGGTCACATATTGAGTCATCCTAAACCATGGCAGAGCAAGTTTTCTCTAAGGTTAATATTAGAGCTCTTGTTCAAACCTTCCCCTATGTCTGCCACCCCAAAACCCATCTTCACCTCTATGCCACCCCATACATGCAGCTCCAGTATTTCTGGTGGCAGATAATTCACCTTGTTTGCCATCTAGAGCTCTCCTGCCTGTCCTGGCTATTTCATCTAGAAAATGACTGTAGACCAGTCAGAGGAATTCCATGGCACTGCAATAACTGAGAGGTGCAGGACTCTCTTTGTCTCTGACCTTTCCTTTGCTCCAGCTCAGCAGAAGGATGTAGCATTTGGGATGGGGCTGTGTCATGTGGGGCGGGATTACTCTCACATCTGTTCTGCCACCTCATCTGAAGAGCAGCTCACAGCTGTAATTTCTGCAGCCAGAGGGAGTTGACAAGTGGTGGATCAACAGGATTGTCCAAACTGTTCCAGGGAGGGCCCTGGAGGTTGCCAGAGCCGGACCTCTGCCTCTTTCCTGGGAGACCTGAGGCTGCATCACCCATCTGTCATCCCCTAGGAAGGGAAGAGATCCAGCTGACCAAACTCAATTACTTTGTCAATGAGGATAAATAAGGATCATAATCCAATTGTTATGGCAATTGCAATGCAGCAAACTCGAGGCAACTTTCCAAGGCTTCTATATTTATACCTCGTTTAAGAAAAAGGAGACAGAGCAGGTTTTCCCAGGCTTTCCCGGTGTCCTGAACAAAGCACACTGCCAGCTCAGAAAAAACAGCGATGGCTGACAGATGTCAGCAGGACCGTCTCTCTTACTGCCTCTTACTGGTGCACTCCGTATCTGGCACCAGGGACTGCAGGCTGGTGGAGACAAAAAAAATAAGTATGCATATCAAATGAATAACAAAAACCTTCCTGGCACTATAGTTCCCAGCTGCACAGCGTTGAATTCACCCTCTCAGTACCAAGCTTGAGCCAACAGCTACAGGTGATGATCCCTGGTACCAAAACTGTGGGAAATAGAAGTAGTATTTAATTCAAAATCTAAGTTCGTAGTCTTTTTAATGGGAAAATATAGCATAGTGTCCAAATTTGTTGTACTTAGGACTATAGGTAAAGGAATTTTCTGAAAGTCTCTAAGGACATCTGAACAAAACTGCTTATTAATTATCAGGTGCTTTCAGGAATTCGTCTTAGTTTTTTTCTGTGTTGCAAGTGATAACAACAACAAGATAATGAAGACAGACTTTCGACAGCTGTAACTGAAAGCCTGGTACAGGCTGCATTTAAGGCAACCAGGTCATATTTTGGTTAAATTATTAAAGATCCTTTGTATCTAATTAGTTTGGATGCAGTGGAGTTGAGTCAGCAGCACAGCACCTCCAAAGCGAGGTCTAATGTTACATTAGGCCTCCCGTAGGGGTAACTTGGGGGCAGTGCATTTGGTGTGATGCCCCAGGGCTGATGCGGGCGAGGTGTCTGCCGTGACCTCCTGTACAGCTCTAGACCGTGCCACCACCAGCTCCACCGGCAGCGGTGGCTGGGGGCCGAAGCGCCGAGTGGGGAGCTCTGAAACACAAAGGTGTGGAGTCTGGAGGACTGATCTCTCCCTGGTCTCCTCCTACACAGAGACCTGTGTTCCTGTGCTCGCCGTGAAGTCATAAAATCAATTACAAATTAAAGGCCAGATTCATGAGTTCACTTCAGCAGCTGTAGTGGTACAAAACAGCTGCAAATTCAGCTTTTATGCTGCTGTTACTTCCCCCAGCTTTTATGTATTAGTAGCCTTGCCTTTAAAAGCACATTTTTTTAAATGGTTTAGGATTGATGCTTAACTTCAAAATGCAAACAAATATTGCATTGCAAATTTCTCCTTGGGCTACATGCTTACTGTTTGGGATTTTTTTAATAATTTTGAAAACAAAGGTCATTCTTCAGGGAGATGCTGTGCTAGGGTGAATGATATTTCAGAGTGGACATCAGTGCACTCTGAACAGAACGTTGCAGTTCCAAGGGTCAGTTCTAAACCCAAGATTTGCACAATTAAGAGGGCCCTTTGTGATGTCTTATTCTGTTAGGATAAGGAGTTCTTGGATAAAAACAGAAGAAATCTCAATTCAGCTCTCCCACAGTCTAGTACCATTTGTCTGCTCTTGTTTGAATTCATTAAATCATGTGAGAGTTCCATTTTAAAAAAAAAAATTATTTTTAATTAACTGTGGGTATTTCATTGTTATCTTTATACTGAAAGTTCCTGCACTCACTTCTCCAAATAGCATTAAGCAAAAACGTAACAATCATGATAAAGGTTTAAGAACCCAAGTTAAGTAACATATTTCAAAACAATATATTAGAAAAAGTCTCACATTACATAACTCCAGCAGAATTATTTTTTTTTGGGATGATTTCATTCAGGTTGCAGCTATTGTTCTGGCTTTTTTTCTTTGTTGTAGCTTTTCTTTCCAGTCTACTGTTAAGACATCAGATTTCCTGACTTCACCATGCATGTTCTTGCACAATTGCTTTTAAATATTTTATCCAAACTCACCGATAGACCTGCTCTGGTTTATAATGTATTTTGGGGACAACTCCTTAGGATTTGTAGGAGTTTTCTCATTGGTAAGTACTCGTCCCACTTAGCTCTATCTTAACATACATTTGTTGTGACTGAGAGGTTCTGGTGGGCAGAATGCCCCTGGCATTGTACCTTTGTTTAACAGGTCCTTAAACAATTAACTTGAATTAGCCAGCAATATCTGGGGTGTGCGCCTGTACGGGAGGCGTAGCCCACACAGTGACACCGAGACGACACAACCCTGCAGAGGCTAATGCAGAGTTTTCCTGAATTTGAATGGCTTTTCTCTGGCAGCATCCTAGCGGTTGTTTTCAGAAGTTTATAAATGACTGTCTCCATATGTCTGTGTAGGTCAGGTATAAAACCATCCAGCAAGTTAAATCAGAAATCAGACAAAGAGAGTGAGGGCAAGGGAGGAGAGATTATACAATCTTCTCTACTGTCACAAGTGAAAATCTCACTATTTTCCCCAAATAAGCAATATACTCTGTCAGCACAACAATAAAGTTCGCGTGTGCATATTCATCACAACCTGTGTAGCCATACATTTGTATAATTAATCAGGATTGGGGGAAAACACATTTGCATCTACGCAAATGGTCTTCTGAAAAATGAAGCAAGGAGAGATCATTCCAAGTAATCGCAACTCTCCTTGCTTAGTGCAGCAGGTCAGCCCACGGCACCAGGAACTTCCACGAGATGGATTAAGGAAGGAGATTTGATTACTAATTAGTAAGTTCAACAGCCTTTCTGCACCCACTTTGAGACTGTGCCTGCCCAGGGCAGCGGTGTGGGGTTGCGGGGGGCAGGAGGTACGTGTGTGCAGTCAGTGTGGTGTGTTGATGATGGCTCCTTTGCTCTCGGGAAGATTCACCTATTTTTAGTCTAAACTGTTGGTGTGAGGCCAGAAGAAACCTTCCATCTTTTAGATTTATGGAGGTTGCCAGGCAGATCTTAAACACTTTCTTTCAGCTGAATTTATTTGTGTTTTGGCTTCTTTTTGAAGACCGGGTTCTCTGTATCTCTCTTCTTGGCTAGGACCCTCGATATTGAAATGAGCCTGGAGTTTGTCAAGTAATCTAATTCATTCAATATTTGGAATTACCGTGCTAAAAAAAATGTAATTTATTTTCTAATTATTCCCTGTCTTGCACAACCGTGCATCGCTGAAGTGTCGCTATTTAAAATATTTATCTCACTCCGCTGAGTGATCTGCTTGAAGGCCATGGCGGGGCAATGAAATAAAAGCACTTGTTCCCAATGCAGGCACATTACTTTGACTTGTCTTGGGCTGTTTTGATGTCTCCCTGTAAATACATTTATTTTTCATTAGGATGTTTCTGGGTTTGTGGCATCCAGGAAAGCCAAAGCCATTATGCTGTTCATCTGTTACAGGCAAAATGAAGATAAACAAGTGTAATGAACTCCTGCTGAAACCATTTCTGTTGTCTTTCCCTTGCTACGAGCGTGTGCACGTGCGGGTACAGCCCAGCTAGTGCAGGCCGGGTGGGTGAGAGCTGCTGTCGGTGCTCACGTTATTCGTTTGTGAGGAGGAGTCAAGTTCCAAGTGCACTGCAGTCGTAAGGTTTGCTGTTGTCTCTGGAGAGCTCAGGCACGGGGCATCATGTGTGGCTTCCTTCAAGGAGCTGTGGTTTTTCAACATGTCAGTTTGCTCCCACCCACTTGCTGCCACAGCCGTTCCCTCCATCCCTTTCCAATGTGTTCCAAGGATAAATACACTGGAGATGGAAATATGAGTGTGTCCGTGAGGTCCAAGTAGGTGCTGATGAGGCTGGCAGTGGGGATTGGAGGAACCTGCAGAAGATGGTGTACTCGCTGCAGGGAGTTTTTGTGCAGGCTGGGTAGTCTCATCCTGGTGATGGGCTGGAGAAAGCTGTTGGAGAGCCTGTGGCACGGTAGTAAATATCCACTGTGGTTGGAAGTTGGTGGGTAGGGAGTTAAACACAGCCAGAGACTGGGATATTGTTTGGAGATCAGGGAAAACTTGGAAAGGATAGAAACTAAGCTGCAAAGAAGCTTGAATAAAAATGAAAGCGAATATCGAGCTTTCTAGGGTGGCAGATACGCTCTTTCTTCTTCCTAGTCGTTCAATTATTTCTCATTTATTTGAGCCCTCCCTCCTGCGCCTGTCCCCACCCTTCCAAACTGACTTGCTCATTGAGTCCGAGCGAGTTTATGCTGAATTTTAAAATAACTTCTTTTTTCTCCATCTCTAAACTGCTAATCTCCCAGACTGAGGAATCCTGGGACAAAGAGGAGTCTGCAGAGTGGAACTCTGTAAAATTAGCTTTTGCAGCGTTAGTGTTTGCACAGTTACAGGCTGAAGACCTTCACCCCCCCTCGCCTGGCACGCTGCCTCCCTTCCCCAGGGTGAGGGCTGTGAGGCAGTGCAGAGCGAACTGCCTTCCCCCTTCTCCTCCTCCCTTGCAGCCATCCATCCCTCTGCTGCGCGAGGAGTGGAGGGGAGAGGTCCGCACCCGTTTGGACAAAGGTTTATTGTCTTTGCCTCGTCTACTCTTATCAGAATGTCTTGTCTCTCACATACAGCATAAAATCAAAATTCTAGTGTCAAGTCATGAGGATGGTTAAATGGGAAAAGAGGGTGTAGGGGATGATGTCTTTGGAGTGAAGGTGTTGAGCTGAGACTTGGAGCGTGCCATGCATTGCTGCCTTGTGCTGTAAGCCTCCCGTCTGATCTTGGGCAAGTAATTTAATCTGGGATGTCTGTACGCAGGATAGGGCTGGTTGTGGGGCCAAGGGAAGGTGCGGAGGTGAGTGTGTTCCAGGCTGGTGTGCTGCTGCCATAGCCCCGTGGGCAGAGACCTGCCCATGCCTTTGGGAGATAAGCAGGAGGTGAGTGCCTTTGAGTGAGCGGATGCAACCCGGAGGCTGCAGAGCTGCCCAGGGCCTCTGCCTGGGTGCCTGAGCGAGCAGAGAAGCTGAAGCACCTCTGCCTTCTGTCTTTAGTCACGACCACGAACCGTCAGTTGTCTCATGTGCTAGAATCCCTACAGTCCCTCTAAAAACAGAGCTCTTCTGGCTTCTAGAGGCCTAATGAGACGATGTGTATGTTTTCTTTTTATGCAAGCCATAGACGGTGTGCTGAAATCTAGCGTTGAGTTCCTTTTGACCATTTCATGTGCTCTCTTATGCCCAGTTTTGGTGTAAAAACACTTCTCTTGAGCAGCTTCCACTATTTTTCACTCTCCGCTACTTGCTCTCTGCAAATCACCTGTCCAAAACCCATCCCCATTGCCTGCCTTTCTTTATTCCTCCCTGTTTCTGCTGTTGTTTATTAGCTTGCTCGGCGTGGCACCCGGGGTATTTGTTCATTGGAAAAGCAAAACGAAGTTGCGTTAGAGCTGAACACACATAGCAAGATACTCGCAGCCTGCCGGGCCTTGAGCAGAATCCAGCTCTAACGCTACAAACCCTCCCCACTTCCTCTCCCAGCCCCGCTCAGCTGATTGCCTTCTATTTTTCCTTGTGGTGTTGTTATTAATAATCATATACCAATCTCCTCTGACAATCACAATCATTTCCTGGGAGAGAGCAAATCCAAGTCAACCACATCCAGCTACCCAGCGAAATGATGCTGTGTCTACCAGCCTGATGAATGCCGCTTCTGTCTGTGCCCTTTCTGTGTGCCGAGCACTTGATGATGCCGGAGGCTGCACTGGACATTTTGATCTCCGTGTGTTTCTCAGGGAAACTGACTGCAGATTGGAGACATGGCCGCTGAGACTTAAAGGGGATGGTGGTTTTGGGGGCATGACTGTGGGAAATAACCTAAGTCTGGCTGTTCCTCTGGGTGCATCTGCCTGCGGAGGTCAGGTGCAGTGTAGGAGCTGTCCAGGGAGCTGGTATCTTCAGCCAGGTTCTGTGTGGATGAAGTCTCTAGTGCTTGGTTGTAACTGGCTTTGCAAAAAGTTTTTTGGGCGTACACTGAGCCACATCCCCTGTACTTTTGCCTGTATCTGCTCCCCTAGTTTCCATCCTTCTGTGAGTTGAATCCCAGGGAGCTCTTGCTAACAAGTTTTCTGCTAGAAGGCATTGCCAGTGGCAAAACGGGGATGAAAGCTTTTCTCCCAGAGCTCACAGGTTTCTCGGTTAGCTCCTTCTTACTCTCAGCTTGGCTTTGCGGGCTCCCAGGCTACTTGTGCTGCCAGGTTTTTCTACCAGAGCAATTTCCCTTGTTGCAATTCTTGACAGCACCACTTTTTCTCCAAGAAACATTGGGCTGCCGAATGTCTAGTGAACTCAATTGGCCTGGATGGATGGGATGAGCCAGCTGGGTGTGCTTTGAGGCAGAAACCACCCTTCTTTTCTCAGAAGAGTGACTACCAAAGAAAAGGTGGTTACTGTAACTTGCTGGGGTGAAAGATTGCACTTGAGTGAGGAGGAACTGCACAGGGCAGGGGTGCCCCTCATATCGGTGGCTCTTCTCCAGGGTGCCTTGCTCTGCAGTCTCCCTAGCTCTGCCTTTTATTGCAGTTCATGAAAATAAGTTGTCTTTTTGGCTGATGGGATTAGCATGCCTGGCTCTGCAATGTGGGAAGCTGCGGTTGGCAGGCACACGTTCCACGTGCGGAGGGATTGCCGGCGGCTCGTTGAAGCGAGGTGCCCAGGAAGGGCAGAGCTGTGAGCTGTATCTCAGGAAACAAGATCAAGAAACCCTCAGGAACTCAATTAACCACAGATGACCAGGACAAACTAGGGCACGGATTGCGTGACTGTTTGGCGAAGACATAGAGCCTGTGGCCTGCTTAGTGTGCTCCAGGCTTAGAGCATCTTCATTTATTATGCTTTCATTTTTCACTATTTTCTTCTTGGATTCAGAGTAGAAAGCCCAGAGCTGAGCTCCCCACGCGTTGCCCTTGTGACCGAGCGGTGCTCTGGTGGGCAGGGGCGGTGAGCTGGGTGCAGCCTAGTCCGTGCACAAAAGCAGCACGTGGCTAAGCGTCTCCCTGCCCAGCTGGCTCCTCTCCTGCCCCTCGTGTTCTTGGTCTCTGCTCAAGCAAACTCTGACATGTATTTGTCTCTTCTGTAGTTCCTTGTGGATCTTTCTGTGAAATACTGTGAAGTGTGATCCTGTTTTATGTTACAAGCTGTTCATAATGAGATTGGAGAGAGATACAGCATTTGACTGCAGTGGCTGTTAATTTTAATATGCTGTGAATCTCGAGGTGGCTTTTTATTCTTCCTACGTTGAACTTGCACACTGCTGCTGCTACAGGCTGCATGGGAGACACGTCATGTGAAACAAAAAGGCTTAATGAAGGACAGAGGGAAGAACTCTGCCAGTATTTTATAAAACATGAGTTTTATTTTCTTAAACACAGATCACAATGTCTTAGATGTTTAGAGGTTCATGATTTAGCAGTTCTAACAAAAAGTTTGGCAGCGGTAAAAAGGGACACAGGGTTCTTGACAAAGGCCTTAAAAATGCCCCCAGCTCTGCTGGGCAGAAGATGAGGGTGTGATGGAAAATACCAGTCCCCGCTTGTCTGAGCAGACAAAGTCTTTCAGAAGTGAGGGACGGAGGAGAGCACAGCAGCAGCGTGAGGCTGTGGATGGCAGGTTAGTGCTACAGAATATGTTACTTAGTGGTTGAATGAGTTGAGCAGACACCAGGGAAATGAAAGGGGAGGGGACAGGACAAAGTGGTCAGGACCTGGGAAGGAGAACTTGGGAACTCTTCGTAAGATGCTTCAAGTAGCTTCTTGCCCGTATCCTAAACCAAAATAAACTGTAAAAGCCCACATGTCTAAAACTCTTCAGCTGTAGGGAAAGCACAAATTGGTACCAAAAGGTTCACAGTGGAGATCTGAGCAAGCTCTCCATGCTCTGAAGATCTTGCTCCCAGCTCTGAGGAGTGGCTCCTGGACTGAATTTTACTGAGCTGTGGGAGTAATGAAGGAGGGGTTTTTTAGTTTTGTTGGGTTTTGGGGTATGCTTTTTTTCTTACAGCTGTTGAGCTGAATGGCTGCTCTCAGACTGCCTTTTAATTCAGAGAGGGAATGTCACCATTTGTGTTCTGTTTGTCAGTTGTCGGTGAGCAGCAGCCTGTAGATGCATCCGCATTTGATCATTTGTCACCTTTTCCTTTTGTGCTGAATATCTGATAGCGTTTGCTGAAAACTCGTGCAGTTGGTGCTGGTTTGACTAGCTGCTGCAACAACTGCAAGTGAGGGAAGAAGAGAGGCTGGAACATGGCTACCACACGTCTGCAATTGACTATTTGTCAACAGTAAGGTACTCGCTCAGCTTGCTAATAACAGACATTGGGAAAGAGGTGGTTCCAGTCTTCGCCCGCAATTACTAGTTCCCTGAAGCTGCGGGCAGACTGAAAGCGTAGCGAATCGCCTTTGCAGAACTGCTCTTGGAGGTATGTTTCCCATCAGCAGTTGCCCCAGAAGTGTCAGGTCCAGAGCAGACCCACAAATTCGCAGCATAGTGGTGACCCACGGTGCCAAAACCCTTGGGGCCTGGTTTGCTGCTAGAGCTGTTGAGGATTTTCACGGAAGAGAGATGGGAAATGGCAGGTTTTTTCTGTATCCGAGCCTTGTACTCTGATGCATGTAAAATTCAGCTCTACAGGAGCTCCCCTGCACAGAGAGCACTACTGGCAGGGAGGTCTTGATTTGGAGGTCTGGGGAAAGCTGCCCCTCCTCAATGGAAGAGGAGGATGCCCTTTCCCCGTCTCCTCCCCTCCACTCAGAGCCTCCATGAACCCTGAGCAGAGCAGAGCTGTGCTTTGACCTGGTTCCTGCTGTCAAGTGCTTCCGTTTACTCTGCGAAAAAATCTTCCTTGCCGGCTGTGGGAACCAAACTCCCCGGAGGAGCCTGTGACTGTGACCACCCCTTGCCCTGCACAGACACTTGCGCAGAGCTCCGGGCGCAGACCGGGCTCTGTGAGCAGCAAGTCAGTTGTTCGTAGGATGGGCATTTCTTCCATGTTTGTTTCTCATCAGAGGCTGAAGAGCGTGCTTGCACGTGGTGCATCAGGCCTTTTGCAGCACACTTCATTAAAAAAACTAATTTGTAATTGCAAAGCAATACACGTGCTCCAACACCCCCCTCCTCTCCAAAGCAAACAGAAAAATGCCACAGAGAAATAAAATAAAATGGGATGGGAGTTATTTGTGCTTGCTCTACTCTGCTGTTTGTCTGCTGGGGGAAAAGTAGGGGTGAAGCAAAATTGCTGAAATAAATATGATAAAAATGAGAGAACAGAAAAACAGCCTCTAATGTACTTAGTGTTGCAAGTTGTGAGACAGGGATTAGCCCAGCCTGTCTTGCTTTGTAGCACGGTGGGCTCTGAGTTGCTGGGAATTGAGGTTGCCTTTTTCATACTTGCCCTTCTGCAAGCTCATCTGCATGGTGGCAGTGAGAGGGTAACACCAACCCTCCTGCCCTGCAGCAGGCTGATGGCACGGGCTGAGCCACCATCCATCGCCTGGCCGGGAACGTGGTTGAGCTCCTTCTGCACCCCTTGGTGTCCCCAGTGTACTTTTGAGGGGGGAGGAAGTGTTTTATCCTGCTGTGTAGCTATGGATTAGACTGAACCCGCCCCTCAAGGGTCTCCTGAACAGCCTCTGCTTGCAGCCACTGTGTGCCCATGCCCTTTGCGTGTGTTTTTGCGGAGCGAGGGGATGAGCTGCGTCACCGTGCTAGCAATGCAGCTGCTGCCCACCTCTGTCTCCTGACCTCCCCTCCTGCCCTCCTCTGCTCGCCGGCTGCCTGGCATTTGCTCGGCCGCACCCTCCTCCTCGCCGTGCCCTCCCACTCAGGGTGGGTTGGAGAGGGGAAGGGAAAGATGAACCTACTGTTGGGCTTTGCTCTGCGGAGCTGCCAGCTCCGATTTTGTCATCCCTGCTCTGCTCTGCCTCTACGAGTTCAGCGGGGGCATTTTCAAAGACATTCACCGTAGTTCCCAGCATGGGTTGGAGGCGCAGGGAGCTGAGGAGGAGCGAGCAGCTCTCGCCGAGGAGCATTTCAGGGTTGAGATGCGAGGTGGGGGCCAGTGCGTACCAGGATCCTGTCACTGCCGATATCTTTAACTGTAGCTTTTTTTTTGCGGCATCAGAAAAGCAGGGTGGAATTAGGCCATGTAGCCTGTGGTACAAGCTCTGCTTGTTGGTATTGTTAATGGCTCTGCTCAGAATATGCTGACTTTTTCTGAACAAAAGCTAAAAAGCAGCCTTTACAAATTAATCATTATTAATACTTCGTGCTCGCTTAGCTATGCACGCAGCCATTCAAGGTGGTAAATACCCATTCGCTTGCTTGCTCATTGCAGCAGCAGCGCTCTCAGCTCGGCCCCTCTCGGATGGCAGCAAAGCCTTGTACTGAGAGCTCCTGTGTTTGGGGGCAGCCTGGCAATTGTGGAGCAGCAGCTCCCCTCTCCCTCCGTAAGCTTATGTAAAACACAAGTAAACTGAAGCCTAAAGGAGTGACATGGATACTTTGATGGTGTGACTAAGACAAACCCAGGTAGCTCATCTGATGCCAGTTGTCATCGATTCTATGACTCCTCCCTTACTCTGATGCAAAGACATTACAGTGAAGTTTGCTGTGGCTCTAAATTTGTCTGACTAGTGAGGTCAGGGTTTTCATGGGATTATGAGCGAGAACAGAAATCTACGCCTGCTATACTGGGTGGTAATCTGAAGTTCTCTGCATTTCAGGTCTTGAGATCTCCTGGTAGGGTGAAGGTGCTCTGCCCAGCCCAACCAGTGGGAGAGGACAGGGTGTACTGGTACAACAGGGAGGTTGTTGCAGGTCACAGGTATCTTGTCTAGCTGAACTTTGTGGGAATCCAGCACCAACGCTCAGGGTGCTGGCCCCCCAGAAGAAAGGCAGGACTTGTGTGACAAGCACTGATGCGGTAATCTCAGCCTGCTGATATGTGTGGCAGAGCGTAGTGGGGAGCTCATGTGGTTTGCAGAGCACATGGAGGTAGTAGGTTGGGTTTCTTCTCCTTGGGTTACACCTTGTGTGCTGGTTTAAGTGCAATAATGTGCTGCCACAACCCGCTGCAGCAGCCTGGTGCCCCTCTCTGCTGGTGGCCGTGGCGTGTAGGGCCAGGAACTGGGAGAGCTGCTCATCTCTAGCCAGGGAATTTAGTCTCTCAGCCACCAAGTTCACCAGGCATCTCACAAATAAATTCTCGGCCTTTCCATATTGTGACTTCTTCCACTCCAAGTACTGCCCGTGTAATCTCCTGCACATTTCAAAGCTACTTGAAACAGCTTCTTGCTTTAGTGCTTGCCAGATTCCCCCCCAGCTGCCAGGAAGAGAGTAAGCAGCCGCTGCCTGTTCTACTTGAGAAATTCAACTGCCAAGTGGTTATTTACAGCGGGCAGAGAAATGAAAATGTTAAATGAAATCAATTGCTGGCAATGTGAAAGAAGGAAGGGGGGGAGGGGGGAGAAAAACCCATCCCCTTACAAAATGAGGATTAGGCTGGCTGCAAGCTGCAGCCACCTTAAAAGGATTGCAGACAACAAACAGCAAAATGACGGCGACAGAGAAGCCGTGCCCACGTTAACCCAGCTTCGCGCTGTCTCCGACTTTTGTTTCTATTTAATCTCCCTATTCTTGTCCAGTTTGGTCCCTCTAGGCAGTGGGTGGGGAGATGGAGGAGTTTTGGGGAAGGAAGCTGGCTTGTGTTAAAACAGTTGTTTCAATTCATTTCAACATCAGGCTCCCTGCTTGGATTTAACCTGGAGGTAAATGAAAAATTAAAAACTAAATGAGCCCTATCTCCCTGATGAATTTTGCCTTAAAAATGGGACTATCTTTATTTCCCCTGACTTTTGCAGGATGGAGGTGGTGGGAAGGTTACCAGGAGAGGCTACTGGCTGCTTTAGTTTTGGCTGGATCACAAGTCAACTTTTTTTTTTGGTGTCTATTCCTTCCTTTACATGGAAACCTCAGGCTCCCCTGCTAAATCTCTAGAGAGACATGTGAATCACAGCCTTGCGTTGGGCAGTGTGGCAGTTAATCAGCCATTAAAAAAAAAAAAGACTTGCTGTCTTATAAACCAATTAGAAGGGAACTGGTTGCTTGTGTGGCTAATGTAGTGAGGTTACTAGTAAGTTAAAGACCCATTGTGGAGAGAGGGGCTGAAATAAGTCTCTCTTACAGGGGTTTAAAGAAGATGCTGAAACCACCAGATCTTTCTCTAAAAGAGGAATCTCAATTTGCAGCCGTACGCCGCAGTAAACACTGGCCCTTCCGCTTGCCATGCAGTTGGCTGAAGAAAGTATTTTTAACTCTTGATGATGGAGTGGTTTTTAAATTCCCTTTTATTTTAAATCTTCACTGGGTTTCTGAGTAGGGGTTAGAGATGAGGAGGAGGATGCGTGGTGCTCTGGCTCCTGAAGAGCACCTCTGAGGCTGGGTCCGCGAGGTGAAGCAGTGCTCTGGGGTGTCGTGCAAAGGGGGACGATGCAGGGATGAGGTCGCCGAGGTGCAGCTATCCCTGGAGCAGGATTTCCTGCTCTCTCCATTAAGGCAGCACCTTTTTTAGCTTGTTTGCAGTATGAGGCTGCTTTCAGGACCTGGGCTGATGCTCTTGCTTAGCACTGCCTTTGCGTTCGGGTCGGTGTTGGTGTGGGGCAGGACTGCTGGCCGTAGGCACGGTCAGTGTCGCTGAGATGGCACTCTGCGTTTTCTGCGGCTTCGGCAGGGTTTACTCCGGCAGCCACCGGAGCAAATCTCAAGTGTTTAACTGGTTGCATTGGGCTTTCAATTCTTGGCACTTCTGCTAATGTGCTAATTTGAGCTGCTCTCTCCTGACAACATGCTCAGTCTGCTGGCTGCTGAGCCAAATCGGGCAGGGGGGTGACCTCAGTCTGCTACTTGGGAGCACCGAGCAGGGATTTTAGGAGCAGCCCTTGTGCTCCCTCCATCATGCCAAGGACCTGCAGAGGTGGGACAGAGTGGCTGTCCCAGCTGCACCGAAGGAAGTGCCTTGGTGAGAAGATTATCAAGCTGATCCATTAGTTGCCTGTTCAATATATTCTGCTTTTAGAAGGGGTGTGATTGCCATCCTTGGACAGCTAAAGTAACAAGATGTATGTTTAACTTTACCTAATACACTGTCTACAGGTACTTAGGAACAGTGCAAACTGGATAAATTAAACGTGGCTTTGCTTCAGTCCTAGCAATGATTTTGCTTCTGCTCCATTTTAACACAGGGACTATTAATTTCCCTGGGAGCGTAGGACTCGACGTTCACTCATTATGCTGCATTTAACAGCTTTCACGTGCAGAATTTTAACAGATCGTTCTAGACCAACCGAGGTTACTAATCCTTTTTTGCCATTCCAGTAAGTAGGAATAATTTTAGAGCAGATCTGTGGTAGGGAGACTTTGGCTCTGTTTGTAGCATAAAACGTTAGAAAGGCAGTGTGGGGTGATGAGAAGGGCACTGAGTGATCTGACTTCTGGTTTTGGCTCTGAAACTTGCTTGGTGACTGTAGGAAACACACTGAGCTTCTCTGAGCTGCTGTTCTCTTGGCTTCTCTCATTGCACAGTGGTCTGGGTTTTTTCATTTGTGACCTTTCTCGAGAGCAGTATTTGCATTATTTCTACAGTTACAGTGACTGGGAGCATTGGCCTGGCCTGTCCACCGATGCCATCTTGTACCGATGCGAGTACGTGGTGGCAACACGAGCTGTACCTGTGCTTCATCAGCCTGTGACAATAAGCTCCTTTTTCTTACTGCTAAGGAAATTTTGTGGTTTAGGACAACTGCAAAAGCTTTGGGCTACTCCTGGCCCCACCAATAACAGACCACACACTGCTGTGTAAAAACTTCAAGTCTGGCCAAGCAGAGTGGCTCTTCTGCTGCCTTGCTCTCCAGATCGCTTCTCATGACCTCCTGTTCCTGACCAGCCCTAGTTGAACTAATTTGATCATTATTAAACAGTAAGTGTGCGCTTACAATCAGTAGGGTTGATGTGCTTTGCTGAGTCAGACCTTTGATTACGCCAAGCTTAGAACAGCTCTGCATCCCAACCAAAAGACACCGTCGTCATCCATCCAGCCCTCGGCTCGTAACCAGGGGAATCGTACGCTTCAGTTGAAAGGCACCTCAACTGTAGTCCACCGAGCCAATCCTCAAATTGAGTTTGAAGTCATTAAGTGGAAAAGAAAATTTTTGTGACAAGTGATTTCCCTGAGCAGGTGACAAACTATAATGAAGTGAGGCGGTTTGGCTGGAAAGGTTTATGGTAGCAGCTGTGTTCCCTTCCTCTCCTGTGAGCAGTTCAGGCAGGAGAGGATTCGTGGAAAACTGGCCACGTAGTTGCAAGATATGTGTGTTGGCCTTGGATTCACTTTCCCAGTCTTTTTCCCCAGAAGGTTGCTGAAGGTCCTTTGGGAACAAAAGTGGAATGAGTGACAGGTTAACTGCCATTTAAGTTGTACTCTTCTTCTGAGCGAAGTAGTTGGTTGTGAAAAGCTTGTGAGCAAATAGCACCCCTGGAAGATGGTGTAACGTGAGGGCTCTCCGTTAATTTAGATGCGCTACTGCTGCTTAGAGCTGCACAGTTCCTTCCTCTTACTTTGATTCTGTTCCTGTAGGAACAGAGCATAACACTTCGTAACAGGCAGAGCCGCCACGTGCCTGTGACAAGACAATGGGTGCGTTGGGTACGTGGTAGTCGACAGGGCTCTAAGAGGTGGCTGTAGAGGTTTGGTGATGGGCGCATCATAACCACGTGCAGAGCTCTTCCCAAACCAGCAGGGACAGTGTTAACACTGCCTCTGGTCAGAGCTGGAGGAGAAAAGGTGTGAGGGAGGGCGCTGGGCCATCCCCCTCTCTGGAGCACGGGGTGAGTTTTGGATACAAGAGCCCTGAGAAGCTGATTTCGAAAAGCTGAAGATGTGCATCCTAAAAGCTGCTGCCGACAGCAGGATGCTGGAGCAGGGGAAGTGGTTCCTCACATTAATGTGCAGGTAACCAAGTGTGATAGACCACAGTGACAACGCTTGGGCAAGTGGTGCAAAGGCTCTGAGGAGTAGCCTGTCTTGACTGAGTTGCGTGTGGGTGTCCAGGGCAGGACGGTGCCTGGCTGTCTTAATTCCACTTCTGTGCTGTGTGGGTACCTAAGCAAGAGATCTTTCTCAGCCTGGCAACCTAGCGATTAAAAATTAAGTCTCCAAAAGTAAAGAGATGAAGGGGGGGAAGCATTATGGTCATTAAAACAGGCAGTGTTCGTAGTATGCAACTAGCCAGGAGGTTTCTGGGATATTCCTCTGTGGTGATGGGTGCCTTGTTCGAGGTGAGGCTTGGAGCACTACAAGCCAGCTGCTCCTGATTTCTTTTTTCCTCTGATTACTGGTTATGCAGTGTGTGGGTGGATTGTTATTTTCCTTAGTACGGTGTCAACTACTGGCTGAGCAGTGTTGCAGATCTACAGGTTCCGTGCTCTGGCGGGGGTGCTGTCAGCTGTGCCCAGGAGGACCAGGCCTGTTCCTGGGGAGAGGTCACGTTCTGCGGGTGAGCTCACTTGTTGCAGAGGAGCCTGAGCTCTGCGCTGCCAGCTCGGGGTGAGCTGTTAACGACCAGCCCCTCACCATCTGGGCTTAACGCCGGTGCCTGCTTAATGGGATTTCTTCTGTGAAAGGGTAGTGATGAATCACCTAGCCTAGACACTGCTCTCTAAGGCCACCAGCTGCTGACCTTCAGGACAGTTGGATTTATACCTCAGAGCAGGCGTTGAATTTCTGATGCGTGAGGCGGTGCTGAGCTGGGAGCTGTCCCTCCTGCGCTCGATTGGATTATCTGACTGTCCCTGCCTCTGCATCTGCTTACTCAGGCTGGGATCTCCAGCAGCTGCACACAGGGTGGGGAGGTGGTGGTTAGTGACAGGCTGTGAGAGCCCTCAATAGGTGCCATTTGTCTTACCCAGGCTCACCTGGGACCCATAGCCTCTGCCCCAGCCTTGGGAGCTTCATTTGAGCTCAGGTCCCTGTCTTTTCCTGAGCTGCGGTGTAGGTCTGCCTTGTCCCCAGTCCTGGTCCCTGCTGTGCTGGCTCTTTGGGTGGACCCCAGACGCAAGTTGCAGGTCCTTGCTATGACTCTGCCTCTGACTGGGCCTCCTGGGTGGATCTTGGAGTGGCTGGAGGTTGGCCAATGTGACACCCATCTATAAAAAGGGCCAGGAGGAGGATCTGGAAAACTACAGGCCTGTCAACCTGACCTTGGTGCCTGGCAAGGTTATGGAGCAGTTCATCCGGAGTGCCATCGAGCAGCATATACAAGGCAACCAGGGGACCAGGCCCAGGCAGCATGGGTTTAAGAAAGGAAGGTCGTGCCTGACCAATCTGATTTCATTCTGTTACTGGGTGACCCACCAGGNCCAGAGGAGAGCGACGAGGCTGGTGAAGGGACTGGAGGGAAGGTCTTATGAGGAGAGGCTGAGGGAGCTGGGGTTGTTTAGCCTGGAGAAGAGGAGACTCAGGGGAGACCTCATCACTCTCAACAACTACCTGAAGGGAAGTTGTAGACAGGTGGGGGTCTGGCTCTTCTCCCAGGCAACTGGTGGGAGGAGGAGAGGGCACGGCCTGAAGCTGCACCAGGGGGGGTTTAGGTTGGATATTAGGAAGCACTTCCTCATGGAAAGGGTCATTAGGCACTGGAATGGACTGCCCAGGGAGGTGGTGGAGTCGCCATCCCTGGAGGTGTTTAAGGAAAGATTGGATGTGGCACTTAGTGCCATGGTCTAGCTGGGTGTTGTCTTGTTGGGTCCTAGGCTGGACTTGATGATCTCAGAGGTCTATTCCAGCCTCAACAATTCTGTGATTCTGTGACATTGCAGGTAACTTGGCCTCTAACCCCATCGCTTGGATGGACTTTGGACCTATGTTGCAGGTAGCCTCTACAGCTGTCTCTGGCTCTCTCTCTTGCTTTTTTTTCTTGAGCTTCCACCTTCACAGCTCTCTCTTGTACCTGCCCAGGGTTTCTGGGCTGCCGCTGTTTGGGAGGTGGTGTGGAAAGGCTATCCTGCTGTGGTTGGGAGGTGTCTCTCAAGGCAGAGAAAGGGATGAGAATGTTACTTAAAAGGGGTGCCAAAGATTTTCTGTGTGTACTGGGAATAGAACAGGAATAATTTCTTGGAGGCACTAGGTATGCGCAGCGCTGCGCTGCACACGGGAGTGGAATGTGGACTGGGGGAGGGATCAACAGGAGCAAGTGATGCCAGCTGGAGACACCAGAAGCTTTTTAAAAGAGCTTGAAAGCAACACAAAACCGAACACACTTGCATATTCCAAGCAATGCACGTAAGCAAGACTCACTTTTACATTTTTCAGAGCAGATTAGCGATTTTCTAATTAGGGAAAGAGCCGAATATTGAGCACTGAAATGGATAAGCGACTTAAAAAGAACACAGAAAATTGCAAAGTGAAATCACTTAAATCAGCCTTGTCTCCTCCCCCCTTCATGCTTGGTATGCTGTTTATCTTGGCAAATTGGGAGAAAATAAATTCCCTGGAGGTGGCACATACACGTTGCTACCTGAGCGCATCGGATGTTTCTATGCAGAGAGTTAAAAGCCCTAAACCGCAGAGTTTTGAATCGGCCTTCTGAACCTGCAGAAATATGAGCAGGGCCGCGTCCTGGGCCGGGGCTTGATCTGCCCATCGTGCTGAGCAGCAGCTGTTTGCTAAATTTTGATCTAGATCTTGCCATGGATTAGAGACATCCCGGCTGTTGAGTGTTGTGTGGCCCTTTGAGCAGTTTGAAGCTTGGTGCCTTTGTGAAAGAGCAGAACGTTGCCTTGGTGGTGATTCTGAGCGAGTTCCCAGGGCAGCTTCTTCCTGGGCGCTGCCAGGTACAAATCTTGAGACCCAAAATGTTGGCTGTGTTTCTAGCAGAAAGCACGCCTTAAAGGCTGAAGGCTTGTTTTGCTCATCAGCAAAACCTTTACGTGCCTTACATTTGCCATCCACAAAGTGGGGCCTAGCAGTTGTCAAAATTAGATTGCACCAGTCTAGGTTGGTGCTGGGCTTTGGAAGGGGCCAACAAAGGGTGCTCTGGAGAGGAGCAGAAGGTAATTTACCCCAGGAGATCTGTTCTTAGGTCCTTGTTAGCCCAAAGATAAAGGTTCAGGAAGTGTTAGGAGCAGTAGGGATGCAGGGCAGGGAGCGTATCTCGCTGTGCACACAGGCAGCGCTCAGCACACTGCAGCCGCTGCTGGACCATAAATAAATGTTAGTGGGCACTCTCTCTCCCAAAGCACCTATCGCTGCTGCCATCCGTGTGGAAAGAGGAAAGTAAATAGATTCTTGGATTGTCTTAAAGGCAGAGGGAATAGGATAGGATCAGTCTATTGGATTTGTTGAATAAACTGCAAAATGCAAGATATAATTCTCTGCGGGATAATGACCTGTGCTGTCTTCTGCATTTCGAGCACTGGAGCATTCAAACCAAGCTATCAAAAACTGGTGGGCTCGTTTGAACTAACCATGTCTTGAACTGGGCACAATATTTTTGAGTTACTTACGCTCCAGTAGAATTTATGCCTGCCTGGGGCACATGTAGTGTGCTCTGCATGCCTGGGGAGGTGTGTTCTGCCCCACAGCCTCTTACAGCAGGAATTATGTACTGGGGAGCCAAAAAGCTGCTTTGCTGTTTATCTAAAAAGCTGACCGTGCATCTGGGATTGCATCAGTGGCATCCTGGAGAAAGGAGGGCCTGTTGGGTGGGAGCTACTGGCATCAATCCAGCCAAGATCACTCCTGTGTTTTGATTAAAACTTCCATCCAAAGACTGTGCATCAGCCTGACTTGGTTTGTTGGCAGGTCCATAGAGGCTGAGGAGAACCCCCTCACCCTCTGGCTCTTACCCCTTGTCTTGCTGAGATGCTGAGGTGGTAAGATGTTATGACTGAGAAAAAAAAATGACATTGTGCTGGCATCGGTGCCTCTTGTCCTCTTCCCTGCTCTGTGAACACAGAGATTATAAAGTGTCAGGGTAATACTTTGTGCCCTTTCTTTTAAAAGGGGCCCTTTCTACTGGCCTTTGGGATGGATAAGAGGGATTTGTGTGTTCCCTGCCAGCTGTGGAGAAGAAACTTTTCCTTCTGTTCTGCAGGTGAAGGTTGTGAGATGAGGGGAGAGGCTGATGCTGGAACGACCCTTTGGTTAATCATGGAGTTGGCATATGGGGGATCCAGCTTTGGTACCTAGAGAGTATTTCAAAGTATTTGACCAAAAGCAAACATAAAGAAACAGAGGCACACAAACAACATGCAAAATGATCAACGGGCTCTTGCTGTAGCTTTAAGCCATCTAAAGAGGTATCATTATATCCTATGAATTGGAAAATTGTCACTGTGCCTCAGCATTGCCTTGCATGCGTACAGAGCCCGTAGCTCTTATCGCGTAGATGGTATCTTCTGGCCACCTGTAAGTTAAGAGAGCCTCAGAACAGTGTAAATTCGTTCTAGTGTTCATTCCCATTTCCTTCCCCCAAAATAGCTTGAGAATTGGAGATTACAGTTGCATGGTTTGCTCTTTGGTGTTGGCCTACGGTAAACACAAGTGTTACTGGGCAGCTACTGTCACAGCAGGTTTTGTGGACAAGAGAGGATGTTTTAGTTATAGTTGTGTTTTCCTTTGTCTTTGGGAAAGCAGATTTACAGTCTTTGGTGTGTGCTGATGCTGGCAGGTAGCGAGTAAAGTGATACTGCTGAAGTCCTGTGTCTCAGGTGGCCTCCAGAATCTCTCCTGTCGAATTTACACCTGGTATAGCTGGTTCTTGCTGTACGTGACTAGTGTTGCTTTAAGCAAAGGGGAGACTGTTTGGCAAGTTTTGCCTCTCACCTTTGTTTTTTTTCTGCTGAGGAAACACGGCAGGTGTGTGCATCTCCTTTGGGAACCACAAGTGGTTTCATTTAGGATGTCTTGCGTCCTCAAAGGACACGGGTTTGATGTCTTTCTGCTAAGTCCAGCCTGCTGGAGCACACTTCTGATGTAACCTTGATCATACAGGCATGGGCACTTAAGAGTTCATGGACTAAAGGATTTTTTTTTTCTGTGTGCACGCGAACCCTCACTTCCATGCACAGGCTCTGTGTTATGGGAGGGGGGATGGCTTTTATCCAGCCAGAGGGAGGGACTTTGGCTGGGCCGCAGTGCCTCAGCTGCATTCTTGGGTGTCCCTTGCAGATGCAATGAAGCACTGCAGCCCTTCACAGTGCACGTTGCAGTTGCCCGGCACTGCGAGCAGGACTCAGCTGAGCTGCCCTTGACAGGCCATCAGCCACATGGCAGGAAAGGAGGTGATTAGGTCAGTAATGCAGCAGGACTGGACAAAACCTAGCTAGCCTGCGTTGCAGCCTCGCTCTTTAGAGCTGCAGCAGCCTACCCTGTCAGCCTACCTTCTCTGCTGTTTCCAGCCTGGGGATTTTCTTTAGGCGTTGTATCTCTCCTAATAAGATAAGCAAGTGTCTGTTCTCTGGCTCTGAAGACAAGTGGCCTGGTGTCATTCATGTCCTCATGGCTGACCTCTCCTCTCCAAAACAGAGTAACCTCACCTGGACTGTCTCTCTGCCAAAGTATGTTGGGAGAGGGCTGGTGGGTTTGGATCGTGGCTGTCTGCTCCGGTGGAGTGCTGGATCAGGTGGGCATTTGCACATCACCTTCACAGCTGGGGTGCAGGACAGGGTGCGGTTCAAAGGTGTACCCCACTATCTGCAGGACTTTAAGCTGTGAGGATGACCAGTGTCATTTTTCACCAGTAGCGGAGATGCTGGCTTGCAAAACTCAGAAGTATAGCACAGAGGAGTTCCAGTAAGGTCTCGTCACCTTTGTCAAGTAGCAGCCAACTTGGCCCAGGCAGGAAATAAACTTGCTAAATGAGTGTATTTACTGCAAATGAATTTGTACCAAATCTTGTATGTGCAGCAAAATCCGCTTAGATGAGCATCTGATAAAGGATTAAATCTATTAAATGATTAAAAAATCCCCTCTGCCAAATGGTGAAATATGCAGATTATACGATGCTTTGTTGTTTTGTTTTTCCCCTTGGTTTTGCTATTCCCACCCTCCTTACCCTGTTTGCAGGGAGGGAAGAGGGAGAAAGGGCTCTGCCGCAGGCCCCTGAGGCACGAGGGATGCCAGGGAGGCTGACAGTGCTGGGTGAGTGTTGGTAGTTCCATTACCCTGCAGGAGGAGGAGGGAAAAGATCCTAAAACCCTCTCCTAGCTGCATCCTGCTTTTCCAGGAAGCAGATGGATTTCTCCTTAGTATGGAGAGCTTTCCTCACAGGAAAGATCTGGCACACTGGGAGGCTCCTGGGAATTTGGAAGCCCAAACTGGTAAAAACTGGTAAAGTGGGGCAACAAGGCTACACCATACAGGAGGGCTGTTCCAGGCAAGGTAGCATCTCAGAGGAGTCTGTGTGGGTCCAATCCCACCAGCAATCCTCTCCTGGTGCACAACAGAAGTAGTATTGCTTTTGGGCGATTCCTGAGGTCGCTCTCTTCACCGGAGCTGCCAAGTCTCTGGTGAGGAGCTTCTTCATTCACAGGTGGGAAGACCATGAATGTCTTTTGCTTCAGCTTTAGGCCGTGTCACCTTCCTTGGTGAGCTCGTCTGCAGAAATGTCCTGGAACTCAGAAGCTTCCTGTTATTTGCAACACTGGATATTTGCAGGTACTGGGAGGTGGCCTCAGTTGTGTTGGATGGCAGCAGGCAGGCAAGTGTCAGGCCGTGTCCCCTGGCTGTGGCACACATATGTCACTGCTCACCTTTGGGTGTGCGTTGCCAAGCGTTCAGGGCTTGTTAGGAGGTACCTAAGGCAGTAACTGGTACAGCAATCAAAGGCCCAGTACCAGAGGAAAAGGGCCAAATATTCTGTTCTATGAGGGAGCCAGCTAAAGCTCCATCTGATGTTCAGCATGTTCACAAGGCTTATATGTGTTTTGTCCTCACCCTAAGCTAGAAGGTGAGAGTAGACTGCCTTGCTATGGTCATGTGCCAGGGGTAACTCCTGATAGCTCTTGGATAGGAATGTTTGGCGGGACAAGGGGTAGGGAGAGGGTACAGGCCACTGTTACAACTCTGCAGGTTGAAAGGGGAATGAAACATCAGCCTCTCTTGTGTGAAAGGAGCTCTGCTGTGGGCTTGAGTGGAGCCAGGATTTCTCTCGGGTTGCCTAAGGCTTATTTCGTGCTTTGGAGTTGCCCCCACCAGCCAAGGGCTGCTGCCGAAAATACCTCTTTCCCTGGTGTGCTGGGCACGGGCACTGCTCTGCTGAGGATGTTTGGGGGTCAGGCTGGGTGAGATAACCGCTTCATTAATGTAACCCTGATTAGGCAGTCAGGGACCGCATCGGAGCCCAAGTCATTAGGAGCTGTCAGCAGCCGAGCATTCAAGTGGAAGGATGGGAGAAAAGGAAGGAAGAGCCAAAGGGCCTGTTGCAGTGGTGGTGTCAGCTCAGTATTTATGAGGGAAATAAGCCTCTGATGTTTTATGGCCCGTAAGATGCTGTTTTCTCTGGGTCTGTTTGATTAGATAGGATTATCTTAGGGGCTCGAGTGGCACATCATTGATTTCTGCTCACTTCTACGGGGACGTTCAGCAGCCCTAACCTATAGCTCTTGTTTCCAAAATGCTAGGGGGTGACAGCACTGCTTAGGGCGGGGGCAGCCTGTCTGAGGAGGGACTATTTGGAAGTGTGCACCCTTTATTTAGCCTGATTCCAACTTTCCTGCTTTCCTTGCCCTCTGCTTTGATTGCATTTGGGCCATCATTCACTGTCTCCCAGAATTAGGATCTGGTAGGATGATTCTGTCCCCTTGATGTTTCAGGGAGAGCTGGACAAGGGCAGGAAAGGAAAGAAATTAAGCAGTTCTGGAGGGGTGACCAAGAACAAAAGGCCACCATTGCCAACTGGTGGAGCACTGTGGAAAGAGTTGTGGTTAGAGGCATGAAGATGTAGGGACCAGATTTAGAGTTATTTGGCATGTGACGAATTTTCCAGCTTCTTGTGCCCGAGGCCTCATTTAACACTTATCAACCATGTGGAAGCCTTGTCAAAATCTTATCCCAGGTACCAAACCATCAGAAATCTGTCTTTGTGAGTGCCAGAGTGCTCTAGGTGAGGGCAATGTGACAGCAATGTCAGGCAGATAAGCCAGTCTCTGCAGAAGAGACCATCCTCCCTCATTTCCAGGTTGTAGCTGCTGGCAGAATCCTGAAATGGGCTGGTAAATGGTTTTTGTAGCTAGTGTCCAGGTAGACTGGAGTCTGAGGAGTTACAGAGCAGACTTCCAAAAGAGTTATGGTTTTCTGGCCACGTGCAGAGAGGAGTCTTTGTGCCGTGGAGACAGCTGGACAAGAGAAAAAGGAGCATGAAGACAGGCTTGGCTTTATCCTGACCCATTAGATGTGAGAGAAACCAGTGCATCTTCAGCAGCATTGGAATCAATTGCTGTGAGGAGAATTGCAAAATATTTCATGTTGCTTAGTGCGTGGGGGTGAAGGCAAGGATAACACAGAGATGTGGGGGCTTGAAGAGGCTGGAGAGGGTTTGGACAGTGATCTTGTTGGAAGGATCCTGGCTTGTGTTTTGAGTCTTGCTTGCCTCAAGACAGTCACTGGTGGGTTGGTTACTGCTGCCCCTTGCCTGTATGTGGGTGACAGTGACTTGTGAGCAGAGGAGCATCCTGACCTGGTGGCTGCCAGCGTCAACGGAGGGACTGGAGACTGTCTGCAGGAGAGGGTGGCGTGAGCGTCTCCAGTAAAGTTCAATGACTGTTCCGCTTGGCATCACAGAGCTGATGAGCTCAGGGGGGCTCTAAAAACTCTGTCCTTCTTAGATGGTCTTCTCTGGAAATGGGGCCAAGGGAGAGCCGGGAAAAAGGAGCCGAGTGCCCATGACGTGGTGTGAAGAGTGGTGTGGGTGGCAGGGAGCTCCTGGGATGGGGCTGAACTGGGGACCTGCGGGTGGAGAAGCTGGTGCGGGCAGATAGTCCGTGTGGTGCTGCAGTGCAATTTGAGGCCAGGAGGCGAGGGTGGCAGGACTCCTCAGGCCCTGGAGTTAACTTCTTCCCATGGAAACTGCATTCCCTTTAACTTTCTGCTTGATTTTTTTGGAAACCTTTGAGGCCTCTTTTTACCCCCAGTTCATCTGAAACAGAGATGATTTTTTTTTTTTTTTTTTTTAATTCAGGGGAAGTGCTAGCACTCAGCTCCTGCTGGGAAAAAAGTACTGGAGCCCAGCGCCTGCCGGTCCCTGTTCGTGCTGTGCCCTGATTAGTGACTTATGCCGGAGCACATCAGTACAGGAGGCAGGACCCCCTGGGGTGCGATGGAGAGAGGGAGGGGACCATGGAGATCTCAGCCCTGGCTGTGAGGAGACTTGCTGCCAGGTTTACCAGTGCTGGCAGGGCACGGGGGCTACAGCGCTTGCTGCCGCTCTGCCGTGTGTGCCTGCTCGTGCCCCGCTGCCTTACCTTGGCGTGTCCTGCCTTTCACAGCTGGCTCTGCTGCCCGAGGTTCTTTAGCCTCTCTTCCTATGATGGAGACACGAAAGGCTTCCCCTTCCCTCTGCCTGTCTGCCTGCATGCGCTGAGAAGCTGTTTTCTTCCCGCTGCTGATGCACGTGATGCTACCCAGGCATTTCGTCTGGTGGTGTTGAGAGGGTGGGACTTGGATTAGACAGAGAGAAAAGAGTGAACAGATTGGAAGTTAAGCTGAGCCCTGCCAAACTCATTTCAAGAAGGCCCTCGAGGTGCCATTGGCAATTTCCGGCCCATCCTAGCCCTTAGGTGTTGGCTGAGCAATGTCCAGGCCTTGCCACTGCAGTAGTGAAACCTCACATTAGGCTTCCAGTCAACCCCTCAGAGAACCAAGGTTGGATTTCGCTTCTCTGAGATCTGGAGGCGGTAAAAGCAACTGCCATTCTATTTCAGAGCTTGCAGAGTAAGCCCAGAGCTCAGATGGACACCGGGAAGCCTACGTCTACTTCCTGCAAAAAAGTTCTATCCCCAGAGAGTGAAATAATAACCAGTAAAATCATTTCACTCTCATCCACTATTTGCTATCATTGGTATTAAAAATGACCCTATAGCAACTCTAGGCCACCTCCTCCTCCTCACTTCCACTTCAGTAATGAAAACAATCCCTTCTCCATATTTCTCTATTCTGAAGAGTTTTAATCAAATAAACCTGGCACACACACTCCTGGAAAAAAAAAAGGGATGCTCTCTGTCAGCCAAAATCTGTGCCTGTTCCATTTTCTTCAGATTTAATTTTCCAGAGATTAAGATTCTACTCATCTCCCCTCTCAGAGTTTGGCTGCCTTGTTTTTGTTTGTTGGTTTTACTCTGGTGAGTTTTTCCTTTCTGTTGGTAGCTCTGTTTTGAAAATCCTGAAGGCCCGAGGGCATTGGTTCCCGGGAGGCAGTTGACTGTGAAATCGATAGGGAGCTGTGCCTCCCAGCACCTGGCACCATCCAGCCTGCGCTTGCCCCCTGCTCCCAAAAGCTGCCTCCCAATGGCTTTGGCGCTGCTGGCACGCCTTGCTGCTGAACAGCGTCTCATCAGAATGTGTTCTCTGGTAGCAGGGACTGCCTCCTGACTGCCGGCTCCCGCTTGCTCCGCAGAAGGTTGTCTCTGTGCTGCCGTTGTAGCAGCCTCTTGTAGCCTTAACGGCAGTAAAAGTTTCACCCTCTTGTGCTGAAGCTGAGGTCAGTCGTGTGGATTTGGGAAGGTGGTTGAATCACAGATTGCAGAATGGCTGAGGCTGGCAGGGACCTCGGCAGGTTCTCTGGTCCAACCTTCCTCGTGAAGCAGGGCGTCACACAGAGTGGGCTGCTCAGGACCATGTCCAGGTGGCTTTTGACTGTCTCTAAGGAGAGGGACTCCTCAACCTCTCTGGGCAACCTGTTCCAGTACTTGATCACCCTCATAGTGGGAGGGGAAAAAAATGAAAAGTGTTTCTTTATGGTTTGTTGTTTCAATTTGTGTCCTTTGCTCCTTGCCCTGTCACTGGACACCACTGAGCAGAGCCTGTCTCTGTCTTCTTTACACACTTCCTCCAGATATTTCTAGACACTGATAAGATCCCCCTCAGCCTTCCCTTCTCCAGTCTGAGCAGTCCCAGCTAGCTCAGTCTTTCCTTGTATGTGAAATGCCCCAGTCCTTTAACCATCTTAGTGGCCCTTTTCTGAACTCTTTCCAGTAGTTCCATATCTCCCTTGCACTGGGGATGCCAGAACTGAACGCAGCACTCCGTGTGTGGCCTCACCAGTGCTGAGTGGAGGAGAAGGATCACTGAGCTCTACCTGCTGGCTCTTCCAAGGGCAGATGTGCGTACCGTTGGCTTGCTTTGCTTGCAAGGGCACGTTGCCACCTCATAGTCAACTCAGTGTCCACCAAGGCCCCCAGGACCTTTTCTGCAAAGAAAAAGGGGGAGGAGTAAGGGCCATATCTTTGAAAGCCTGTGTTTAATGGCTGGATTAAGTGCATTCCTGCCTCTCCCTGCTGAGTGTGCGGGCACTTCCTTGAGCCCCGTTCCCATTGCCTTGGCAAAGTAGTGGGCTCTGGTTTCTACAAAGTGTGAAGCTGTTGGTCTTCTGCTGGCAGTTCCCTTGTTTTCCCCAAGGTATGCTTGATGCAGGGAAAACAGCGAGTTGGGAGAGGACTCCTGTGTTTGTGCCAATAGAGGGGAAGCTCCCTAAAGCTGACCCTGATGCTGGCCCCTGGGGTTTGCTGTTTGTGAGGAGACTGCAACACCCAAATATTTCTAGTGCTCTTTGCAGGCTATGCAGATGTCTGGGGTCAGTGGTGACAAATTATGTAGATTCCTCCCCCTTCCCTCTATCCTTTCTCATTTCCATTATCTGCCTTTTATAGAGGCTGTAATTTATTGCATCTTGCAACCTTGTAATTTATGGCTTTTTTATAATTCTTTCTGAGCTTTCAGAAGTAACAGCTCCATGTACCCCAGTGCATTTTATTGTCACACTTGAGGCTTTCCCACCTCCCCCTGCACTTCCACTCTTTTCTTGTAACTTGCCTGTTTACTTGCTAAATTATTATTGTGCACTCAATAAAAATTGCATTTAAAAAGTGATAACTGAAATGACATTTAACATGGAAAGCACTTAAGCATAATTACACTATATGCATTACATCATTTTGTGACAGTTAAAAAAAATCTGAACAGTGTTTTTTTGTTGTTGGAGGCTGTAGAGAGTGAGTACTGGCATTTCGTCTCTTTCTCTGGAAATGTATTTTTCACTTTCACTGGAGGTGTCTGTCCTGGGATTTTTCTGTCTCCTTCTCCTTTGCCAGTACTGCAGGTCTCCTGTATCTGGTGCAGCAGCACAGGGTGAAGAAGTCAACTCTGTCATTCCAAGGGGTTCAAAATGGCATAATGTGTTCAGAGTTTGATATGGTTTATTCCCAGCTGGAAATTTTAAGAGGGCTAGTTTATTTGGACCAGTAACTTGAACAGACTGACTGCAGAGCTGCACTATCACTTGTGTCAGCACCAGGACTGTTGTAAGGGGAATTGGTGACAGTCCCCTTTGCCATAGCACTGCAGGTTGTGTTGATCTGGTTGTGGAGACTGGGGTGACAGCCAGTGTCCGCGTAGCTTTCGTTGACACGGTGATTTTATTCTGGAGGAAGCTGCTGCTGGCTGTGGCTGAGAGCTAAACAATTAGTGTCCGTGCTTCATACTGTCCAATGATTTCTGCAGAAGCGGGGGAAGCGTGCCAACCCCTCGTGACCCCGTGGCTCATATTCTCACTGATATGACTACTTGATTATTAGATTACCTGCAAATCACAGCTCCTTGACCATCTGCTATGCAAAACTCCTCAGCCCAACCCCAGCGTCTGTCCAGCCCAGCCATGCAGACTGTGCTGCGTTCCTGAGCAGATCAGCCCAGTTTCCCAGCTGTGGTTTCTTCTCCTGTGCCTTGTCCTGTCCTTTTCCTTCTTACTTGCTGCAGAACTTCTGTCCACAAAATGCTTCGGAGGTGATCTCCAGAAAGCGACATAAGCCCGGTCAGTTGTACAAGCTGCAAAGCAGCTCTGTAAATCAGGTCCCTATCTCAAGTGGGGAACTGCAGCTGGAGATGCAGCTTGGAGACCCTGCATAACCAGGATAGTCTCCCCAGTAGGAACTGTGGTCTCCTTCCTCTGGGAGTACTGAGCTGCTTGGAAAAGGGGAGAGTGTGGTGATGGACTTCTGTCTGCACCATGACCAGGGTGAAGAGACAAGAAGAGGGACTTTGAGTAGCAGGGCCCAGGAAGATCTGAAAAAGCATTTGAAATGTTGTGAACAGATGATAGAAGCCACGGCACTTGACATTTCCAGACTGCGTGTGAAGGATTTTTAGAGCAGTCGAGATAGAGAGCACGTATTTTCTGCACATCAGAGGAGTGATCTTTAGAAAGCAGTATCTGTAGCACGTTTGGATACTGGTCCATGAATTGGAAGGGTAGTGAGCTTGTGGGGAGGTGAGACGAGTAGAACAAAATGGGAGCATGCCTTTATTTAAAAAAGGAGAGGAGGAAGAAAGCCCAGTGAGAACATTAGTGTCCATAAGCAAACTCCTCAGCGTGTCTAGAAATAGCACGTTGCTTTTCCATGGTGGTCTTGTGACTTGCCCTTCAAGTTAATAAACCATTGATCGCTCTATGGGTTACTTCATTTGGAATGTTCACTGAAGCATCCTGAGGTTGAGATAAAGGAGTTTTGTGAACTTGGGCATCTTTTCCTCTCTTTCTTCAAATGCACACATAACTAGAAACCATGCAGAGGCAGTAATAACTAATATAGCTGGGAAAGGAATCTCCTGGAGAGATTACTCTATGCTTTTTCAAGGAGGAAGAGGCATTTCTGGTTTCTTGTATCTTTTTATTCTGAGTTGAGCATAAAAAAGAGGGGAGGAAAAAAACCCTATTGATAAAATCCTCATCCACTTGACAATCAGTCTCATCTGGGAACTACTTGGTTTTATCTTGGCTTAATTCATTAGTAAGAATAAAAAGGCATTAAAAATGGACATCTCTATCGAGAGCACTTAATTCTTTGCAACAAGAGTTAATTGTGTCCTATTGAGTAAGCCCCATGCAAAACCACTTTCTTGTGAAATTCCTCAACTTAATAGAGGACCTGGAAAATTAAAGCGGAAGGAGGGCCGAACCCTATGCTAGCAAGAGACGTGAGAAGTACTTTTTTTTGGCCTGGATTTGCCCATTGTCTAAGGTAGGAGGCTGGGTTGTGGGCGCTGGTGACACAGAGATCTGTGATCTGCAGCATGGGTCTGTTGGAGGGAGGGAGGAGAGCAATACTCCTGTGAGCTCAGCAAGCAACTGGGAGCATGCTTTAGCTCTCCTAATGGTTTTATGGTCCAGAGTCTATTTGGTCGGGTTTTTTTCCTCGCACCAATTCCTCTTGCACTTATTTCACACTGCCTGTTCAGTTTCTAAGGTAATGGGGCTGAATGCTCCTGCAACCCATTGCAGAGGACGCTTCTACGCTGTGCACGCTCCACTCTCAAAGAGGAGACTGCGCTGGTGTTTTGTTGGTTGGGGTCTGGGGTTGCATTAGGAGCCCTTGGAGATGAGGGCTCATTCGCTGTTTCTGCAAGTGTTCAGAACAAGCCCATCACCAGAGTCTGGGTACCTGGCTGGGATGTGGAGTTGTGCGTGGGTTTGGTACTGACAACTGCTGTCTGCGCGTTTAGACAATTGCTTCAGTCCATGGGGTGTTGTTGAGTTTCTCATTTCAACAGGAATTAATTCCAGCAGCCGTGTCACTTGCGTTATTCAGGAGATGAGGCACAGGGTCCTGGCTGTGCAAGCTGTGACGCTGGGTGTGCTGGAAACATGACATCGATCACTCAGGGCAGAGGATTTTTCTGATGACAACACTAGTTTTGATAAGTTGAGTGAGGAGACTTAAAAATGGCAGGAAAGGGAACGGCATTAAAGAGAGCGGCAAATTGTGAGGCATGTCTCCTGCTACAATTTTTGTGGCAAGAAGTTGGTGACGCTTTAAGATGGATATTTATCATCCAAACGCACAGAGGCATATGTGGTCTATATAATCATCTGAGTTTTATTTATGACACAAAACCAAGTCAGCACTATTATTTATGAATATAATTGCAAACCTGCTTCTCTCTTATGTGATCGGCCGAACTCCCCTGCAAAGCAGCTTTCAGGGTTGCCCAGCCTAGAGCACAGTGACGTGCTGCAGGAGTGAGCAGGGTGCTGCTGCCATGCCTCGGGGATAGATCCACGATCCACTGGGCTTGGGAGGATAAGCTGCAGAATAAAGCCCTGACATTTGGAACGTGAGGCAGAATCCTATGGCCCTGGGAAATTATAATTTTCTTTTTAGAATTTGCTCTCTAGTTTTAGGAGAAAAGTTATAAGGTGGCATTAAAAAGCACCTGCTGCATCACCATCACGTGTCTCACCATTTGAGTCTAAATGTCTCAGCTGAAAGAATTCCCAACCAGGTTTCCTTCAAAGCAATTAATGCTGCTTGGGTTTCAGCTTTTGTCGCTGCTGTTTAGAGTAATGCTAATTAACATTCTGGGCAAAGGAGCAGAGAGTCGGGAAGGGAAATGCTTATGATTTGTAAATGCCACTTTGCTCTTCTGGCACTGTCCCTCTGGGGAGAGGATTTCTGTCTTCTGGCTCTTGTTTTCCTCCCCTCCCTCCTGCTGTCTTGGAGTAAAGCTGATAGTTGGGCGTATATTTTGCCTTAAGCATCTGCATAACTTTTCGCCGCATCTACCTGTGTGACGATGGGAGAATCTGTATGGATGTGAGGGTTCCTGCGAGCGCACTGAGCACGAACAACTTGCTTTGAGTGTACGTGAACCCCTGGCTGGTGCGCGTGAGCCTTTACTAAAGGAGGAGGCATGTGACAGCCTTGTCCGTGATACAAGTTTCCCATTCCCTTGATGATAAGCTACAAGCAAATGGGGATGAAATCAGAAATTGGCAACATGCTGTCAGGAGGGATTAATTTCTGTCCCTGATTAACTTTATGCTGGAACAGCAGGAGCCTAATACTTCACTGTTCACGGTGCCTGATGCAACCTTTTCTTACACCGAGTAGATCTGAATCCATCCCTGGTCCTGCTCTCCCCTCATTATGTTATCTTAGATCCAAGTGGCAGGGCCATTGCTCTGGGTATGTAATGACAGGCTACATACGTGTTTCCTAATGCTGATAGAAAGTACTGATCAAAATCTGCCAGTGTGTTGAGGGTCTGGCTTGAACTGTACCAGAGTTTTGTTTCTGCTTGTAGTAGCTTTAATATACTGGTTGATCCCTAGAGGCTCCTGGTGGAATATTAATAGCCTCTGTTCCTGTGCTACTTTTTCTCTAAGGCTTTCACAACACTTTGCAAAAATTAGTGGTAAATTCTTTCAAAGCAGGAGGTCAATGAGACCACGCAGGCTGGGGAAGGTGATTTGCCAGCAGTCACACAGACGGATCAGTGCTGCGCCGCGTGGTGAAGGGAGGGTGCAGCTCAACTTCCCGCTCTTGGCCCTAAGTGCCAGACAATTACCTGTGCCTAAAGCTTAGTAAGATCACACACTGTCGTACAGAGAGGGCGTGTGGGGAGCAGGAGCAGTGCTTTGTGTCAACAAAGTGCCCAGGTAGGGCTGTGTGTGGAGCTGTTCCTGTTAAGAACAGATGGGTCTGGAGCTCGGCCGTGTGTTTGTGAACATGTGCCTGTGTGCAGGGGGAAAAGGCTGGGCCAGCAGGGACAACAGCCTTGAAATATTGAGAAAGAGCTGAAGAAGGAGAGGACAAGGCAAGTGGGGCTGCAAGGGTGTGCACAGCTTTGTGTGATGGTATTTGAATGGATCAGAATGAGTACTTCTGGCTTCTCTGGAGCTTCTGACTCCCTCTAGCCCAGCTCTGGCTTTCACATTGTGGGTGCTTCCCAGCATCCTGCTAATCCTGGAGTACAATGGGGACCTGGGGACCGAGGTGGTTTTTTCCCATCTCTGTGACAGCTCTGCCGAGATCTTAGTGTGTGTAGGCATAGTTCATTGGCTGCTGGGAGTGGTGCTGGGATTGCAGATCATCCTTCTGTCTCCTCTTTGGCCATATGGAGAACAGAAACTCACAGCACACGTGTACCTGCTTCTGGAAAGCCTAAGCGACTGACTCTACCTGAGAGAGACACAGGCTGCACTTTGTTCTCTGTCCCAGGCCTGTAACACCTGTCACCTGAGTGAGTCACCTACACTAGTTGTATGGATCAGCTGTATCTAGCAAAGGGCAGGTGTTTTCCTTTGCCTTGGTCTTTCTCTCATTTGATGACCACACTTCCAAGAGCTGAAGCTGACCTGCTCTGGCTGATACCAGGGAGAGGATGGAAGAGCCCATGAGGCGCTGCTGCATTGTTCAGAGCTGACTGAGGAGAATTTGCCATCGTTAACCCCCCAGAATACACTGATCAAGCAAGTAGTGGCTGGTTTGAGGGGAGGGGCGCTCAGCAAGGCTGGTAGGAGGTGGTGCAGCAGTAAGCAACTTCTGCCTGCAGCCCAGCAAGTGAGAGCCCACATGTTGGACACTCGTGGGATCTGTGTGGGGTGGATCCATGGGACGCTTACTCACTGCCCCCACTGAGGAAGAGTCCATGCCTGGTCCTTCCCACGATGGTGGGAAGCAGCCCAGTGTGTTGCTTGTTTGTCACAGCCACAGCTAAACAAGCTGCTGATTGAGAAGGTGGCTGGTGCAGGGAGGAGGGCATTTCACTGCTCTGCTAAGAGGTCCCCACTATATTTTCACTTTAATTTGAAGGGCTCCTCAGCAGACTGTCAGGGCTGGGATGTGATGGCTGCACCTGCATGGCACTGGGAGGCTGTGCGCTAGCAAATCCTGTGCGGAAGTTGTCTGGAGTGGGAGGCTGCAGCAGCAGGCTGGGCTTAGCAGGCACACCTGACTGACAACTGCAGGTTTTCATTGGCATAATCACGTATTTTGGGGGTTGTGAAGGTGAGAAAGATGGAAGAGCAGGAAGGGATGGGACACAGCACAGATGAATGCTGTTGGAGCCCCCCCCATCACTGCAGTTTGGCTGTGGCACATCGCTGCTAACCTTTACCTGCTACTCGTGTTACTCCACAGCAGGCTGCAGCCACTCATTGCCCTGCTCTCATCAGCAATCAAATCAGGACCTGGGATCTCAGAATTTCTCAAATCTGCTCTTGCAATTCCTCTCTGAGTGCTTTCTATACTGTCTCTCTGGCCTTCCATCAAAAATTGTGTGCTTTGTTAGGCTCAGGACTTGGGCTCTGTTTTTGCTCTAGTTTTCTCCCTCACCTCACTCCTGAGCTGCATTTTCTTTTCTGTCAAAGTTCTGAGATTGGGCATCCAATCAAAAGTGCCCAGCTTTGACAGACGCCTGGATATTTTGGGGACTGTTTTGAATAATATCGTGGTGAAAAATCTACCCAACAGCATTTTCTGTTTGTTGTCATAACTGTAGTTTGAACCCAGAGTGCTCGAGTGTGAAAAGCATTAACCTGTGGGGAAGGAACAAATGAAATTGAGTTTTTTAGCTTAAAAAAGTAGAAGCTACAGTAGGACGAATCTTCAGATCTCTCATGGTGTACAGCAGCACGAGGCAGAAGAGCCTTCATTAATTCTGCGTCTTTCCATCAAGAGCGTTGCTTTAAATTGCAGCAAGGGATTTTAGGTTTAGACATCATAAAAAGTTTTCAAGTATGGTCAAGAAGCACCAGAGCATTTTATCTTGTGAGGCACAGGAGTGTCCATCAGCGTGTCTCTCAAGAACGTGTCAGATGAACGTGTTAGGAATGAGATAAGTGTGATAGGTATGTTAGAAATGACACGTGCATGATACTACCCTTCCATTGAGCAGGCTGGGGCTACATGAGCTGGTGGGATCCCTCCCAGCCTTGTTCTCTGTGATGTTGCAGAGGTTTCTGGATCTTTTACTGGAGTCTCTCTCCATTTGAATATTGGATCTCTGGACGTTGCCTTCAGAAGAGATATCCAGTGAGATCTCTGTGGGTGTATATTTGTCATAAGGCTGTGCCCCTCCAAGACTATGCTGAAAACTAAAACCTGAAGTGGGTTTCTCAGCTGGAAGGTTTGGTTCTGCTGTTCAAGTCTTGGTGGAGCTTTGGAGATGTAACTAAGTGAAAAACCTCAGCTGATAGGACTTTGCAGAGGGTCACTTCTTTATTAAAATCTCCGGGTATGTGGTGTATTTTTGTTAAAAGTCTCAGTTTCTGGACCCCACTGGCTCAGGGAGCAGGAGAAAGGATGAGCCTGGAAATGTTTGGAAGAAAGCTGTCTACGAACGTATTCTCCAAATCGTGTGGCACCAAGGAGAAGCTTTATGAGCTTATGCCACAACGGAGAGGGGTTTATGTTAGACATAGATAATGACTTTCCAGCAGCCTAGCTAGGAAAACACTGGAGGACATAAGCCAGGGAATCCTGGGCTCTCCACCACCAGTGGGCAAGGGCAGGGCTTTTGAACAACACATGTTAGGTGGATCCTGCATGAGCCGGAGGGGTGGGTTGGACAGTTGAATCTCTTCCAGCCTTGCTTCCAACAAGTCTGTGCATTTACAGAAATGCTTCCACTGCTTGAGATTAGGGAGAAAAGCTTGTAAACATGAATCTCTGAAGATCAGAGAAAGTCCCAAAACCTACATCAGAAGAGACTGCAAAGTTGCTATTTCTAAAAGTTCAATTTCTTTAAAATAGATCATTACTCTCCAGAAAACTGTAGGGGTAACTGTTGGCAGTGCTGACTTATGCTGGCCTAGATTTCAATTGCTGTAGCTCTAATAAGAGATTTAGTTTAATTCTACGTCAGTGGAGTTATCCCAAATTTGCATCGCTGCAGCTGAGAGCTGAATTTGGCCAGTGGTAGTCATCAATAAGAATAAAAGGCAGCGCGAGGTAATTGTTACTCTCTTTCTTCTGTAGTCAGAAGGAAAGCCTGCAAAATATTTCTGGGAGCTTTAGTGGTAGAGGCTGCACAGCCTTTTTCTGCAGCCCTTCCTACAAGAACCGGCAGCTTTTCTGGCACAGAAGATAAAGCTGTTTTAGGAAAGAGGCCTGGTTATTTGTTTAAAGTCAGGTCTCTGAGGAGCTGAGAGCCTTGCATGGCTTGATGCGGAGTGAGCGCAGGAGCTTGGGCTGCGCTCACAGGGAGTGGGGAGCAGCCTTTGCCCGGCTGTGGCGGCTCTGCCCCAGGCACCGCCACCGTCGGGGCGCTTCGGCCAAAGAGGCCGACTGAAATGCCTGCCGCCGTGTCTCGCACCAGGGGTGGTGGTCCCTTCATCCTCCTGCTCGCTTCTGAGGAAACTGGGTCCAATCAGATCCCATTTGGGGTCTGTATTAGCTTTTGTAATTTCAGCGTCCTAAATGCTTAGCTGTGGAAAAGCAGCAGCACGATAAAGGAAAACAAAGCTTTAAACCATTGAGTAACTGCGAGAAAGGCAGAGCTGCAGCCACACCGAGCCCAGGGGTGATCTCAGAAGCAGAGAAACTTTTTTTTTTATCTTTCCCTAACTGACTTTTTCATCTTCTTCTGCTCAGCTCATTCACATGCTCTGTGAAGCCATCAGTCCCAGCACAAACTCTTCCTCCCTACCTGGGCTTCCTGGTCCGTTCTCTTTCTCCTCCCAACCCTCCTTGGGTGTTCCATTCCTCCCGACCCCTGCACTTGTTCTGGTGGGTCCAGCATGGTGCTTCAGCAGAGTGTGTGCCTGGCCCAGAGAGCACTGTAACCTCTTCCAGGAAACTGACGGGCCCTTCAGAAATTGATTTTTAATCCTTGTTTAGAGGTAAACCAATGGGAGATAGAGTTCTGTTGGACCAGTATAAATCAAGCGTGTATTTCTGGAAGGGCTTCACATGGAAGGATTTGCACCACTGTATCAATGTAGCTTTTGGTCTCACCTATCCCTTGCTTCAGCATAGCGTAATTTCATTCTCTTCGGGACACTGGGGTAAACCCAGTATGAGCCATCATGCGGAGACACTGATGCTGATAGAAATAGCCTAAAGCTGAAATATAGCAGAATAGTATGTCTTCATCTGTGGCAGCATCCCTGCTAGGGATACCCTGGGGTATTCTTGGTACAATTTTAGTGATGCTGATCTGAAGTACCGCTGTGCTGTGTAGACCTGACTTCATCAAACTGGTGAAACTCTGCTGCATATATCCTGAGGGAGAGCAGGTGAGGTACCTTTTAAAAATGTTGTGTTCTCCTTACTAAAGCTTTTATGTCCCTTATAACCAAGAGAGCAGCCCGAGTCAATGATCAGGTTGGTTTTCCTGGTTTGTTTTTGTTTTCCTGTACAAGTGTGTATTTTTAGAGAACATATCTCTGAATGCATTTGGGTGTTTGTCCAGGACTCTGTAGCTGTTCTCTCCCTCTTGTCCATCAGCACAGCAGGCTCTGGTGGGCTTATGCCCTGACCTGGCAACAGTGCCCATGCCACCTAGACGCCTGTGAGCATGCAGAGAGGTGCCTGGGCGGAGCTCCCACTCTGGCTGAGACCTTACGTTTTCAACTATGCAGTAATTTATTTATACAGCTCTTGATCTGAAAGGAGAAGACCGAGTTTGAAGTTGTGTGGTACTGAATTACTTTGCAGAAGATTCACTCTCTGCAGGCACCGAGGCAGGTCTGTCTCTCTGAGAGCTCTCTGTACAAGGGTTTGGGCTGCTGAAGGCTAAAAGCAGCTTTCCGGGGCAGGAGAGGTTTTCTGTAATCCAGGCTAACCGTGCATAGCCCTTTATCCCTGTCTAGCTGCTAAATGATGCGTAGCAGTCTTGGGTCTGCTTTGGGGCTGGCAAGCCTGAAGTCTCAGCCGTAGAGGCTCGTGATCCTGGGTTGAGCGAGCAGAAGTCCAGCTGGTGCTGCAGAGGATGGGAGAGGTGGGTGCCGGTGCCAGATAGGGCAGGATGGGAAGCACTGGAGCAGCTGCCGGGCCATCCCTGGGCGAGTGGGCCACCTTCTGTCTTGTCCCCAGTGTCCTCTGTGGTACCGCTGTCTTTTAGCAGGCTCTTTCCTGAAGGAAGGACACCTGGCTTCTATGGTTTGTTTGCTTCAATTGTAGCTGATCATACCTGAAAAGCAGCAGAACTGTCTCTTTCCCGGTCCTGCTTCTGCAGGAGAGATGTGTAGAGCTACTTGGAGGGTGCTTGCTTTTTATTAGGTGGATGGAAGGAAGTAGTGCAGCAAGGGAATGGTACTGGGCAAGGAGAGAGGGAGATGGGGTTACTAAATGTCAAGCTGTTTGCCTGCTGCGTGCACATTTGGACACATCCATAGGTTGCAGGAACAGCAGCCCTTGCTGAGGGCAAGGCAGAGGTTGTGGCAAGGAGCAGGTCAGACTTCCGACTCCCCACACTGCTCCTGACGGGTAGCACAGCAGGCACCTGGGCTTGGAGCTGTGCTCCAGAAGCCGCATCCTCAGGGCTGGTGACACCCTTAATACTGACTCTTGGAGTTGGTGTGGGCTGGACTGCAGCACCACTGCTCTCCTGTGGCTGCTTCCCTCTGCCTTCCCTGCTCCTGACTCCTTGATAAGGGTAAACTGGGGTCTGGCACCTCCCTGACTGGTGGCTACTTCACCAGAGGGCCCTCCCCATACCCTGTTCTGGTCCCCATCCCCCTTGTCCCTACAGTGGTGTGCGCTCTGCCCTGTGCAGTGTGGCACAGGCAGCACGGATTGTCCTGGCGGGCTGTCAGCGAGGCTGGTGTCGCTCTTATCACTGCCTGCTTGATTATCCCTGACGCTGCGCCGAGGCTGACATCCTCCTAATGTAATATAGACACCACAATGATTGCCATCATTGCAAGAACTATAAGCACCAGACGGTGAAATTTAACAACAGTAGGTGCAGCCGGGATGAGGGGTGAGATGGGAATCGTGCTGTCTCTGCTCTCTGCCTGTGGCCCTGAGCAAGCTCTATCTTCCAGAAGGATCCCTGGGATTTTGGACTTGTTTTCTTCTCTGTTACCCAGCCACAGTGCTCCTTACTCAGCCTGGACCATCTCACGGTGCTCTTGGTGGTCATTTATGTTACTGAGCGATTTTCCTGTAGGCTCTCTCTTCATCAGAGGGCTCTGCTCTCTGTGCTCAAGGCACAAGCAGCTCTGCTCCAGGGTTTCCCCCGTTCCTCTTCAGTGATACCCTGAGTCAGAGTCATGGGGAAATGACAGGACCTTACCATAGATGAGATGAGATTCAAAATGGGCCAGACTGCTGCTTGTCTGGTGGAGACCAGCAGATCCTGAAGCTCCAGGAGAAGCACTGGATGAGTTTCTGAGCAAGTAGTGCCTCTAAGGGCAGATAACCTGCTGCAGTGTTTGTTGTACCAGGTAACTCTCTTTGCAGAGACCATAAGTGGGTCACTGTATGAAGACGATCAGCCCGGGCCCGACTGGCGGGAGCTTGAAGTGTCCGCCTGAGCAGAGACCTTTGCAGGTCCACAGAATAATGTCTAGTGGGAAAACTCTTATTTTCCTAGCTCATGGCCTTTGTAGGGCACGACATGGCGCAGCCCCATCTCTGGTACACGAGGGGTTATCTCAGGTGTGCGTGACTGATGTGCCTGTAGCAGTGTGGTTTGGTCTTTGGCCGCCCTCGTCTGGAGCACCCCTGCTTTGGGGTGCCACGCGGTGGGAGCAGGACACGGCCCGCTCTGTTGCTGCTCATAGCACTTTGCTCTTTTGCAAACGTGCCACGTTTGCCCTGTGATTAAATGGTGGTGTTTGGACTGCAGCTGTCCAAACCAGGTGTCCTGGATTCATATACGGGGGGAAAAAAACCAAATAATTTCTGGAAGAAATTATAATAATTTCTGGAAATTAGTGTTCAGCTTTTTGGTGCTTCTTGTTTTTAAGTGGAGTGGAGGGAGACTCTTGACATGGGGATTATCCTGTGCAAGCACAGCAGAATGCTGCCCTCCAATAGCTTGTGTTTGGGGAAGGACTTCTTGGGGGATGTGAAATGGAGCTGGGGGGAGAGGCAAGGAGGAGGAGTCTGTGTTGCACTTGAACTCCACCATCCTAACCCCTCCTGTCAGTGTCCCCCTGCTCTTGTGCTGGACAGGGAAGCTGGAGACTGGCCCTGCTGCTGTGCAGGGGAGGCCGGTACCTGCCAGGAACAGCAAGGCTGGGGCTGTTGAGACAATTGTTACTTTCCTATGGTGCCCAAAGGCAAACGTGCTAATGGTGCCATACAGGGAGCTCCCTTGGAGTCTCTTCTTTCCCTGTGTGTTTTGTCATCAGATACCTTGACCCATGGGAAGGTTCTGGGTCCTCTTGTGGCAGCTCATTCAGTAGTGATTTCTGCACCCTTTTCTGTTCTTTCTTGGGCTGCCCAGACTCTTGGTGCCAGGTGCATTCATGGGGAACTACGGAGCGGCAAGTTCTGCCTCTGAACCCTGGTAGCTCCCTGGATATATAGGCATAGAGGGAATTAATAGCAGACATGAGCTTTGTTTGTTGTGCATTAGGAGCAAGGCAAGCTGGCTTCAAACAAGGTAGATTTAGATTAGAAATTAAGAAGTTCTTCACTCTGAGGGTGATGAGACACTGGATCACGTTGCCCAGGGAAGCTGCGGATGCTCCATCGCTGGATGTGTTCAAGCTCAGGTTGGACAAGGCTTTGAACAACTTGGTGTAGTGGGAGGTGTCTGTCCATGGCAGGGGGGTTGGAACTAAGTGATCTTTAAGGTCCCTTCCAACCCATGAAGGAGGTAGATTTAGAGAATGGATGTTCTGAGGCAGTATCAGATCTGCCTCTTCGGTTATACAGTTGCTTTTGTGTAAGGATACTTAGCATTCCTGTGCTGATTTAGAGCGTCTTCTCAGCTCTTTGTAATTGCCTTGGGCTTAAAAGTATTTGGGATAAAATATTTTGTGTTACAGGTTATCTTGAGCTGCTTGATTTTTTTTCTCCCCCCCATCTGCCACCACAGTAATTTTTTTTTTTTTTCGACTCAGTACTTCTGGTCGTTTTGCCCGTGTTAGTATTTCCCCGACTCTTGCCTCTTACTAATTCACTCTCACCGTCTACTGCTGGACTTTTCTTTCAAGTGCGATGCCTGGATCTTCCGTCTACTGCATCCAGCTTCAGCCCTTCTCAGACTTTATTGAGATTTGCAGTTTACAATTTGGTCTCAATTCCTATTGCCTGAGTACTACAAGTTCCTCCGCTGTGCTGCCTGACCGCTAATACCTACATAGGGAATTCAGGGGCTCTGTGCAGCCCCTCTCCTGTCCAGTAACTTCAGGTTACCCAGTCACGTTGAGCAGGGCTAGGGCAGGGGCATTACTTGTTGTTTCAGCGTGGCTGGAGCACTGCAGGATTGAGGTTCGCTCTCATGTTGCTGCATTGCCACCCGCTCGCCCTGCCTGTCGGGGGGTACCTGCAGACTGTGAGGGGATGGCACGTGTTCGTGCAGGGATTGCAAAGTAAAACCCAGGCTACCAAGAGATGCAACCTGCACCCCCTTTCTCCTCAAGAGTGCCGGTGTGGCTGGATGTGAGTGTACCTCCATGGAATCAAAAGCAGCTGTTTCTTGACTTCAAGGTCACTGCTATTACAAATTTCAAACCCTGGTCCCAGAGCACTGGATCACAGGAGAATTTCAATGAGAATGGCTTTCTAATTGGGACAAAACTAAGGGCTTTTTGGCCAGAACAATTCACCCACCAATTCAGCTCAAGGAAAAACCCAATATGGGAAATGTCACCTTAGATAAGTAAAACCTGGCCAAGTTCTGAACAACACTAAGCAAAATGCTAGAGTGGAGAGCGTGAAGCTATCTTAATTGCCTGGAGCACTACCATTCATTCCCCTGCCTGTCTGGTACGTTCTTGTGCTCATATGGCCACTGTTAATTCACACTGGATTGTTCTAATTAATGTCGATGAACTGTTCAGCCAAAAAGACTGCGGAGCTCTGCAGCTGCGGAGAGGGTTGGAGGAATATCTCCTGATTTCTTTTTCTGTGTTTTCCTCCCTTGTGGACAGGCACCGTTTCTGTCCGTGACCAATAGGAGTCAACTCTCTGTTTCATAATAGGAAAATACTAATGTCAGGATGCCCTCTTTACCCAAAGCTTTCTCCTTCAAGATTGCTCCTCTTTGCTTTCCTAATTGCCGCTGCTCAGCTGGAGGTAGCACACCTCTTCCGAGCGTATTGTTTTGTTATGCTGGAACTTACCAAAGGGAAAAAATAAAGAGTGAGAGAATATTGTGTTATGTGGAGCTATCCTCACTTTAACCCTTTCTACGCTGATGTAGGGTGTTTTTCTCCAGCGCGGGATGTTTTGCTATTGGCAATATGGGCTTTTCTGTCTGAAGCTTGGGGTGCAGTGGAGCTCTGCTGTGAAGAACACCTAGAAATCATTTCTGCTGGATTCTGACGGTGCCTCTAAAATGTGTGTTCTCTTACTAAAGCATCCTCTTTGGAGTCACTGTACTCACATAATAATCACCTATAATAAGACAGGAGTTGTCTAATTGGTATGAAGTATGGATGATTTGGAGTCCAAAATGATTTGGGTGAAGCCCTTGCAATCAGGTTGGCTGAAAACTTAATGCTTGGAGTTACCCTTTCTTAAAGACTGCCAGATCTGGAGCCTGCGAGAGCAGAGGCTTGGGGAGGACTCTGGAGCTATGCTCTGCACATTTCTTAGGGACTGAGGAGTCGGACAAGGATTGCAGATGTTTGACTTGCTGTATCTCTGCTCTTGGCTCACGGGCCAAGCTCTTTGCAGGTCAGTAACTAGGAAAGTTCACAGAAATGCTGGGGTTTTTTCACCATAAACTTCAGAAATGAGCAGGTCTGAACCTTTGTTGTGCCACCTCACTAATAGAGGCAGGGTGGGTTACCATCTTGGCAGCCTGAATCCCCTGGGGCTTTATTTGGGGAAAAAAAACCAGTTGCTCGGGGAAGAGCTAGGATGGAATACTGTTGTATGTGGACAAAAGGCTGCTGGGAATTTCCTAGAGGCACGGAAGAAAGGAGGAACTCCAACAGAGCAGGGACTGGAGGGAGAGCCACAGAAAGCGAAGTTGAACCCTGAAGATTAACCCTGTAGGTCTGTAGGGACTGTGCAAAGCCAAAAGAGCAGCCTTTTGCTTAGTCTCTGAGTGTACTCCTGTGGCTTCAACCTCAGAAACCACTTTGTTTAACTACGAAAAGAAAGGGGAGGCTGGGGGGATGGAAATCTCTGCTCAGGCTCTTGAATTCATCGCCAGCTGCCTTTCAGTGAGCGGAGTCGCTTCCTGCTTCAGCTTGTTAACATCTGGAAAAGAAAAAGGGTGGAGTATGTAGTTTCGCAGGAGGGTCTTATCCTGATCTGCAACTGTCCAGATCCTGGGCCACCTGCCTGCCTGTACCTTTATTTTTGCTGACTCCACCAAGAGAAGCAGTTGTGGTGGTATCAGCCTGGTGAGTGTTTCCGGCCAAGCCTCTCCTTAGTCCTGCTTTTGTGCTGCCAGCACGAGGCAAAATGTGGGGGTTTCTGAGGGAACGTGTTTGTCTTGTGAAACCTGTTTGCTTACTGCTTGTGCTTGGGTGCTGCTCCAAGAGCCGGGACAGAGGCAGGCAGATGTTTTGTGAGAAATTATTTCTGCGCCACCTGGTTTCTTCCTTTGCCGTTGTGGTCAGATCTGCGTAACCCTCTAGTTACCTCCAGTGGAGCTCCAGCAAAGAGGGGGTTTTGTCCCGTGGGAAGCAATGATTCAGCTCCCAAGGATCATGCAAGCGCAGGTAGGTGTCAGACATGCTTAGCATGAAAGTCACAGTTAAGCATGGAGTCAGCTACCTCCTTGGGGAGGTCCAACTCTCCATGGAGGGTTTTCTGCTGCCCGATGTCTTCGTGTCTGGAATCGCAGGTATTTGTAATAGCCTGAGGATTCAGAGAGAAGCAGAATCCTACCTGTTTGCTGTGTGGGTTTCTTCATGTATCTTGCTCAAGAAAAGATAAAGTGTGAAGATACTTATTTTCTTTCCTAATCTCAGATGATTGTAAAAAGCTCTTCTCTCTTATCCTGTGTGTGTTGCACCTGAGTTTGCAGACACACTGAGTTAAGTCAGGAGGTGACTGAAGGGCTGGTGGCTGTAAAGTCTTGTGGTGGGACTGAGCCCTTCTTGTTGGGGCAGTGCTAATGCCAGCAGCACTTCCCTTGGGGCTGGCATTGTCCTCTACAGTTGTGTGATGTGCTTGGAAGGGCAGGTCCACAGGCCACAGCTGCACGCTTTGGGTGCAAACATTCAAGTCCAGGTAATTGCATCTACCCTTCAGGAAAAGCCCAGTGTAGACCTGTGCCTCTCTTGTTGCAGAATTCATGATCCAAAGGTGCCACGTTGCTATTGTTTGCTTGTAGATGAGGTTTTATCCTACTCTGTGATCCCCTTGCTCCCATTCCTGGTACCAGCTGCTGCCTGTGCTGGGGCTTCCAGGCTCAGCACCCGGCGAGCCCTGTGGGCAGGGCCCCTGAGGGCTGGGGACAGGCAGGCAGTTGGGCTTGCACTTGCCAAATCCAGCAAGTGGCATGGAGAGGGGGCATGTGAGCAGTCAGTGGGCTGCAGGGCTGGGTTTGGTCGAGGGAGAGCACAGGAGGACGTGTGGTGGCTCTGCCTGCGCTGCTGATTTGGCTCAGCAGAGGCGAGAGGGTGGGCAGTGTGGTGGGCAGCTCAGCTTTTGAGTCAGAGGGTGGATGCTCGCAGCCTGCAAGCGTGAAATAGGCAGCTATAAAGTCAGTGGTGTGGGCAGCAAGTTGAATGGTTTTGTTTTTTTTTTTCTCCTGGTTGCAAAGCCTTTCCTCCCTTGTTCCCCTCTTTTCCAAAGCTGATACTGTTACCTAATCCATGTTTCTAAAATTCTTCTGTGTTAGAGGATCAGCTTTTCTGTGGGAAAACTGCTGTAGTCTCCAATATTGACTGTCGTTCTCTTGTTTCCGTTTTTAGATCTACAATGAGAATAGAAACCTCTTTGAAGTCAAGGAGAACGTGCCCAGGAAATTGGTGGAGAAGGTTGCAGGGGACATAGAGAGCCTCTTGGCCAAGAAAGTTCGTGCTTTAAAGGTAAGCTGATGAGCCGGTGTGCTGATCCTTTGTCTGATATGGTCAGTTTAAAGAAGAGGGTTGGCGCTGGTGTAGCGTTGTGATCTCTGCCTCAAAGTAATTTCTGTGGTTATGCAGCCTTTTCTGGAACCTGCATCCTGGAGAATGTCTGGGGTGTGAGGCAAGGATGTATCACGTGAGGATCTACTGTAGATATCTTCTTGCTTTCTGTCTCCTCACACTGTCATGTAATCATCTTCAGGTGCTGTCACAAGAATACAAGTGACAGCAAAAGCCTGGCAACAAAATTGACCCAGTCGTTTAACTGGGGTTGTGGTGTCCCTGCAATAGCTCATAGGAGTGCTTCAGACAATTGGGATTTCCCCTGTTGAGGAGAGGATGCACTGAAATGTTTGTGCCAGTGCCTGGTACTTGAATCCTGTGATTGTGTGTGTGTGAGTTGCCCTCATGGGTGCCTGCACACATTGCCAATCTATCGTCCTATTTTGTAACACTCCTCTTAAAATGAATTCATTTTATCCGTAGTGGAGCGAGGTGACCTGCTCCTGGTGCCAACTTGGCAACACTCTTCAGTAGCTGTAACGAGGTGGCAGCAGGGCCATCCTCTGCTACTGGGGAAGAGATAAGTAATTGCCTTTCTGGAGAGATGGGGAGATCCTCTCTGCTACAGAGAGGCAGGGGAGCTACATGAGAGCTTCACTCCCAGGAGCTGTGGTGAGGGAAGGAGTGCTGAAAGAACTGAGGTGTAACTAGGGCATCAGGAGTTTGGAAGTGACCTATCTCTGTGGTTGGGTAAGAACCTCAGAGAAGGTATGAAGAAAGAATCACAAGACACTCATCTAGGCCAGAGGAGTCTCAAGGCCTGATAGGATTCGAGTTAAGGGAGGTCAAGGGCTGATCTGAGTGTCAGGATGGTGTGACGTTGGCCACAGTGATGGGCAAAGATGGTAATTTTAGGGATTTGAGTGAAGAAAATTGTTGCGTTTTCAGTTCTTGACTTTGGGAGCTAGAGATTAGTTCTACTTGGGACTCCCACCAAGCATTTTAGCTCAAATGGAAGGAGCTGAAGTGGGACTAAATAGGTGGGTATTACCAGTATGGCATTTGGGTTTGTGGAAGTGAAGTCCAGGGAGCCCAGTTCTTTTCTTAACATGAGCTTGCATCCCTCTGTTCATAGAGTTTGTGGGCATGCTTCAGCACATGTCATCTGTTAAACGTTCCAGAGACTTGCACCACCGTGTTGATGGGAGGAGGAGAAATCAGATCTTCTGAATTTCTTCCACGTTGTGTTAAGTTCCTTCAAAGCAGTGGGGCTCCAACAGTTTCTTCCACTCTCCACCCTATGTTTTCTTCTCTCTCAACTCTCCACTTAGTTGAATCATCTCTCCTGGAGTCATTTCCTCCCATTCTCTCATGACTCACAAGAATGGTGATGACTTCTTGAAATGTAATTTTTCAGCATCTGAGTCAGGTGGGACTCCATGTATCAGCAAGGGCAAGTGAGGAGGGAGAAATGAAGCCTCCCCTTGTTGTATGAATTGCCACGTCACTTGTGTACTCACTCTACTGAAAAGACACCTCCCTGTCTCCTTCGCTGCGGGAGAGAGAAGGGATGTTTCCTGTGCTTCCGTGGGGCTTTGTAGGAAGCTGTTGGCCAGCCTTTGGGCTCACACGATAGGCGCACACTTCAAAAGCACCATTCTGATTAAGTGGTGATTCAGACCAGTCATCAAAGAGCTTGTTTTCCTCTAAGTGAAAATATTAATGTTTTTATTTCAGTTAAATTGTGTGCAGAGCGTTTATTAATAACAGATAGTTTCTTACCTTGTGTGTTGCATTTCTAAGAGGCAGAAATCAAGCACAGGAAAGCCAAACTCGACTGCCTGGCCCTGACAGGTGCTGTGGCATGAGTCTGGCACTGGCAGGATGCTCTGATTTCCCATGGGCACTTTGGAGGAGTGCCTGAGCCAGGGGTGTGTGGCAAAGAGGGCAATTGCTTCCTAAAATAACAGCCATCTACAAGGGGCTGGTGATTTGGATGCTGTCTCTCCCTTTTTGTTCTGGCCCATCGTATCTGATGACAGTCTCATCATGGGACAGAAAAATTCCTGGGAAGATCTTTTTGCTACCTGTTCCAACTGGCACTAGAGAAGAGCATCTACAGCTGGATCCTAGGGGACTTTTACCCCATGACCCACACAGCAGCCTCTACTTGGCATGGGTTGCATCACCACTAAAGCACTATCTGCCCTTTTCCCCAGCATCCTCCGATATCCTTTCTCCGTGATGATTTCATTGCATCAGACCTGCCCTCAAAGTCTCCTTTGGGCTCTGTAGTTCCAGCTGTCTTTTATTTCCAAGCTTTAGTGGAAGGAGAGGTAAAAGATGGTCTTCAATACCAGAAGTACAGCTACTGTCCTTGAAATGGAAGTAAAAGATATTGTTAAGGTGAAGTAACTCCAGGAGATGACATTAAACTGACCCAGTGTGTGCCATTGTGGGAAAGTTCCAGGGATGTCACTAGAGGTGAGGTGTAAGGGAAGGGGAGCTATGTTCCTGACTGGGTACAATTTTAATAGGCTGCTCATGTCCGCACTCATGAGCTTACCCTTGTTGGGGCTAAGATCTTCCTTCACATGTGGAGAGGAATGAGGTGGCAGATTGCCAAATGACTACCAATCCTTGTTGTGTTTTCCTTGTCGGGGAATCACAGTTGGCTCACTTGTGGCTCAACTTCATCTGAGTCTTGAATTCAACAGGTTGGTTGCTTGCCAAATAGATTCTTTGCCACTTATTTTAACTTAGTTTTCCTATTTCTTCTTCAATATCTCAGTGTGTTCAGACCCCTCCTTGTCTTTGTATGTGCCCAGACACACATGTACTGGCTGCTTTGGTCAGCTTATTTAGGAGAACAGCCATTGGAGTTTGCGGCTGTCGGAGCACTGAGTGATCCTGAGCAAAGCCATCACCTGGGGGTGGGCACAAGGCAGCTGCCACCTCTGGATTCCCAAACCCAAGGAGCATTTTCCTCTCTTCTCTTTTCTCTTTTCTTTTTTTTCTCTCTGTGTAGCCATTCTAGGATTTCCCAATTCACCCATAGTGAATTCCCTTCCTCTTCACCTCACCAGCTGTGTTTGGTGAAGATAAGCCAGCTCTCCATAAAGGAGAGGAAGCAGCAAAGATAAAAATACCTGGAAGGAGTCTTCTTTGCCATCAGATCCAGCCCCATGCCTTCTCCACGCGCTCAGACCACAAGGACATCTCTTCCTCCCTTCTCTGTCATGTTTGCTGTCCCCACTTTGTGCTCTGCCTGCAGACCCAGGCTGCACCTTCCTGCCACACCATGTCCCTGAATGCCCTAGCTCTGTCTGCTGCTCATGGCCACCCAGGAGACCTCAGCAGCCCAGCCTCGCTTCTTCACCTGTGCTGACAAAGCGAGAGGGCAATGGAGTGGGAGGAGGGCTGCTGAGGTGATAAAAGACTTCGTAAAGCATTGAGGGGTTGCTGTATCATTTCTACTGCACAAGCCTGGTTGCCCCAGGAAGTCCTTCTGTTGTCATAAAAGCATCTCTGAAGTGTAAAGGTGATGGGGCAACAAGAGGAGGTCATTGCTTGTGGTGCAGGATCTAGGGAAGGTGCTTCCCTCTCTCCGTCAGGTCTATGCACACCCCAGATCTGATGCTTTTATAATATTAGATGAAGTGCGTGAGCGAGTGCCTGAGTCTAACCTTTCCTGAAGCTCCGCAGACTGGGGGATTTGATGGAGGAGGAGGCTGAGAGATGGAAATTTTAGATCTAGGGTATGTTTTAGGCTTGTTTCTACTTTTTATACAGTTCTTGCAAAGGCTGCTTTTGGATGCTAACTGCTTCATCCTTCACATATTTAACCACAGACAATTTGCTTTGCCTCCTGCGAGCAGCACATCCCACAGCTTCCTGAGTGGGTTATGCCCTAAAGTGAGCTATTTATTATACACTGTGACCAGCCTAAAGACTGCTGTCTGTGCTGGTGGTCTTCCTTCGTCTCTGAAAAGAGGCCTCCTGATCCATTCCATAGTACGAATGTCTGCCAGCTCTGGTATTGCCCCCATGGGATGCTCGTGACATGATTGGGCTGGTTTCTTCCAAAGAGCTGTTTTAGTTTTGCACATTGTACATCACGGGCAAAACCTTTTGACTTAAGGAGAAGTTTGTTGTGTTTCCAGTGCACCTCAGCTGTGTGCAGTATCAAATATGACCCGTTGAGCAGCAAAGTGACAGTTCATGTCTCAGAGAATGTATAATGTGTATTATATTTGTGTGCGTTTCCCAGAGCTGTATGTGTGCGTCGTACACTTGGTGCACCTTATGTGACTCTGGTGATGAGAAAACTAACAGCACTTACCAGGAGTTAAGAGAAAAGTTTGGGGGGGGTTTGTTTATTCTATTGTTGTGATGTTTAACTGTATTGTTGTTGCTGTGTATTTAGATAGATCCAGTGTGAAATGAACATTGAGGAGAAAGGAGGGGTTTAGTTGGAGGGTTCAGGGCTCCTATTCCTTCATCTAAGGTGCAGGAACTCACAATGTATTTCTCTGGAGACTTTCAGGTTTTCCTGTAAGGAGAGTAGGAAAACCTGAACTTGGCATTAGACGTTTTCTCTTGGCAGCAAAATGAATACAGAGGACAAGACTCTGGGAATTTTCTGTGCTTTGGAGGAATATTACAGGGACGTCTGGCTGGGTTTCCTGTGGCTACAAGGCCTGGGTGAACGTGGCTCTAGGGCTTTGTGGCTTTGCCATCCTCCTTTACCTTGGATCCTAAGGGAAGATGGCTGGAAGAGCTGGGATTTGGCGCACAGTGAAGATGGTTGGTCTGGAGATGAATAAGGCTTGGCTTTTTGTGGTGCCTTAACCAATTTTCTCATTTTTGTCTCTGATTTCCACCTCCTGTCCTTGATTTTGGGTTTTCCCACTTCCTGGCGTTTTTCCTTGCACAGTCCTTCCAATGTGATGGTGCAGTTTGTTCTTGACCATGCTTTAGGATCCTCTGAGGGAGGGTGAGGTGGGAGTTTGGTGCATTACCACGAAGTACTTACCAAGCCAGCTTCTTGGGATGAGAGCTGGTCAGCAGGGGCATTGTGGGAGGTAGGAGCTCAGGCCGGTTGTGCTTTTAGTCCCAGCTGAATGCTCAGTGCATTACTGTTCAGCTGGGACTAGTTCCAAGCTCCACTTACGTCTGGCGCAAGCATATATCAAGAGTGCAGAGGGGATTTAATTGGACGGGTTTATCCCTTTAACAATTCTGATAGCCCTGAGATTTCCCTTGCAAGTGTGTGGTGAACAGAGTCTTTATCAGCTCTTCTGCTCCCTGATAGGGACAATAAATGGTTTCACTTGTCTAAGGAGTGACGAAAACTGGCACGCAGCAAAGCATCTCACAGCTCAGTTCAGAGCATCTTCCCACTCCCTCATATTTTGGCAGCAGAGGTGCTGACCTCTGTCACAGCGTGGGCTGGTAGGAAATAGGCAGCGCCAGCGCGGCGGCTTTCTCTTCCCTCCTTCTCTGCTTGGGGTGTTCTTGTCCCCTGGTCTTGGTAGCATATGGTCTTCAGGACAGGCAGCAAAGGGAGGTCAGCATTCAGCAGGAGCAGCCCCGGGGTCATACTGCATTTCCCCTCTACTGCTGGCAATGCAAGATCCTGTTGCCATCTTGCTGCCCTTCTGAGCTAACTTAACCAGTTTTCCAGCCCTGGATTTTATCTGATGTGAGACTTCTGGGCACGCCAGAAAGCCACCAGTGATCACACTCTGTCCTGCTGGGTCCCAGACCAGTGTCCAAGCTAAAGAAGACATTACCTGTCTCTCCTAGGCAGCAAAGTGTGGGAGAAAGAGGGATAGCTCAGGCATAGCCTGTGATTTTGGTAGGATGTGGGGCTTCACTGCCTCGTGCACACCCACCCTGTTCCACCTGCAGGGCCACGGACAGGAGCTCTTCTGTTCGTGGAGGAAGGACCACAATCAACACCAACCTTGCCTAGACTGAAGTAAAAAACATTTAAAGGTGCTTTGTTAATTCATAGTGACGAGTCCATCCCTCTTCCTGCCTCTTCATGAATTGCTGGTTGGTGGCTTTTGTTTTTAATTCTATTTTTAATTCATTCCTAATCAAATCCTGGCTGACTGTCCCCCTGTGTTTATTTATTTATTTACTCATTCTTGTGTATCTTCTCTTGCCTCACAATTGTTCTTGGGCTGGACCTGCTCCAGTAATCCAATTTGAATCCAATCTCTCAGGTCTGGAATTCTAATTTACAGGTTGCAGAAGGGAGCCAAACAACGCCCGCACACCAGGGCAGGGGTTTATTGTCTAATCTAATCAGGGACAATCAGACGTTTGTAACAAGTCTATCAAAACTGTATTGGGCCGGTTTGCTGAGCAATGTAACCAGCTTTCTTAATAGCACTAACACGATTTAGGGCTTCCTGCACTTTCATGCAGATTATGTTGAACATTTCCCTTTCTTCTCCCATGAACGCTTGGCAGCAGCCCAGCCCGATGGGCTTTACAACTTTGCAAGCTGCTTGGTGCACTCTGCAGCTGCCGAGGTTTGCGAGGACACAGGGGCTGCCGCTGCTGCCTCCCCCGGCACCGCTGCACGTGTCAGGCTGGAGGGCTCTCGGCACGATCCCCTGCAGGGTATGGGCTCATTGTCGCAAATGCATCTGGAGTCATGGGTGGGGGAGTAAAAAGGGAGGGTCCTGGCCTGGTAAAATATTCAGTAAGTCTCCATAGCAGGTCCCTGCCCCTGTACACATGCTGTCGGCCTTCAGGCACCGTGGGCTTACCTGGCTGTTGGTGAAGAACGAATGAAGAAGCCTTCGTCCTCTCTTGCCCTTGGCAGATGAAGGCTATTGCTTCCGGGTATTCACTTTAAGAAGTTTGAATGGTTGCAGCTCAGTGAAGAGACCTCTTTGGGGCTTTTGGGATGCCCTCCCGGGGCTTTTGGGATGCCCTCCCAGGGCCTGGAGCAAAAGAGAAGGCAAAGCCAATTCTGCAAAAGAGCAGATGTCTCTTAGTACAGCTCTCCAACCCAAAGTGAATTTCTCTTATTTTTCCTATGCAAATAAATAGCTTCCTGACTTTCCCTTTTCTGAAAACCCGAACTTCTCTCTGGTCCTTTACTCTGGCAGGTAGCTGTCAGCCAGGAGGTGAACTTACACTGGTTTTCACGCTCCAGGCCTCTACCACTTAGCTCTGTACCCGATGCCTTTTCCCAGGGATTTCTTTCAGGCTAATGGATTCGTCAGTGCCCCAAAGCATCTTCCCTTTGGCAGGAGCTACGTGCTGCACTCGTCCCCGAGGCAGGAGCACCGAGGGGGGCTGCAACGTCCTGCCGGTGCCTGCGCCTTGTCCGTCGCTGAGGTTCGTGGTCTAGGGTCACGAAGCAGCACTGGGAGCTATAGCTGGGCTTTTAGCCTGAGCAGAGCTGGCCTTCGTGCTCCCTCTCTGAGCACTGCCGAGCTGCTTTGCACGCACAGGGAGGAAGGCAACGAACTCCCTGTAATGGGAGCTAACCTTTCTCTCAGGGTTTAATCGCTGTGCACGCCTTGTCTTTCTGCTCTCTGCACCCTGTGGTGTGAGGAGCCCAGCGGCCTCTGAATCTAAGTGAAGAGAAGGATGAAACAGTCCTTAAATGGTGTTCTACTTCCTTTTCTAAAACTGTGTTGTGTATTTGACAGTCGTTTGCATGTTGTTTTCCATTTTTTTTTGGTTTCTCCACTGCAGGAGCAGCGCTCTTAGCAGAGATGGAGGTAACTAAAGCCATTAGTGTTGTCAAGGGATTTGCAGCAATTGTAGTTCTTAGCTGTCTCAAAGCTCAGATCCATCAGCTTGGTCCTTACCCTCTCGAGCTCCTGAGGCCTGGCGGGGCTGCCTTACGCCATGCACTAAGGGGGTGCATTTGGAGGTGGTTGGAAGGATAAAAGAAGATGAGTAAGACTTACTAGTCTGTCTATATAGATAGATATAGATATAAAAACAGTGAGTGGTGCAGTGAGGAGGGGTGTCTGGGGAATTGCTGCTAGGGAAGAGAACTGCTATTTAATTCTTTGTAAAATAACCTTGAAACATGGTTGGGGAGAAATGTTTGCAATGATAGCAAAATAACAGAAAAAAAACATGTCACTGAAAAAGAAATTTATTTGAATTTCCTTGGTTAATTTTGGCATGAGAAAATGCATTTCCGTGGCAGTTTGGTAGCTAGAGTTGCTTCTGCACGCTGTCCTATGGCTTTGTAATCTGTGCATGGAGGCAGAAGGTGAGGATCTTTGTTCCCCCCCGGGTTGCCTGTGGTTCTGCAGAGAGTGTGTATCTCTGCACTTATGGATCTGCACTTAGTCCCTAGAAGTTTGACCCCTGACCTCTGTGCTCCTGTAGGTCCTTGAAGAACTCTTTGAAGCGCAAGATCTTGGTCAGAAAAGGGCTCCCACCGATTTATTCTCTCATTTAATGTTTGGGGGTTTTTCCCGCCTGAATGTTTGAAATGCATCACCTGGGATGGAAGGCTCTTACATTGAATGGGAATAATTGGCCTGGGAAGAAAAACTGAATCATTTTTATTTCACTTCAGGTAGAATGAGGATTACTTTTTTTTAATGGTTTCATTCTCTAGTTGAACTATAAATCAATTATTTGTATAGCTCTGTTTACAGACAAGTAGTGAAGTTAAAGACTGTAATGCTTAAGGGGGTGGAGGCTTGGTCCTGGAGGTTAATGAAATTGGATGAAACTTTTTTGTCTCAAAAGCTCTCTTCAGATCCCACTTCTTTTCCTAAAGAAAGTGGATTTGGCAAGTCTCATTTCTGTAGCCCACAAACCCCACATCAGCTTTGGCACAATCTGTCTCAGTAGGTCTCCACACGAGAGTCCTATGACTTGGATGGTGGGGCCGGCTGCAGGTGAAGAGCAGGAGACAATCAGGGAGGTGGTTGCATAATCAGCATTTTGCTTGGCTCTGAGCAAGCGGTGCTGGGCTGTTAGGCACGAGCTGGCACCGAGCATGCCCCCTGTGCTGTGGTGTCTGGTGGGGACTGTGCTTTTCGTTCTGCTCCACGGAGCTTTGCTTTGCATCTGCTGACGCTCTAACGGGCTGAGCCTGAAACCCATCAGCATCCAGCCCTACCCCGTAACAAGGAGCTATTATATATTCTCAGAGCAGCTGATGTCCATTAAATGTTTGAGTGACGCTACAACAATGTGTAAAATATCTGTGATAAGGATCTAGCAAATCTTAATAAAAAAAAAAAGAGGACAAGAATGTAAATTGCACATACAATTGTGATAAAGAGCCAGAGATAACATTAAAGAGATCGTATCAATTTAATGCAAGTTTAGTGCCAAAGCCTGTGATCTGCTCTTTAAAGAGGAGTAGTTGGGAGCTTGTGTATTCCAGCAGGCAGTGCTCAATTGGCCCTGGTCCCCTGGACCGGCTGTCCCCACAGCCAGCGTGCTGCTTACTGGGGATTAATGAAAACCTTTCCTGCCTCTACAATAAAAGTAATGTCCCTTGGAAAAAATAAAGTGCTCTTCTGCCTACTGACCTTTGGGTGCCTCAAAATGCAATTAAAAAGCAGCTTAATACAGCCTTGTGATGAGGAATCTGTCAGCGCTCACAGGCGTGCTCTGAAGTGAAAGCAAGATGGAACAGATGCGGGAAAGAAATACTGAACCGTGTGCCTGCCTGCCTGGTCATACTTGTGGAGCCACCAGCTGAACCGGGATGTCCAGGGCTGGAACTGGGTTAGCCCACTGAGCAGCTCTGCACACAGAGCTGGGCTGCAGCAGCACCTACGAGGGCACGGGAGGGAGCTAATCGGTCACCTGGCCTGGGCTTGGGCTGGCTTCGCTTGCCTGCACCAGCCAGAGTCCCCTGTTCTCTGGATGGTGTTTCTGCTTTACGTCCTCTGCTGTTCCAGTTACTCTGTGTCCCTGAAAGTGGCCGAGGAGCGTGGTGTTAGAGGCTGCTGGAAGTGCCCATACAGGTTTGAGGGAAGTCACAACTCCCAAATTCTCAGTGCGGTGCAGGGCTGCTGGCCATAGGTCAGTATTGGTGCCTGCCAAAACGTCTTCCCAAAACTTTAAACGTAATAGTGGGAGCTAAAGCTAATTTTAAATGGTGCGTCATTGGTTGCTTACTTTTTTTTTTTTTTTTTTTGCAAACATGAAAATTTAGAAAAATTCCTTTAAGTAAAGCTGGTAATTCCCTAGCAAGTGATAGGTTATAAAGGCTGGGACTGAACCACCCCTCCGGACTGGGAGACTAGCGCAGGGCTCCCACATGTGCCAGCAGAGCTGTCAGTGGCCCATCGCCTGCCTTCGGCGCCGCAAAACGAGCCATCAGCTTTGGCCGTCCTGTGCTTGCCATTTTTGTGCTGCTACTGGTGAGAGGGCTGAGCTGAAATCCCACCTCAGCTCTACACAAAGAGCTGCTGTAGCAGCAACAACCTTACCGGAGTTGTGCTGGGAGCAGTTTTTCGTGTTGCACACCAGTAGATGGCACAGCTTTTATATCAGCTAATTATATAGGGAGAAAATGCCGCTCTGTGCCGTTCCTGTTGCTAGTCTTAGCCAGGCCCTGCTCTCCACTTGCACAAATGAAGGTGTCTCTGCCAGTGTGCCTGTAACTGAGGAAGTCGGGTAAGATTATGGGAGAAGATGCCGAGCTTTGCAACATTGAGGGGCAGTGGGAAACCATGCTGGGGAAGAGGAGGTAAGCAACCGTGCTCTTGGGTGAGCATGGAAGCAGATAAGCAAACTTCAGGATGGTGGTAGTTCGGCTTCCCAAGTGCGTTCCAGTGAGTGATGAATTCCTTTAGGATAGATGCGTTTGACAGCTCTAGCATTATGTACAGAGGAACTGAGGCCTGGAGAGCTCTGCTTTGGTTTTGATATACCTGGGAACAAGAGCTGTGCTTCCTAATTAATTTCTGGAACTTGAGCTACAAGGTGTCCTTCATGCGTGGTTACTACAATAACATCTCTCTAGAGCTCAAAGCTCCTTTGGTCTGCTCCGCTTAGGCCTGGAACTATTGTTCCCTGGCCTGGTCAGGCTTTGAATGTGAATTTTTTTTAGTAGAAAATGTAAATTGCACCCTCCTGAAGGACTGCCAGTTGAATGAATCATTAAATCCTCTCCTCCATGATGCTACTCAGCTGTTTTGCATCTCCCCTCAGCCAAAGGAGCACACTGACCCTTTCAGGCTGCGCACGTGGAGCTTGCTGAATGGTGGCCACTGAAGCTGGGAGGGTTGCTCAAGTGCAGCGAGACAGCCGTGAAATGGAGAGGGAGGCCACTCATCCTGGGAGATGGGCAGAGACCCCAATGTTAGAAGCGATTGTCTCTTCCTACCTTCTACCTACTGAGGAACTTCTTTTCATGGCTGAAGCTGATTCTTGCAAGTGGATGGAAAGGATATATCCCAAATCTTGAGGGCGTGTGGAATATAAAACAGAGTCTATGTATGTGCTGCTGTAAATAGAGTTGTCACTCTAAAAGAAGCAGGGTTTCTAGTGCTTGTCAGATCGCTTTAAAACCGTTTTTATTACTAGATTACATTCTAAGATAAAGTTTATTGTAGCAAAAAAGAGGGAAGGTATAGGATTCAACTGCAGGTTTGGAAAGACACTTAAAAATTCTGAAGAGTCTTTGTGCCTTAGCTGAGGGCAGACTGCCTACTTCAGGGTTTTCCTCCGGGACATCTCCTGCCCAGCTGAGTTGAGGGATGATTTCCTGGTTTCAGTGTGAACTCATCCCCTAGCACATCACCTTTTATAACCAAGCAATGATGCCAGGTGGACATCGGTACGGAAGTTCCAGCTCATGAATCTGTCCTGTGTATGGGGCAGAAGCCTTTCCAGGGCATCTGTCCCATCTGAGTGTCCTAGGGAAACATCTCGTTCCCTAACCGTGGCTTTAAAACGACTGCCCTAAGGATTTCATGTCAAAACTGAGGATCAGTCCTGGCATATGCTGACTTTCTTCTTTCCCTTCCTCTCCCCGATGAGCATTGCTGCTCTCGTCATATCCTTTGTCTATGCTCTTACTTTTAGTGCTGAGTCTGCAAGAAAAGGGAGACACCGGGTAGGTGCCAACTCTTTTCGTAGCTCTTCTTTTTAGATACCAGTAGCATCCCTTTCTCTAACCCAGCCCCTTCCATCTTTTCTTCCTCATTTTGCCTGGTGATATTTGCCTACCTTTGATACATATAGGTGAAAAAGTTGTTCTCCGTTGCCTCAGCTATTCATTTGGTGCAGCATGCCAGAGAAGGCAGCAGCCACCTCCTCCCATTAGACTTGGACTTCAGAGTCATGTTGTTTCACATCTACCTGCTCCATCTACCATCCTAGTTTAGATAACCACAAACCACATCACAGACCAGGTGCTGGATGAGGCTGCTGCTTTGCAAGTGCCATCTGAGTGCTGCGCCCCGCCGTGCTGCGCAGAGCGAGTTGGGTACGGGGATGCAAACAGAAGAGCGATCTGTCTCTGGGGAGGGATGTTTGGATGCTGCAAACCTACTTTCAAACCAGCTATGGGTTTGGTCATAACATGGCTTTTTTGGATGTTGCACGTATACTTGAAGGAAGGCAGGATTCCTCAGAAGGAAGGCAGCTGGATTTAACTTTTAGACAGGTGCAGAGCCATATTTACCATAGCCTCTGGCCTCCAAAGAACCAGATTTTGCATATGGACCAATGCAGGTAGTTTCCACTGCCTTGATCTTGGTATTCTTCTGTCTCGCTCACCTCCAGCCCCTACTCAAACCCAGAACCTCTTTAAGGTCCCATTCTGAGTAGCTGCTTTGTTCCCTCTCTGCTGAGCATCCCTAAAACCTAAGCTGTAATAGCATCCTTGCTAATTATATCACTGCAGATTTATTTCATGGTAATATTATTGCTGGCCTCAGGCATCACCACTATCATTGGGAAACATCGGATGATCACAGCTCCTTAGCTGCCTCCATTAAACCTGAGAGAAGTGTCTGGGCCTGTTTATATGTTTGTCTTTTGATGAGAGCTGGGGATTGATGAGCTGGTGGATGCGAGATTTGCAGAACGTGCCCTGGAGGGAAGCTTGCCTTGTCGCGGCAGCCATAAGGTGCAGATGGCAGGATGGCTGGCTGAGTGCATCCGCAGCCTGGGAAGCGGGGAGCGAGGCGAGAGTGTCACCTTTATCTCTTCAGGGCAGACCTTACCCCCCCTCCCCTCGCAGAAGCATCCAGCGCGGGGGGCTGCGCAGCGCTCCGTGCCGGGCGGCTCTGCGATCGGATCAGCCGTGCTGGTGGCTTGGTCGGAGCCGCTCACGGGGAAGGGGGTGGTACGAGTAAGCCAAATGTCTTAAGATGCTTTCTGCTGAAAGTCTTGGAGGTAGGGCAGAAGAAGAGGCAAAATGATCAGTGCTGGTTTTCAACAAAAAATGGAGAAAAATAATTAAAGCATTTTCTCTCTGTTTTCCTGGTAGAAGTAAAATTCTGTGGTGGGTGTGCCGGGTACTAAAGCCTTCTGCTAACAGCATGACTGTAGGTCGGTGCTGTATCCCCAGGGCTCTTCTGTTCCTGGGACCCAAGCTCATAGCTGCTTTCTGCTGCAGGCTGTGTCCGTTCTGGCGCACAGTGATAGGATGGCAGTAGGTCTGCAGGATGAAGCACTTGTTGCCGATGACCTGATATCCACCCTCTGGGTTTTGAAGGATGTATTAAAATATTTCAGCATACATCCCAGTGCTGCGCAGGTTTGTTATGAGGGAGTTTTTGTTTGCTCCTGAAGCCTGGTTTGATTTGCAGGGATGAGGTGACCATCATCCTTAGCCACGGATGGATGCCTGTGGTCCCCAGACATAAGGGAGCAGAAGATTATCACAGATCTGAGATTTATATGGAGAATGAGAGTAAGATAACTTACCGAGATACCTTTCAAGGTTCATAAAAGTAGCTCAGTTGTTAGTGATTTTACTGTGTTTGGCCATGAAGTCCCTTTTGGTTATGGTGTGAAGTGCTCCAGCACAGTGATGAGTGGGCCAAAATCTTGCTTGATATGGGGTCAACAAATTACATGCAGACAAAAGGGACTTACACTCAGACTGCATCAAGTCTCCTGGTAATTTCAGCAAAGCAGTCAGAGCAGAAATATGCTGATAATTATTTAAATTAGACTCCAAGCATTGAATTTTTTTTTTCTTCAAGTAACAGCACTTCAGCACTTGTCCAGATGAGTGCTAATTTACCCAAATGGAAAGGTTTATTAAACATGCCAGCCAGTGCTTTAGTAATATTTAGGACAGCAATTTTGCTTTATTATATCTCTTAACAAAGAGGACGTGGGCTTCTTGATCTAGCACCGGAGCAGTCAGGAGATGTTGGGCAAAATCTACCTCAACTCTGCCTGGTCTTGAGTTAAAGTGTATAATTTCTGTTTCAATTCTGCCTCTTTGCCAAGTGCAAACCTGGGAACCAATTTGAAAAAACTGACTGACTTGACCAGATTGAGGGACACTCGAAATCTGGACAGCTTCTAGGTGCAGGAGTGACAACTATGATTTGAAAACTTTGAAGGATGAAATTGAGTTTACTTCAGTGAAATGGGCCCCGTGCCACATGCTGAAGAAGATGAGCCTCAACTCCTCCTGCTGGCCCTTGCTTGTTCTAGGACACCTTTGACAAGTGTGTCGTTTTGTGAAGAGACTTAGTTGCATGAAGATGATCTCAGCCTGTCATTTGACGTCCCTCACCAATCTGTCACACGCAGCCTCCTGGTCTCCATTGCTACCGTTTGTAATGTCATATAGGTGTGCCTACGAAGGGATAGATCCAATTGGATGGAAGCTACCCTGTGTGTCTATCTTTTGGCAAGGCTGTCTTCAGACTCATCTCATTGTGGTGTACTGGGTTTGCTGTTTCCCTTAGGACTCTAAATTTCTGTGTTTTGTATGTTCGAGAAGATGCTTCATGAAGTCAAATGGATTGAGATTCTGTGAAAAGATCCAGTAGAAGTTTATGGGGGCAGATGTTTGGTTCTGTGGCTTCCCCCAGGACTCAAATGGGGAGTTAGGACTGCTTGTGTAGATGAGAGATAACGTAGACTCTTAGACTGAGAATCTTCTCACAGAGAGGGTGGTTGTATGGGGTGAGTGCTTCTTGGAGATCCATCCAGGGGAAGATTTCTTTTAGGCTTTGAAACTCTTCTGGATCCTCCAGAATAGAGACTGCGCCCTCTTTCATGTGTGGTGCTCACTAAGGACATAGAAATACTACAGAATATACCAAAATCTATGTTGTGGTCTTTGTATCTTTAAGACTGTCTGAGGCAGAGAGGCCTCAGAGGGACAGAATTTTGAGGAAGAGTTCAGTTTGCTGTCTAATATTAAAGCTTTAATAGGAATTGAAGGAACAGAGGGTATGGACAGAGGGTTTCTGCTGTAGGACGGTGAAATCTGCATACATCATGTTTACTGATAGTGGTATTTCTCCATCCTCTGATTATTGGTGGGAACTGCCATCTTTGCCGTTATATAGTAGATGTCTGTCTTTCCTGAAAGTTTTTCCTTCTTGCTCCTTCTATAAATATCTTCTCCCTCCCTCTCTCTCCTCCTTTCCCCCCCCAAGATTGCTATGTTAAGCTATTGTACTATAAATCTTGGGGGTGTCTCCAGCTCTGTTTACAAAAGATTTGGCAAGAGAGAACCTATTGGAGTTCTGGGTTGTAAATTCTTCCAGAGCTGGGATGCAGCCAACAGTGATGGGAAGATTTTGGTTCAATTCCAGGCACTTGGTCTGTCTTGGGTACCATTGGGTGAGCAAGTGGTGTCAGAGCAATGAGGGGAAAGGCTGTGGCTGCTTTCCTATGCAAGTGTGAATGTTGCATGTCCCAGAGGAGAAACAGAGAAGTGGATCTCCTCTGGAGTTAATGTAGAGCCCCTATTATCTCCATGAAAAGTTGGAGTCACCCCAAACAGACTTGATACTGTTGTGTCCTATTCTGCTGGAAGTTCAGAAGAGCTGCTGAGGGGCAGATGTGCCTTCTCTGCTCCTCAGCGTGAATGGGCAGCAGGCCAGGTCTTCTAGGGACCGTTGTTGATTCCCAGAGCGTGAGGACGATGGGAAGGGCAGAGCCCTGTGCTGTCACAGCTCCTGAGGGGTGGGAAGTGTGTGTATGAGGGAGGGACTTAGAGTAATGATGATAGCATAGCATGGAGATGGACACCTTGCTGCTTACATATCAGGTCACCAACTCAGCCTTGGGCTTCCTGCTCTTCATTGTGCACCCAGCGACACGGTGTCATGAATGTGTCTAGAAGACCCTCAAATTTCCAGAGCAGCAGAGCTTGTTGTAGGGACAACAGAGCTGTCTTACCTAAATCTATTTGGTGAGACCAGTTAGCAAGCGCTGCTCTACTCTCCTGCCAGTTGCCACATCCCAGCAGGCAGCTCTCCTCTTCTGGTAAAGCCCAGTTTTGCCAAGGTTTGCAAAATGTGGTTACTGCAAAGTGTTTCAGGGCAGCAACCAAGGTAAAACCCAGCCATGGCTATCGATTTCCCATCCTGCAGTACTGCTGCTATTTATGGTCCTGACAGTTGGCTAGTAGGAATATAAAATTTTCAGGATGACGAATATAAATGAAAATAAATTGGATGGATTCTCTCACTCTGCATTATTGGCGGGACGTGTTTTTAGCTTTTGGCATCCCATAGGGAAGCGTGCTGTGACACCTTGTCTATGGCAGAGCCCCAATGTGCTGTGGACCATCAGCTGATCTCATCCATCCACAATACCAGGGACGTGGGGAAGCAGCTTAGAGGAGTCCTCCCAGCTTACAAAAGTACAGAGAGACAGTCTGGGATTCAATTTTGCTATTCCAACACCTTTCTCACCACCCTGATTGGAAGTGCTTAACCTCCTCTTCATTAATCAGTTTGAATTTTATCTAAAATTCATCCTCAATGAAGGTAAATTAGATAGAGTCTGCTGCTTCAATCTTGGGCCGAAAATGATGGCAGTACATGCAGGGGTTAGCAGGCAAATGCGTTGCAGTTTGGATCAGAGTGACATCGTATTTTTGGTGGCTCTGTAGCAACAGGGCTGGAGGAGTTGGCTGTCCTGTGTGCTCGGTTCCCAACAGGTGCTCCAGGCAGGACAGATACCTGACATTGTACCGGTGAATCCCACGTGACACGTGGTTGAGATGCAACAACTCAGAGCAGCAATACAAGGCAATTACAAGTCAATGAGGTTGGCAGGGACCTCCAGAGATCATCCAGTTGAACCCTTGCTCAAAGCAGGGTGAGCTGCATCAGACTGCCCAGGAAATTAGTTCTTCAGGAGGTTTCTGTCATTGTCCTTGCTTTACAGATTGGGAGCGTAAGCCCTGGGTAGTGCCACTTGGCTGTGATAGTGAGTGCAGGTGCCTGGCGTGATGATGGGAAGGTGAAGAAGGCCCTAAGGCTGCAAGGCACCTGTGTGTGTGCTTACTCATCATTTCATGAGCTCCTGTTTGCAGTGGCACTATCTTTCCCTTAAGGAATTTTTTTCAGGAATCAGAGCTACTGAGATCTGTAAGACTTGAAGAGCTTTAAGATGTATCCAGGAGGTTTGTCACCTTCTCTGAACAGCCTCTTTACTGTTGGGTGCTTTTGTACAGGGATGTGTGGAAAACAAGGAATAAAGGGGATAAGAGGCAGTGAACTCTGTAGAGTCCTTGGCCTTCTGGCTGCCGGAGGAAGTCACCTCTCTGTGGAGATCCTCTGTAACAAGGACCCTTGGGAAGTTGTCTTGCTCTATGGTCTGCTGAAGTTCAAACTAGGGGGGCAGTTACCCAGCCCCTGGTGAGCATATGGCCTCCTGATCCCTCCTGCCTTACCCACAGAGCAGTCTTGCAGCTCCTGCCACAAGGTTTCCTGGAAATGTTAAGCACATAGCCAGACACCCTGTTAGAGTCTGGCCAAGCCGCGCTCTCCTGTCCAGGTGTGGAACAAGCATTCCACTGGGGTAGCTCTATCCCAGAGAGCATCTTAAATGTCTGATGAGTGTTTCATGGCAGGATTTCAGCCATATCCTTTCCTTGGGAAGAGGTAATGACCGCAAGGCGCTCTCTTTTGAACTCCTCCATCTAGCCGAAACCTGCAGGCCTTCTTCAGAATGCGACTCCCTCCTGATGGCTGCGGCTGCCGAGATGGGGAGCTGGGACTGATTGGCTGCGGTACTGCAGAAAGCTGCCGGGTAATTTCCCTAATCCGTGGAGCCGAGTCGAAATGCAGAAGTGCCGGCTCTCATCACGCCGCAGCTGCAATTTACATTGGGAGGGAAAGGAGGGAGCGCACTCCCGAGAGAGATACGAGCTCTTTTGCTGTGTGGATCGCTGGTCCCTGCTCCTACTTGGGGCGCAGAAGAAATGGCAGTCTCGCATTCTACTTTCTTTTCTGTTTGTTTCTTCCCTCTCTTCCTGATAAGGGCAGATAGTGTAAGAATTAACCTCCAGGGATGCTGGTGACTCCTTAGAAAAACACATCATTTGCAAGCTTCTAAGAAAATTAATTTCAGTAGCAGGAACTGCACCTAGAGGACTCTCTCTGTTAGGATATAGACATTTTGTAAAGTGTCCTGGATCGCCAGTGTGTCATCTCCACCGTGGACCTAGAGGGCTTTTATAGCATGAATCCGACTCCCTCTTGCAAAGCACCTTACTGTGCTTCTTGTGGGGGTTTGGGACCAGGAGTGTGAATCTGGTCTTTACGTGGGGTTGCTCAGTTGATCGGTGGCAGGCTAACAGCTTCTTCTGCATCTCATGGAAAAGAGGAACCTGGTGAAAAACGGAACAAACCAAATTTTGCTGCACTGCTTGAAACAGCTTGTGAGCTGGGAGTTTGTCCCTGCAGTCTTTTCCTCATGCCTTCTGCTTTCTTCTGCGACTGATGATTGGGATGAGAGCAACTTGGTGTCATGAAGAAGCTCCACAGGCAAAGCCTTCTGGCAGTCTGGACCTGAATCTCCTTTGCGCAGCTGCTGCTCTGGTCTATCTGCTTAGCTAATACTTTGATGCTTGTGGGTTGCCTCATTAGAGGGAGGAACTAATGATGGAGCTAGTGATGCAGTCCTCGCTTCTGAGATTGCACACCAAGGCTGGTTTTGCTAATACAACGTTTTTGCTCTCAGTTGCATGAACTTCTTGCTAGAATACTTGGAAAACTGCTCTGAAAATCCTGTGCAATATAGCCGGATTCTAGTCTAACCCCCTGCATGAAGCAGGGTTGATTAGATGTGTTGCTTAGGGTCTTGTCTGTTGAGTTTTGAAGCTCTCCAAGCTTGAAGCTCCTACACTCTGGATCCCTGTTGCAGTGTTGGCCAACCTTACGTGATTTATTTTTTTTTTCAAGTTTACCATGTTGTGTTCACTGCTTCTCCTCCTATCCCTGTGCACCTGCAAACTCATTTTGGTTTCAGCAGACCCCAGAGAGACGTTGAGCTGCGTACACCCTGTTCTGTCGCCCTTCCAGCTGCTGCAGGAGTGGTTAAAGCCCCTAAGAGTACCAAAGCTTATCTCCTCTCTATAGGTTTTCCCTTGGGTGATCTCTTGCTTGGTGCCTCTTTTTTCCTTTGTTCTTTGACTCCTTTACTCCATTAAACACATGGTTTTGAATCAACAGCCAGCACAACCCTCTGCCTACATACTCCCATTTCTAGCATGCCCTGCATACAGAGCCTGTGTTTCAGGTGATGCCCCATCTTTATTTGAGTGTTCCTGCTCCAAGGAGGCAACTTCTCAGCCTCCTTTCATTCAGGGGAAAAGTGTTATGCAGATAGCTTCAAGCCCAGATTTTTGGCCCGGGAGCAGGATGTCACTATGACCTTGGACCAGGCAAGCAGAGAGCACTCCTGGTGCTGATGTTTGGAGAGACCCTCCTGCGTGTTCTGGTGCTTGCTTGTCACCAGGAGAGACGGTGTAACTGCGCTTGAGCGCTTCTGTTGCCCGGTGTTGGATGTCGAGTGGTTGAACAGTGGAATGGGTTGCCCAGATAAGTACTGGAGTCTGCATCCTTTTGGGTACTCAGAACTCACCTGGCCACAATCCAGTGCTAGTACTTGATGGCTTCATCTGAGTGGGGACAAGGACTTGGACGTACGATGTTCTTTTTGTGCAGGAGAACCCAGGTGGGCTTTTATGCTCTGAACTGAGGAAAGAGGATTGGTGGCGGTGCACGAGTGGTAGAACACAAACTGTATGCAGTATGTAGGACACCTGCTCCTGACTTCCAGCCACACTGAGCTGGAGGACAGAGTCTTATAGATGACTTTTTTGAAGTCATCAGCAAAACAGGACATCTACGACTTGCCTTATAGGCCTTGTGCAGATTTCATGTGCCAGAGCTAAAATATTACATGATTTGTTAAACTGGCTATTTTCAGGGTTACAGGAAGCAGCGCAGCCATTCAGCTAGAGCAGCAGAGAGCAGCGATCAGTGTTGGCCGAGTGGGCTATGCTGACTGCTTCAAACTCTGTTTCTGAAGAGGCTGATGGAAACAAGGGGGTCAGGGTGGTAAAACTACACCATGCTGGACCTCACTCCACAGAGCAGCCAAAACAGGGGATGCAGGGAAACTCAGCAGCAGCACAAGTACTGCCAAACTGATGGCAATAACATGAGTAGGACAACATGCTAGAGAAGTGAAAGAATCAATCTGGCTGATGTTTCCAGTAAACTCAACAGATATCTTCAGGACATAGGAGTCCCACCAGTGTGGGGTTCACCTGGCCTTTCATATGGGACATCTGGTGGACTCAGAGTATTTTCCCCACTGGACTGTGGCATGGTGTCTGCTCTTTACATGTGGAGGTTTATTGAAGGTTTCCTTTACTGCCTTGCTAAATCCAGAGCTTCTGCTGTAGTGAAAAAAGGGCACTAAAAAAAAAAACCCCAAAGTTATAAAACTGAATTGTGCAGAATCTGGAATGTACCAGGATCGTGTAGATGAGATGCTTACGATTTGGTTTAGGGGTGATAAGAGTAGGGTTAAAGGTTGGAGCTGATGATCTTCTAGGTCTTTTCCAGCCTAGATGATTGTATGAATCTATGATCTGTGATAAAGAGGAATTTTTCTGTTCCTTGACAGGATTCCTCTGTGTGTCCAATCTGCAGCTGAAGCGGGCTTTTTGCTGTCTTTCCTTATTGTAGTCTCCTAATTGGTTTGGTACATTTGCTCCTCAGTCACGGCAAGTGTTAAAGTGCAGTGAGTCACATTGGATAACCCTTTTCAATCTACGTTACCTACTTAACGAAATTCCAAAGAAGATTTTGGGTTTTTTTATTCTACAACTTCAACCTTTCAGATGTGCCGAGCAACTTGTATATTAGAAATGCTGGTCTCACAAGGCAGTGGGTTACCCATCTTCCTGGTCAAGTTATGGAGAAGTACTAGCTCATCACAGGAATGCGCTCACTGCATCTCGCTCTGATTTGGTCCCCTGGACACATTTTTGTGTTGTGGTTTTGTTGTTATAACAGGAGGATGAATGATTCATTGCCGCCTCGCAGCAGAGGGGTCAGTGGGTCGCCCGCAGCCATATCTTATTATCGTCTGCAACTTAGTCTGCTGAGGGATTGCTAACCATCTGTAACACACACTGCTCATTTCTGTGGTGTGCTCATAACCTCTGCTAATTATTTATAAAGGGTTAATTAATAGGATTCTGCTCTAAACAGTGACCCAGTGTTCTTTGTTTCTGGTCCCTCAGCTAAAGTAACAGCACTCTTACCGAAAACAACAGTAATTTATTCTTCAGAACAAGATATTGAGGTGCTGTATCAAAGCTCCATGAAAAACTGAATGTGACATCTACCTCTGTCCTCCGATCGCTGATTTTGTAATTTTATAAAAGAAAGCAATCAAGTTTGTCTCATTATATTGGTGCTCATTGTTCAACCCATTATCCTTTTAGGCGTTTCTCTTAATGTTTGTTCCACTGTTTCAGTAAGGCTTGAAATTAGACTAATTCCCCAGATCACTCTTCTTCCAGTTTTAAAATGTAGATAAAACAGATTAAGATTACTGAGTTCTGAAAATCAAAGAGGCAATAAGGTAGAACCGTTAATATGCTGAAAGAGACTGTTTCCCTGGTCCCGTTCACCCCTGTTCCGAAAGCAAAAGCAGAGGGCACCTGGTATAATTAAAAGGCAACGAGTCTACTGCAAGCTAAACAAAATGCTTTTTAATACAGCTTGTAGCTAACTAGTAGAACTTGTTGCTCAAAGATGGTGTCAGAGCAAGAAATTTAGCAAGACACAAAAGAGAGGGGGAGCTTTTCATGAGTGAGAACAGCAGCTCCGATTCTGCAGTTGTGATAATCCTCTCTTGTGTAGTGTTGCTGTTGTAATGGCATGTTCACGTGAGTGACGGAGGCTTTCAAGATCAATGTGAATATCTGTAAATTGAGCTGGGGAAAAGATAAATGATCAAGGCTGTTCGGTTTCTTGCTTTGGGAAGATTTAAGGCAATAAATAATTAGCGAAGCCGGGAAAATTATTCCTCTTCTTGCAGGCGGATTTTGTAAGATGTGTAGTTGCAGTCTTTCAGGCTGAGAAGAGGAGAGTTGGGTCTTTCTCAAGGCCGTTTGCAGGATGCAAAAGCTGGTGGGACTCCAGGCTCCTTCTCCTACAGCAGTCTCTCTGCTTTTCCTGAAAGATGCAGTAAAACTTTCCCATTCATGTTTCTTAAGCCTTCTCCTTTAAAAGTGAAACAGATTCTTAAACAGGCGGTAGTTTTTCATATATTTTACTCATTCTGTCTATTAAAAGACCTTGACCCCTCTATTTCCATCTTTCGGGATAAAAGTAGTAAGTTGTGCCAATTTGGTAGTCGGTGTGTGGAAATCAGTGTGTCTGTGAAATGCAGTCTCTTTGATTGCCTCCATTTAAGCCTAATTATGTTTAAATCACCCAAACATCACAAAGTTCTATGCAAAGTATAATAATCTGTCATCAGAGGCAGACAGAGAGAAGGGGGAACAACTCTTCAGATTTGGGTAGAACCCAGCGAGTTTTACACATCAGCTCTTCAAGCACCAGCCGGTTGGGAATGTCATAGAGCCAAGAGCCCTGGTGCTATTTCACAAGCACCAAAGCTCAGCGATCTCTGAAAGGAGTAAGGCTTTACTGCTAAGAGTATGTCTTGCATTTTAGTAAATCCACCCCAAAAGCTGCACCATTCACTTGCGTGCTACAAGGTTCATCACTGCTAACAACCTGATGTTCCCGTTGGATGTAGTGGAGATGAAAACAGGTCTTTTGCCAGCTTCCAAAGAGAATGGAGGAATATGTTCGCATAATGCCTGCGTTGCCGCCGAGCAGTGCTTCCCAGAGACCTTGGGCTTGGCCTTTGCCAGGACAGATTTCTTCATCCATTTCCCTTCCAGTAAGATCAAGCAGTGTGCTCTGGTCATGGTCAGGCAGGCTAAAACCACTCCTGCTGCCTTGGACTGTCTCAGGGGTAGTGTCCACACATCTCTGCATCGCTCCACGTGGTTTATTTGATTGCCTCTCACCTGGGAGGCAATTTCTGCACCCCTAAACTGATTGCCTCAGCTTCTAGCTCAGCAGTCCATGGCCACAAAATCAAGACATCAAGTAAACTAACTTGTTTACCCTCTAGATTGTGACACTGGCAGGCTGACAGTGCCTGGCACCCACCAGGAGGGACACAAAGGCACCCTGTTATCCCCTCGCCTGCTATCCTGCTTTGGTTCAGGGACATCCCATGGGATCACTGCGTGCTGTGCTGCTCCTGGGTGGTTAGTCTGGAGCGTCTTCATCAGAGCTGTGCTCAATCAGGAAAAATTCAGGGTGGGAATGGTTTTTAAATCACTGACTTCCATTTACAAAAGCAAGGAGAGGGTTTGTTGTTTCTCTTCCATAGTCCTCAGACTATTGCATGTAGAGTCCCATCTAGATCTGGGGACCCCCACGTGTAGGTGCGATGTGTGGGAGAAGGAGGGGATGGAGCGGGACATGTAATTCTGAGTCCCTGTCATCTCTCTGCCTCTGTGTGGCTGCTGGTGATTTAAATTGTCAACTTAATGCATTCATCCATTTAACTCAAAAATAGGTTTGAAGAGAGAAGGGCGAGCGCCGACCCTTTACCTGAAGTGGGATGTTCGCCTTGCAGAATTCCAGCTTTACTGTTTCCCAGTTAAGGCCCAGTGATGTCTCCAGTAGATCGTAGTCAGAAGCTTTCCTTTGTCTGATAAGATTGGAAAGTCTCTGGGTTGGGAACTGTCTCGTGCAGATGTATGTGTGATTATTTGGATGTGCGTGGACACTGCCTGGCACAGCAGTGCTCTCTGGGCTGGAGAGCTCTTGCGGACCGTCACAGCACAAAACCACTGCAGTACCAGTACAGCGGGTGAGCAGAGCGAATGCTGTTTGCTTGTCTCCAGGAGCTATGCCCGGAGGCTTCCATGTCCTCTAAGAAAGCAGGGTTGTTGCAGTTTTAGGGCTGTGCTCTCAATCTCTTAAGTAAATTACTGAGAAAAATGGTTAGTGCTATTTTTTTCTCCTTGTGCTCTGCTAGTTCTGTTTAGGGCTGTTGCGCCAGATTTTCTTCCTTTTATTCTCTTGTTTTTCAACATGTCTGCCTTTTTCCTTTCTCTTTGTATTGAGATTTGTCCTTCCTTTTATAAAAATTAAAATGCTGCATCCCCGCCAATCTGAGAACTGAAGCAAAAGTGAGACTAGAGAATAGTTTGTTTCTAATTGAGATTTGAAAAATACCCCTCAATAATGCTTACAGCTATTATGCGTGGGAATATTTTGATTACACTTGTTATGGCAAGCCCACATCCTGCCATCGCAGAGGACAAATGAGAGCAGGATTTCCACCAAAAGGTGTCTATCCTGAAGAGCAGATGGCTCAGGGTGGAAGCTGTGTTGCATGTGCACATACATCACTGCGTGGAGTGTGAGCGCGATGTGAAGAGGCACGTGGGGTTGTAAAACACTGGCAGGTTTGCTTGCCCACACTGGGCTTTTCTTTGTGCCTCTCTAGCTTTTAGCACTACTGAGCTCTTTGGAGATTCCCTGAGCACCGGGCAAACATCCCCACTGCCTTTTTGGACCGTTTGCAGTGAGAGTGACTTAGAAGATGGGCTGAAGGCTTCCATCTTGAGTCTACAGAAGACAACTAGGACAAGCCAGCCTTGTACTATCAAGCTTAAACTCGCTACCTGGAACTTACAGCTCAGCTGGAAAACTGAGAGGAGTCTATAAGACAAAAAAAAAACAAACCAAAAAACCCACCAAAAAAAAAAAAACACAAAAAAAACAGCTGGCAAACAATGCTGCAGTATGAGTGTCCAGCGTGGGCAGGCAGGAGGGGAGAATTGTCAGCAGGAATATTCTGGGAGTATTCATGGAGTTAAACATGCTTTGTAATGTCAAAATACAGATGGGTGTGGAAAGGCTAAGCAGCTAACGGCTAGCTCAGTAGTCCTAAATCTGCAGTTCAGCTATAAACAAGCGAAGCCCAGTGTCCATCGGCAGCTTGACTTGGGAGTGCCTGGCGTCCACGCGTGGCTGAGCTCGGCAGTTAACGGCATCGTACAGCTGGCTCTGGGAGTGAGGAGTTGCTCGGTGACAGACAGTTAATGGGGAGGCAGCTCTGCCATTTGGGAAGGGTTCAGATGGACACCAACCCATGAAAAGAGCTAAATTTGGAGAAGGAAAAGAGCATCTGGATGCTTAATGCCATCAGGTGCTCTGTGAAGGACAGACAGGAATGGAGACTGGTGAGGAGAAGTTTGTCTGCCTAGGTTTGGCTGAGCTGTGGCATCCCAGCGTTGTGTTTGAAGCAAGGGGTGACGGTGAGCTGCCTTGGTGCCCACACACCACCCGTGTCCCTTTCTGCTCTGTGCAGTGGGACAGCTGTGAGCCCACAGGCTTTGACAGCTCCTTTGGCTACTTGTTTTTTTCCTGAACGTTCCAGTCCAGGGTGTCACCCTGGACATCAGGGAGTTAATTTGTGTGTGAATGCAGAAGAATAACTAAGAGTCTGCCAGAGACAGCTCCTGACAGACCTGAGACCGGAACCTCAATGCCTGGAGTGAAGATCTGGAGTCCTCCGAGTTAGCTGCCTTCTGGGCAGCTGGATCAGAACGACGGGCTTGTGTCTTCTGTCCAAAACCAGCCCCTCTGGAGTCTGCAGCTCAACCTGGTGTTTGTCACTGCTGCCTTCCCGCTTCTAAACCAAGTGCCTGTGTGTGCCTGGCCTCCTCTGCCCTCCCACCCGGGCTCTGCTTCATCCAGGTACGGTGCCGCAGAGGAGGAGGCTGAGGGCTCTCAAGCCTGAGGGCTGAGCAGTGCTAGGAGAGTTTCCCACGCCTTCTTTAAAAATAAATGTATTTGCATGTATGAATTGCGTTCTCTTGTGGAAGGAAGCATCCTTAATAACTGTCTTTTTCCCTACATCCTACTGCTCCAGCGCTATGTACCTCCAGGGACTGCGGCGCCAGCCCTTAGTTCTTCCCTCTGTTGACTTGCTTCCTGTGCTGGGTTAGAAAGCAAGGAGCTGGAGGTGTGTGAGTGGCACTGCTGTGGCAGGAGCACTAGGGCCTGTGCTATCTCTGTGGGTGCAGGGTCCGCGACCTCCTTCTCTCCCCAGAGCCAGGCCTGGCATCTCTCCAGTCTCCCCAGCATTGTGCAGCAAGCCGGCAGGAGGCACCACGGGCGAGTGTATTTGTCAGTTAAACGCTTGCTCGGCTGGGCAGCTGAGAGTGAGTGAATCCCCGATTTTTGTCTCTCTTTTTTTTTGGCTAAAAGGTCAAATTTACATTGAATAAATTTATCTTCCATGCAAACAAATGTAAAAACAACTGTAACTGCTTGAGTGCGTGCAAGGAGCATTGGCTGCTAACTAGGGCGCTCAGAGGAACGCTTATGTCTGGAGGCAGGCGATTACTCTCCAGTATTGTTCTTTTTAGAGTGAGCCTTTGAAGGGAGAGCAGAGGAGGAGGCAGGCACTGCAGAGAGAGGGACGCTGACAGGGCGGTGGCGGCTGTTGTGGCGGCTTTGGCTGGTCATGGGCAGGTAGAACTGGGGCCAGGCTGCTCAGGAGGCCTCTATTCCTGCATCAGGGAGGGCTGGAAGGCCGTAACCCTAAAATGCAGTGATTTGTAGAGCAAATGGCTGAAATCTGCTGGAGCTGCAAGGCTTTGGGAAGCGCTGAGCATCATCAGCTTCTTCTCCAAACAAAGCCTGTGGGGCTTTTCCTTTTGACCTGCAGGCTTTTGAGGAGGAGCTACAGGGACTAGAGGAAAGAGGGGTGTCGAAGCTGTGGGGAAGAAGGCCGGGGCTAGGGTGCGGAGCCAGAAGCAGCCTCGTGTTGAGGCTCTTCCCAGACCTTCAGTTGTGCCCTATTTTTTCACGCTGCAGCCTCTTCTCTCCCAGCAGTTCATCTGTTTGTAGCTTTCTCTCTCACATCATCCTGCCCGCCTTCAGCTATAGAAACTTCCTGGTCAAGGAGTGCAAAGCCACTGTGCCCTTGTTGTTGAGGTCTCCCTGGAGAGCTCATATGGAGTTGTAGAAGGGACGGCTCTTGCCTCTCCCCCAGCCTCATGTGTGTGTGCTCAGTGCTTCCCTCCCGGCAGGCATCCCTCAGCATTGCCCTGCTCCGAACGTGGGTTTTCCCTCCACTGAGTCTGTCTCCCTGCCCACGCAGCACCTGACACACTGGAGCTGAATCAGAGCACTGCAGATCCCCTCTGGGGAGCCGGGCAGGCTCTGGCAAGCTGCAGAAGTCTTCTACTGGCCAAGGCCAGCAGACGACTGGGAGCTGTACCTGTGGGCCCACATTGCCACGTTGTGCTACCTGTCTGAGCACGGAGGGTTTGGTCAGCAGGCCAGGGGCTATCTATGGTCGCTTGGGTGAGTCTTCTGTCCCTTGTACCTGTCTGCCTCAAGCACAGCCCCGAGCAGCACCGGTTGCGCAGCCAGGGAGGAGGCAGAGGGGCTTTTTATGTGCTGAGCAGAGCTACACATGAGGGTCAGGCATCCCAGGCGCTAGTTACCTGTGTCCTCAGCCAGGAGCCAGTGAAGAGTTGCATACCCTCATCATTTACCTCCACTCATGTCACAGAGATGTTCATAATCCAGGTGCGCTAAGGCTGAGGGTTTGCAAACAGCTGAACTAACAAATACTTGCCAGTAAGCACTAGCTACTGGCTAGCTAGTCTGAGCGCTCCTCGCGCTGGTGGACCCCTCTCTGAGCTGCCTGGCCTCACCAGCTGAAAGGAAATGCCCCTTGATTTGTTTTACTTGGATGATTTTCTTCCAGCCAAGTGTGCTGGATCATCTCTTGAAAGAGTTGGCACATGGAAGAGGCCAGCAGAAGAGGGGGGAGAGAATGAGACCATCCCTCCAGCAGCTTTTAAGCATCCTCATGTCGATGGCCAGATGAGGAGGGATGAAGAGAATTTCACTGCTTATTAAAACAAGAAATTAGTGGTGGACCAAGGAGATGGCATCTGCTCCAACAAACATGCTTGCATCTCCAAGGAAATGAAGCCGTGCTGCTTATGATGTAAGGCCAGACTATGTCCTGGGTGGGAAAGAAAAGGAAACTATTTTGGAGAACAGAAAGTAAATTTCTTCAGGGCCCCTAAAGGGTTTAGAACAGGAGATAAGTGCAAGTAAGTGTAGCAGAGGGAGTGGCAGATCTCACTGCCGAGGGTGAAGTACAGTTATGTCTCATTCCTTCACCAGTATATTTTATAAACCTTCCTGTGTTTTCTCTGTGTAATTCCGTCAGGGTTTTTCTCTTCTATCTTAATTTGTCCAAGTTAAATGCAATTTCCAGGTAAATGAGTGAAACCAAATAATTCTTCACTCAAAATGGTGGCAAATCCCTAAACCTGAGTGCTGGGGACACATTAGCAGTGTGCCCTCATGGAAGCTGCACAAATGAGGTGGAGAGCTGCTGTTGCAGGGCCAGAGGAGAAAAAAGTGTCTTTTGGGGAGTGGGGAGCCTCTTCGATGTGCATCAGGCTCCTCCATGCTGCTGGATACTGGTGATGGCCAGCTGGAAGCCCAAAGGCTTTTGAGGAGTTAGTAACTGTGCATCTGATCCAAGCGTGGTGTTCAGAGACCTCCACATTTTGGTGAGAGTGATTGAGGTAAGGAGTGAGCTCTGCAGCTGCATCGCTCTCATTCCAGTGCTGTGGCAGGCTGTGGACCATGGAGAATGATGTGACGTGCGTCAGGGCTTGTTTTGTCTTATGCTTCCTCACTATTGCTTTCCCGCCTGTTTTGCACAACCTCTGACTGCTGACAAGCTGCCAGTAACCCCCCTGGACCTCCCTGCGAGCCCTGGGCTCAGGGCATTACAGCTCTGGGAAACAGGTCTGAGAGTGGGAGCTGCACCCCATTGGGTGCGGTGAGCTACCTGCAGCCCAAAGGCAGAATGAGTGAGAGCAAATGTTCCTGATGCGTATTCTGTGCTGCCTGTGCTGCTCGGCAGGGGCAGACCCGACCCCAGGGCAGCCTGCAAACGGAAAACTTCCCTGAGAACAGCTCCAACCTGCTTCATGTTAAGCTCTGTGAGTCCCAGCCCCTCTTCCCCAGTCGTTACACAACGATTGATGATATTTGCAACGTGCTGATCCATAGGTAATGCCCCTGATGTGGTTCAGCGACTTACCCTTTGGATTGTTTAGTTGTATGACAGTGTCTGGAAGCTCTTCTGAACCTGAGGATGCTGCAGATGCTCCTCTGTTGTTGACCATCAAGAGAAAGGAAGCTGTTCATGTGCCAGCGGTGGCGATTTCACAGCACTGGCTGTGGTTTGAGAACTGGAGCATTGCTCAGAGCTTTTGGAGGTAAAATTGTGGCTGTAGGAATAACGGGGGAGTAACCCCATTAACTGGGCACTGCCTGGCTCTCAGTCACAACGCTGTGCTGGGGAGCCATGGCTTGGGTCCTGGCTCTGCTGCTGCCTCCCAGGAAAACTTGCATGTTTCTAAATATATAAAGGGTCCCTGGAGGATAAAACTCTCCCCTCTTCTTCACTGTGAGAATAAATTCGTAACTGACTATGAAATTTCCAGCCCTGCTGCGAAGGGCCTCAGAAATACCTGGAAAGGACAATAAATTTCCAAGCTGCGAGCATTGCTTAACGTAAGCTGCTTTCCATGGTCTCTGCACTGCAATACCATGTTTTCAGAGTCACTCTACCATTTGTCCTTCAAAGAGCACAGCAAGGAAAACAGTTTCTTTCCCAATTCCAGCATTTATTTTACTGGTGCTGCTCTGTTCCTCTTGTTTTAGATAGTATTTCTGTGCTCCATCTATCAGACCTCTGGGTGCCCTGCAATCGATCAGGAATTCCAGCCTTGTGCCTGCTAATTACGGGGATGTTTGGTGGCTGGGAGCTCTTCCAGCTGACGGACGGTGCGCTTGGAGGTTTTACTCCACCTGACTGACACCCCGTAAGCGGCGCGGCGTGGTGTGCGCGCCCGGCACGGGGACGAGGACAGGTGCTTGCACGGCCCTGCCAAACAAGGCGTGCTGTGTGTGCGGGGGGGTGGACCCTCGCTGCTACCGGGGCACCCTGAGAGCTCTGGCTGTCCAGGAGAGGCTGGGTCAGCCAGAGCACTGCACAGATTCACCTGTGATGTTGAAACGCTGGGATGGACTGTGCAGGAGTTTAATGGACTCAGCAGGGTATGAGTGGTCCCGGCAGTCCTGGGTGAGTCTGCCCCATGCCTTCCTGCTCTAAGAGCAGGGGCTTATTAATTTCTCCTTCAATTCCCAGTGGTCCTCTCTGGTGGGAAGGCACTGAGGAGCAGGTACGCTCTGACAAAACTAGCTTGCACCCATTCACAAGGTGCTGACCCTGATGGCAGAGGAGCGATGTGCAGCCAGGGCCATCTCCCAGCCCTGTAGAAGGCAGGGTCAGTGGCTGGACTGGAGGTAGCCTAGAGGTCTGCATGGTCTCCATAGCTGCCCTGAGTGGTTTTCCGGTAGCTCTGTACAGCTGGTTGGGGGTTGTTGCCTCGGCCCACCTTTCAGGAGCCTTCTTGCATGTGTAAACAAATTTGGATCTGAAGGCAGAGCGTACCAAAGTGACAGGTTTACCCTTCTGAGGCACTTTTGTTTTTCAGGTTTGACTTGACGTGTCAGGCAGCTCCTTGGATTGTAACCTGAAAGGGTATTAGAGGAGGTGCTGTAGTCCAGGTGACATTTTTAATCTTTCATCTCTTCCCAGCTAATGCATTTCGCCAATCAATTTGCCAGGCAGAGCGGCCTCACTGGCAATGCCAAGTCTGAGTCCGTCTCCTGTCTGCCTCTCATTCTGCACGCGCTGCCACACGGCTTAACAATTGTGTTTCTCATGAATAATTTGTTCTCGCCGTATCAGGCCGTTTGTGTCACTCTGTGGCCGCTGGCTTTGCAGAGGGAAACAGCCGAGTGAACGGAACAGCCGGCGACGGCAGTCCTGGACAAGTCTGCCCCGTGCACAAGGGGCAGGGGCTTATTAATTTCTCCTTCAAAGCAGCATCCTTTGCTACGTGCACGCACACAGTGTGTGTCTCCCTTTGGCTGTGCTTGCTCTCTCTCGAGGAGTGACAGTTCAGTGTTAGGTGTTGCGCCCTTCCCCAGGAGAGCGCCTAGTTACCTCTGTTTGCTCCTCACCATGGTGTGTTAGAGGGCAGTGAGGAACCAAAACAGCCCTTACCCTTGTGCTGGCCTGGGAGTTTGCTCTCTAATTATCCCCCAGGTCCCGAGGCTGACACAAATTCTTTTTTAAGAACTGTAACCCCCTGACACTCCTGGGGTGGGCATTTTGCAGTAAGTGCTCAGCTGGGGCTCTCCCAGGTGCTGCTTTCCTTGGGGAGATGCCTTCCTGCTACCGGCGAATCCCATTGCTGTGGTCCCACCAGTCATTGTCTGCACAGCTTTCCAGAGGATCAGCTGCATCCCAAGGCAGCTGAAGGAGCTGGTTCAGCCCTCATACTTCAGCGGAGCAGAAAACAGCTTCGATGAACTGTGTTATGTGCCCTGAAAAAATCTTGTTAGTGCTCTGCTGTTGACAGGATCGCACAGGATTCGGATGTCAGATTTGCTCCTCACAGTCCTCAGAGCAGCATCCTGGTCACAGCAGAAATCAGTTCAGACTCCCACGTGTGCTCAGGACAGTCCCCTGCCAGAATAATGTAGGAGGCAGCAGGGGGGCTGGGGGGGATACCTGAGCCTTGGGGTACAGGTGTTGGGCACAGAGGTCCCTTGGAGGACTGTGGTGCTTGTCAAGCCCTTCCTCAGGAGACTGGTGAAGGATTGTTTCTCCCAGTATGTTTTCTGATTTTCCTCTTCTAACCTAAATGATTCTATGACTCTATCAATATTCCTCTGGAAGACCAGCACCTACAGGCAAGATCCACCCACAGGAACCCTAGCTCTGTCCCAGCACTGCCGGCTGCCCTTCGGCATATGACCCACAATCTGTGAAGGTTGAGGTGAAGATTTCCCCTGGGCTTTTTGGGCTTTCAGTTAGGCACTGGCTTATTTGTTTAGCACGTGGTACTGGCCAACTTTGATATAAACATGTTTTTACGGGTGAGGAGGCTGAGGTCTAGAGTGGCTAGATCGGGATATGGATTCAGCCACGTGGGAACTTGGTGCCCAGGCTCTGCACATCCCAGGAGAGGGGCTGAGGGAAAGCTGCAGCATCCCAACTATTAGATGGACAGGGCTGTACTTTGGCAGTCAGGAGGGCTGGGCGTCCCTTCTACCGTACCAGGGCTTTTTAATGGCTTTGAACCAACAGCTTTGACTGGATAGCCTTGCTTCCATCTTTTTGATGACCCTTAGGTGCTGTGGTTTCACAGCTGATTCGGAAGCTCAAAGGCGGACTGATGCTATTGGATGCTTCTTGGATAACAGCCCCATGGGCTGTCATTTCTGTTGGCTTGTGATACACACTGCATGTTTTCAAATACCAACTGGAGTTGTTTGCAAATGCCTAGTAAATCCTAAAATAGCCCCAATTTGCTGAATTTTGTGAGTAGCATTCAGCCCACTCCAATTACAATAGCAGCCTGCCTCCGTGCCTCGCCGGAGCTTTGCGGAGGTACAATAGTGAGAGGGGCGACGAGTGAGGCTGGGCAAGCAAATGTTATTATTCCAACTTGCTGCACAAACAATGGATGCTATTTGTTTTGCTGGCTTCTAGAGCATCTTACTTGTATCGGCTCCAGTTCTTTTGCTGCATTCCCTGTTTTCCTTTTTGTGGCTTTCCACACTTTGGGGACTCATTGTTGTGGTGAAGCCTGATCCCTTTTGGGTGGTGCTCCAGAGCTGGAGGGCTGGTGCTGGGATGTGAATCACCACAGACTGCCTCTGCCTGATGCGTGGGTGGGATGTAGGGGACGTCCGTCTGCGAGCATCCCTTCTGCTAACCCAGGGTGGCGTGTCCTCGGTTCCCCAGGCTCCCTGGGAAGCCTGGCAGATCAGGGACTGCCTTCACCACTCGCCTTAAGCTCCTCTTGCTCTGCTGTTTACATTCTGGAAAGTTTATCTGCTGCGGTTTCTTCCCGGAATCCAGCAATGCGATGCTGATGAGGAATGACAGGAAGGTCACAGTGCAGGGGAGGAGAGAATGGGGAACGTGCCCTGAGCTCGACTCTGCCTCCCCAGCCCCGCTCTGTCTCTGCCCAGCACAGCCTTGCCAGGGCAGCGGGGACATACTTACCTGCCCTTGAGGCTGCTTCTCTTTCCCCTGGGGGGCTACTTCACATGAGATGGCCCTTTCTGGCTCTTTAAGGTCTGTTATTTGTTCGTTGTATGTGTTTTATTTCTCATCCTGCTGCTGAGTCAATGGGTTCCTGCGATGAGCCTGAATGAGCTGCTGGGGACAGGTGAGCACCAATAACTGGCATCTCTCCCCTGATGAAGGCATTTCCCTGTCCCACCACCCAAATCCTTTTTATAACAACTTGCCAAGTATGGTGTGCTGCAGAGGGAGCTGGGCAGGCCTACACTCCTTCAAGTACTTGCTCTGGAAGAAAGTTCATTGCTTGAGGTGGGGAAGGGAGGCGAGGCTGCTCACGTGCTGCTCGAGCCATCGGGCTCGGCAGAGCCGAGAGGCTGCCAAACTACAAACCCCGGTGAGGGCATGGAAGGTGTATACGTGTGCGATGCAATGGGTCTTGCTCTGGAGGTCAGGTGAAGGTGAGACCCATTGCAAAGCCCTGGGGTGCTCAGGCTTTATTTGATTATTACAGGAAGGGAGCACTGGGTGCTATACTCCCTTTCTGCAGCACTGTCTGAAGCCTCAAACCATGAGTGGGATTGGAAAGGGTAAAAAATTATTAACATCTTGAAAATAAACCAAAAGCCTTGATGTCTCTTCAGATTTGCTGTAGGCTGATGGACTGCTGGTCCGCACCAAGCAGTCACTGCCTGGCGGAGACCACTCTCTGAGGCTGGCTGTGGTAATTGCAGGGCATGGCGCTTGGCATTCCTATCCGAGCTTGGCATCTATATCTAATCTGAAAATAAGTCACTATATATTTCATTAAACCAGCTGCTGCTGCTTTTATTTGCTTATTTTAAATGATGCTCTGTTCCACTGAAAATCAATTTGTTTTAGAAAAATGGTCTGTTTCTGTTTAGCAGCCTGTGTGTGCCCTGCGTGGTCCATCCTGCCCCATCCCTCCCTCTGTGGGAAACTCACAGCAGTGGGGCTGAGCCACCATCCACCCACACTGCAGGGGATGGGACAGGAGGAGGTGACCCCACGAGCTATGTCCTGTCCTGGGACACACATCTGTATGTCCTGTAAGTCTCGTGACCTTAAACAAATCACCTACAAATGATTCAATCCCTCCATTCCCTGTCTGTAAAGGTGAGATGGAGCAACAGGTTTGGAGGTGCCTGTGTTGCTGCAAGTACCTGTGGGTAGGTGGGATGTCAAGATTTGCCTGCAGTTTGGTCAAGATGAGGTGAGTGGGCTGGCTTCACCACTTTTCCTGATGGAAAGCTGCTTGAAGTAATTGCCTGGCCAGCGGTGCTCAGCTTTCCTAGGTCTCTTTGACCAAGACATGGTCTCAAAACAACAGCAAATGAAAGCTGTTAACTTTCCGGATATAACCCTGCCCCACCTCACTGAATTCTGAAGTTGCAGAAGTTGTTTTTTAAAGCTTCACACCACAGCTGTGAGTGGCAGCGATGCACTTGCCTTCTCAAGTGCAAGTTGAGATTCTCAGGTCATCTCATGGCCAAGGGGTTGTTGCATCCCAGAGCCAAGCCCCCAGGCCCTGCCCCGCGAAGGGAGAAGGGTTGCCACCAGCTCCCGTGGGCTGGGGGGGAAGCCTCCTACAGCCAAAACCTCGCGCACTGGCTACATGTGTATCTGTTAACATATGGCAATTAGGAAACTTATTTCCAGCCCACTGTTTGCGGTGACAGATTCCTGAACCCCAGCCAGTGCTTCGTAGGAGGAGCTGTCATGGAAGAGGAAATAATGGGAATCTCGGGCTTTTTATAGCGCTACCCGTTCTCTCTTGGCTGCCTGCAGGGAACCTGCACGTGATGGGAACCCGCTGTGGGGTGGGTGGCCAGAAAGGAACCTGGCTGTGGGGATGAGGTGGGACCTGGCTTCAGGGGAAGGCAGGATCTGGCATTTCTACCAGACAGCGAGGCACGAGATTGAAGCAAAGTGGTTGCCCACCTACCAGAACCTGTGTGTGCCAGGATGCCGTCTGTTGGAGGGCATTTCTGCATCCTCACAGCCAGCAGTTTCCTGACTACTTACTGCCTGTAAAGGGAGCAGGTATTTGGGAATTTGTAGGAGTCGGTGGTGATTTTGATGCCTCAGCTGTTTGGCCATTCAGCTGGAGGTGCTGCAGGCATACCTGGTTCTCAGACTGAAGTAGAGCTCTGCTGGGCCCAAGAATCCAGGTCCTGAACTGTTCCTTTGACCAAAAGTCTCTAGGATAATCTCAGCCGTGCATCTCAGTGAACAGCAGAGAGACTGAAAATATATTTTTTTATTATTTTTTACTTTAAGGCTTTAGGGCTCTCCCAGATGGCTGTGAACTGCACAAACAGGAGAAGAGAAATCCTCCTCTTCTATCCCAAACAGAGTCTGTCTGTCCCTACTCCCACTGCTTTTGCACTCTGGTTATTCATTTCTTGGATACCCACTTTTCCTTAAAACTAGTCCCTTCTTTAATCTTCCAACCCCTATGCAGGGCTGGGCTGGAAATAGGCAGCCCAAGGGCGGGAATGTGGTAGGAAAACAGGAGCAGTGGTCATGGGAACGGGTCAGTGAGCTGGGGCTGGGAAACCAGTGAGCAATACGGAAACCAGTGTACATGAAATGGCACTGTGGGAGTTTAATATTTTTAATGATAATTTGATTATTTTTTTTAAAATGAGATTTTAATTTGCTACACAAGTAAAGGCAGGGCAGGGAGAAGGGAAGGAAGCAGACCTCAGAGTGATGATGGGAAGTGGTTTTGGTGGTTGTTAGCTGCGTGGTGTGGCGCTGGTTGCTGCAGCTCAGGTCAAAAGTGTGGTCAGGTTTACAGGGAGGACTGGCAGCTGTCAATCATGGATGTCCATGGATCCAGGTGTGGGAGCAAGGAGGGCCAGCAGGTCTCCTGGGGTAGATCTGGAGCTTAGGGCTGCAGAGGGTATTTTGGAGCAGACCTTCCCTGCCTTTCAATGCAGCCTGCTATACTGGGCTTGCTGATGATGGTCTTCCCTGAGGACACCAATGCTCCCTGCAGTTTTGGGAGAGAAGAACCCAGTTTAATGTCCCCGTGTTGTCCCTGCATCCTCTTGCACCCAAGATACTGTGACATTTGTGAGAGGGAAGCAAAAAGCGTGATCAGAGCATGTGGTCATAAAGTCCTTGGCCTGGTTCTATGTCTTCTGCTTCTTTCCATACCTTTTCTGTGCACTTCAAGGTCATTGGGCTGTTGCTTTCTACAGATTGTATTTTCCGTCCCCCTTCTTGCTGTTGTGTTCAGCCAAGTCCAGCTGCTGCACAGTCGCCGTGATTAAAGCATCCAGGCTCTTGCTGCGTGGCAGAATATCTCCCAGTGTCACTTTCCTTAATGTTGCCCAGCGAGAAGCTGGTTGACCCTCCAGATCCATGTGGGCACCTGTTAAACACCACCTTGTCCCGAACACAATGGGTAACGAGCCTCTTCCCGAGGGCATCTTTCCCCTTTCCCACATCTGGTTGCACCCCTGTGCTCTCCCTTCCCCTTGGAGCGAAACCTCTGGAGTGGGAGCACACACAATGTGGTCTGCCCTCAGCTAAAGCGCATTTCAGAGATGGAAATGACTGCAATCCACAGCATTTAGATGAGGAGTGACGGCGTAGGAACGTGCTGACATGCTGGTTACCGAGGACTCTTTCAGCGTGATGCTGAGATTCAGGGATGCCAGTTAAAGAGCATCCCTCTCTCCTCCTGACTTTGGTGAGGGCACAGAGAAGCAGGCTTTGCTTGGCAGAAAGGCAAAGGGGAGGTAAATCACAGGGGCTGTATTTATTGCTGTTCACTGTCAGTGTGGGATAAAAGACCAGCTGGGTTCATAAACGGTGTGTAACCCGCCTTGGGGACAGAGAAATCTTGGCTGTGGTTTGGGAGGGAGTTTTTATCAGGAGTTTGTAGGCAAGACCAGAGTTCTGTTGCTGCTGCTACTGTGCAAAGGGGTAATGAGATGTGGCCTGTGCAGCAGCACAGCTCTCCTCTGAGCTTTCTGGGGGGCCCTGAGAAGCTGTACCCCACCTCACCAGCCTTACAGCACCACACTGGGATCCAGGGGGACACCAGCCTGTGCAAAGCCCCAGACCCCAATGGGCTCTTCCCTCTGCGTCCTCCTGAAGGGAAAAACCCGTGGTTTATAAAAGTGAAATATAAACTGTCATTTGTTGTTGTGGTCTTCATGACTCAATTATAAATGATGCAGTGACATCTGTCTGAGCCAGCAGACGGCTTTCACGAGGGGGTGGAACGGCAGCAACCTTTTGGCAGGAAGCTGCTGCCAGATTTCAACTCGTCTCCGTTGCTGGGAAAGCCCGGCAGCTCTCTCAATGGTCCCCAAGCATAGCATGGGAGAAGGGTACCAACAGCCCTGGACTGTCCTACTGCAACACCTGGTGAGGCAACTGCTCCAGAAGCTCCTCCATACTTCTCTCTGTACCTATGGTAAAACAAATTGATAGTAACAGTCATAATAAATGCCAGGTGAGCCACACTACAACATACAGCATCAATCCCAGTGCCCTTGCTGGGCTGAAACTGCTGGTGTGAAGGTTGGGAGCAGCCCCTTAGAATGCAAATCATCATTAGTGGAAATGGTGTGGGTTTAGCTCTTACCTTCATTGTCTTCATTTGTATTGTAATCAGAGGGCTGAGTGTCCCCCTCGCCACAGGTGGGGTGATGGAGCTGACTCGAGCGGCTTCAGGGAGCAGTGCACAGCTTCCCAGAGAAGCAGGTAGTGCGTGTCGTTCTCTGTATCCCAGCAGCGCTCATCGACTGTACCTATTGACAGATTTCCTCCCAGTAGCCTGCAGTCCCTTTGCTCCTCAGTGCTTTGCTTTGATTTTGTAAAGGTTTCTCCCTCCCAACCCCAGCTTTTGTCGTTAAATGGGTGATTTTCTATCCAGTGCTTTACTTTCGTGACTGTGGCATTCACACTGGTGCTTTTGCAGGGGGATGAATCAGGGCGAAGAGTGGCACCGTTTCTTCATTACCTTTTTTCTTTTCCTTCTGTGTTAGTGAGATTCTGCTGAGGATCGTGCTGGAGAGCGGTGCGGCGAGGGCGGCCGCGCAGCCTTCGCCTCCTTCGCTCAGCCGTGTGCACGCACACGTGGCTGTGCGTGCCGCTTGCTGCACGCTCGCGCAGCTGAGCTTACTTCTGAAAGGCTCAGCTGCTTAACAGCAGCTGCTCCTGAGGTCGGAGTTCTTCATGCGAGAAGAAGCCCTCATCCGCTCCTAGAGAAGGTATTTAGTGGCAACTGGTTTTTGCCCAAAGCCTTATTTGTGCTACCTGTGCCTGGAGACACCGAGAGAGAGGGGCCGCTGTTTTGCCCGTCTGTCTGAATGCCATTGGAGAGGATTTTGCAGAGGTAGTTCCCCAAGGATTTTGCGAAGTGCCGTTCGTCCCAATAATTTTCCAAATGCCGTTTGTACTCGGAGTAGGGTTTTATTGCGAGCATTAGCAGCACAAAGAGTGTACTGTGGCTCTTTCTTGAGTTAACTATAAGCAGCTGTTCTGGTTTGAAACTCAATTTCCCTCTTTTATGCTAAAGTTGACCATATTTCTTAGCAAGATCTGCTTTCACAAGGGAAATGGTGTTGGGGAGGACCACGCTGTACTGTGCCAAGTCTCCGAGCAGTCCGTTTCTCTCTGTGCCACCTGAAGCTACCATGCTGAGAGCATCAGTGGGGCAAGAAAGATGAGTCGCATTGATGAGTGGGTTTGTTACGGGCTGGGAGGTGTTTGGCTAAGAGCCGTATTGTGTCTCACCAGCCTTTCAGCCAGGCACAAAGCACGGTGAGTGGCTGACTTGTCCTTGCTGACCTGAGCTGCACCCATCCCATCCCATCGATGTACAGGTGGAAGGCTCTGCAGCTGGTGACTCTTCCCGTGGACTGTGGCTGCAGTGTGTTACAAGCCTCATCTCTGATTAGTATTGTACTATCTTATTTTTGTTAAAAGTAACAAAAATTGAAGCCCAGTCCCTGTTCTGTGATGTGAGTAGCATTTAAAGTTGATGATGATTGCAGTTCTTTTAGCCTCTTTTGTTGCACAGGGTGGTTTAGTGTGTTTACCCACAGTATTTTTGGCATGTGGGTTTCACAATTTGTTTAGCAATGTCAATACCATCTGGAGCATCATCTATTTAAAGTACATTAGAGAGATGAGGAACAACCTATCATATTTTTCCATAGGGTGCATCAAGATTGGAAATGAGAGTCATTCAGAAAGGTTTAATAGGAAAGAGCTGTTCGTTGCACTGCACGCTCATCTCTTATCGCAAGTGGTTATGGCTCTGGTGCTGTTCCTCCACTGCTTTCCTTGATTGTATTGTGCCACTGTATAATATCTGCCTTGGAAAGCAAAAAATAAACTTCTCTTAAAGGTAGGATGAAGAGACAGGACCTCTGACTTACTGCCCTGAATCAAGTCGGCTGGCTTGCAGGGGGTGTATCAGTGGAGCTGATATCAGGCGTGGTTTGTGATGAAGGCTGTAGGGGAGGGGGGATCTGTCGTCATCTGCTTGGGGGAGGTTAATGGATGCAGAGTAAGGATTTGATCCCAATTACTGTGCTTTTGGGATGCTCTGAGCCGGACCGACTACCGAACAGCCTTGTTGGCAGCTGTGGCCCTGACAGGAGGAAGGATGGGCTCCCATGGCACTTATCCATGCACTGAGCCCTGGCTCATGGCAAGCTCTAGCTGCTGGAAATGGAGAGCTCTGGTCCTACTCTATTGTGGACCCCCCTTTGCTTTGAGCAGCACCAGGGTTCAGCCCTCATTCAGAGGTGCCTACAGAGCTCAAGGAACCATGTTGATCTGGGGTGGTACAGCCTGTCTTCACCAGGGCTGCTGGGGAAGCAGGGAGAGTCTTAACGGTGCTAGCTTCAGAGGTCCTAGAAATCCTTGGGAGTCTCTTCTCTGCCCGGCACGGGAATGGCAGTGTCCTTGGGTACACACATGTGTGGCTCTGCGAGCCTGCAAGGCTGGCTTGCTTCTCCTAGTGCCGGGACCGCATTTGACGGGGGTTGACATCGCCGTGCTTTCAATTAGATCACAGTTCGTAATCCTCGTAATCACACCAGCAGGACAGGTCAGGCAACCCTGGCCCTGGCCCCAGCTCACTCGGGAAGGGCAGCTCTGGAGGGGAGGGAACATGGCCCTCGGCTGGGCTGTGACGGCCGTTTGGCATCACTGACGGTTTGATGATGGCTCTAATTCCATCCTGTGAACCCTCAGAGGGGTGCTGGGGGAGGCTTAATGCACACCCGCTATTACTGATAGTGAAGTGTTGGCGAGCGTGAACCCTCCTCACCGCACGCTCCCAACTCCCATTAACCTGGGGGGATTTGCAGGGGACAGTGGGGCTCCAAACACAGCTCGCTTCCTGGCAAGGAGAGCAAAGCTTCCTGGTGAGCTGGGGACAGTGGTGCAGGATCACTCGTAGGCTCTCTATCTTCAAAAGCTGGAGAGGATTATTTGACTCCTATGCAGTATTGAACCCGAGCGAATCCCGGCTGGAGGGTCCCTGCAACGTGCTGGCCCCTTGCGCGCCTGGTCCTAGCTCAGTGAGATGTGTTCCCTCTGTAGTCCCCATCACCTCTCCGCTGCCTGCAGTTCATAAACCGCTGCACTGCTAAAGGGCACTCTCGTGCTCTGCATCAAATGAGAGTAATTGAATTTCCCTTTCCCTTCGGTGTTTAACATTATTTTCAGATCGTGTTGGCATTAACAAGAGCCTGGCTGCAGTTTGCATAAGGATATTTATAGGCCCCTATGTAGATGAGAAGCATCTTCTCCCTGCATCATATGCCCGACTTGGACGAATAAATTTCACATTGTTACTTTGAACTGGGTCACCAGCAACTTCAAAAAAATATTCCTCTGATCGTTTTGATACAGGTTACTTAACAAGGGAGATAAACTAGTATTTCAACACAATTGTAGGGAGAAATGGATTTGCAGAGCCCGAGGCGTTGTCGGCGCAGTGGAAGCTGTTCTGATACACGCTCTTCAAAGCTTCCTACGTTTTGCCAGCCTTAGCATTTTTAATCATTTTGCTGGCTGGCATTCATCTGGTAACGGTATCAAAGCGCTTCTGCAAACGAGTGAGTGTTTTACCACAGCCATTAGTACAATCCTGCGCTTGTCAACCTCTTCTCCTTCAGGAGGTTGCAAGGGAAAATCCTTGGTGTTTTGAGCTGTAGAGGTTTTTGCTTTCTTGTAGAAGACAGGCTGTAATTACTTCTTGCTGCTGGATTTGGGCATGTCAGTTTGTTTATTAGAGGAACTTGGATTAAACCTTATGGCTGCTGCCCAAGGTGCCTGGCAAGGTGGGTGGGAGAAGGTACCGGTGGCCTAAAGGAAACCTTCCAGCTCCTTCTGCAGCTAAAGGAAAGTTGACATCCCTGATATGGGAAAAAGTACGCGTTAGCTCCTGCGTGTGCCCACAGAAAGGCTCTGCTGCATCACTGTGCGCAGATAAATACCTGCCCTCAGGCCGCCAATTGAAATTGAGATCCAGGTAATAATTACAATAATTGCGTTGAGCTTAAACTGAACGGTGACCCACCGAAATCTTGGTGAGCCGGCTGCGCATGCATCAACCCGCAGCCCGAGGTCCTCCTCATTCATTTCTGCGCTGGCAGAGTGTGACAAATGCGTGCCACTGGAGCTCGGGATGCTTGCCGGAGCAGGGGGACCGGGGGCCTACGCTGCTGCCGACAGGGTGCATCTGTCCGCCTGGCTCCGCTGCCGGCGGAGGACATCTGTCCGCCAGCCTCATCTGCTCCTCTCCCATGGCTGAAAAAGTGACATGAATCATACTGGACTAGAACCTCTCCAAGAACACTTGTTAAACTGTTGCTGTGCCTTGGGTTTAGGTTGGTGTGGATTTTTAGTTGGTTACAGAGATAGTCAGGTGAAAACATCCGAATCCCAAATTTCAGCCTTTTTACACAGCTTAAAAAGAAAATGATAATATTTTAAAGTAGAGCTGTGAAGTTATGATGAGGTATGAAATGCAAAGCCCCATCTGAAATGAAGTGTGCAGGTGCAGATCCTGCAGTGGAGAAGACATAGGAGCACTGGGCAGGCAGAAGAGTTTTCCCTCTGGGACTGAGGGGTCACCCAGGGGCACAAGAGTAGAGCAAAGAGTTAACTCCTGGACTCCCCAGTCCCATCGTTTTAATTAGGAGACCATCCTGCTGGTATCTGATTCTCAGTGACTGGCAGACCTGGTGAAGATGCAATTGTTTTTAGGAGGCTGCTTCACTCCATGGGATAGCGTAGGACAGCGGTGCTGTGTGTAGGTTTGGGGCCTTTTGCCTGGGATGGGGCAATAAATCATAGTTAACTTTAGATTAATCATTTCTGTGCATTTCTGTGTGAAGAAGGCACATATTTCCCCACTGGGTTTCTCGTAAGTGTGTGTGAAGAGAGTATTTTCCTATCAAGGAAGCTAAATGGTTCATCTGTGCTCCTGGCTATCCTAATATGTTTGAGAAGTCTTTAAAAAGCCCAGGAGAAATAATTCCAGATTATTGAAAGCAATTTGTCTTGTAGAAGATGAATGTGCCTGCATTTAACCGTGTCTCTGTATTTTGGGGCTCTGATTTTTTGGGATGTAATCATAAGACCTTGTGCTGCTGCTGCCTGCTCGGAGCTCCCTGCCTGCCGTCATGGCTTTTCTTGCTGCCAGCCACGCCGAAGGGTGAGCCGACGCAGAGGAAATAGTGCCTGCTTTTGAAACTTGTCTGTCCCTGCTCTGGAAAGAGAAGATGAGTCTGATCTCACGGGCTGAGTGCCAGGCTGCTTTCTACAGCCATGCGCTGGCCTACTGGTGGGATGCACCTAATGCTGGACCACTTGGCCCCTGGATAAGAAGGTGGGAAAGCCCAAGCCCATCATGCTTTTCTGGCATGGGAGGTGTGTGCACCACCACCATTCCTCTGGGAGCACATTGAGCGGCATGGTTTCTGAGGCCAGCTCTGACCCAGCCACCTCCTCCCAGGCAGCCATTGTCACTTGTCCCTCTGTCCCTTCAGAGGAGGATTTATCCTCTTTCCCTATGGACACAATAGCCATCACTATGATCCGGGACCTGCCCCACTTGGCCAGCTCCAAACTCCCTGAGGCATGGCACAGAGCCATTCGCATGGTCCTGTGAGGAGCTGTTGAATTTACCAGGAGAAGCTCATTGCCCCAGTAGAGCACTGGTGTGTGGGCTGTGAGCTGCAGGTCCTGCATTAGCTGCTGTGCAGAGGAACCTGGTTGCAGGTGGCCGGGTGGCAGGGCCAGCCCTGCTCTCTGTGCTCTCCAAGGGGAGGGGGACTCATCTCTCTGACTTGTGCTGTACAAGTAAGTGCAGATGTTTTTGTTTAAAACATGTTGCAATTGGTGTTTCTGTGGTGTCAATCAAACAATGACATTTTCCCAGGGTGAAGTTGCTGATACAGCACTGCTAAGCAGCAGCCTCATGGAGGAGAGTTATTTCTGCCTGATTTTAGGCAGCTACCGAGAATTAGTCTTTTATATCCAGGACAGCACAGCGTGGGCAGCAAAAGTAAAACTTCGAGCTGCAGGCAAATAATTAGTCTTCGTGCCTGGAGACCCACAGCAGAGAGAATGGAATCAGCTGGTCTGAGGTTCAGCTTCTTGGTCCAGACTCCTCTCTCCTGACAGTGGCTGTGGTTCTAGAGGGAGGCTGTGTGGAGCCGTACTCGACTTCTCAGCAGGGCCGCGCCCTCGCAGGCTTACCCAGATCACAGCTCAGCATCTGTGGCAGGCTGGGAGCTTGCAGTTTGAGGACAGACAGAGACTGGCAAAGGGTCTGAGATGTTCCTTCAGGGAAGGCCCCTCTTTAAAATAAATTTAGGAACATGCTTGGAGAGTAAATATTTAGTCTTAAGAAAAAAATAAAAAAAATTAAAGACGGCTTGGTGCTTCTCCCTAGCAGACTTTAATGAAGGCTCCTACAGAGTGTGGCTTAATCGCTGTGAAATTATCACTTCATCTGTGTGATACATCTCTGTGTCTGTATCGGATCCCTCTGAGCCGTTCGGCTGTCATGTCAGCTCCGCCACGCTGCCAGGAGCGACTCGTCCGGCCCCCTCCCTGCTCCCCCCTCGTGCTTAAGATAACACGGAGGGAATTTTTCAACAGACATCAGATGGTAATCCATGAAGATGGATTTACATTAGTCTAACAAAGACCGAGACGTTGACAAATGAAGGCCTTGCCTGTGCGAGGACTCGCTGTACTAGTGATGGAGCGCATGCGCCCACGGGGGTGCTCCAGCCCAGCAAGTGGAGCATACTGGCAGAGGTTAGGAAGGGCTGCCCGTGTCCGGCTGCAGTGCAAGGGATTGCCCTGCTTTGGAACCAGCCTACAGGGCTTAGGTCCCAAGCTCTTGGCTGTTCCCATGGTTATTTGGCATGGGAACACAGCATGAAAATCTTACAGGGTGGCTGGGCAAGCTGGAAATTAGATAAAGTTTCTGCTCTCTGTCTGAACTACTTTGCTGTAGTCGTTGTAGTGTTATTTTTTAATTCTTCTTGACTGCGTGCAGCTATTCATCTCCTCTTTGGAGTAATCCTATTTGTGTTGCAATAACAATAGAATTACTGCAGTGAGCATCAAAGCCCGTGTAGGTCATAAGCATTTTGTTTCATAATCTCAACGTGGTGATGATGATGATGACCTTTTGTTGACTGTGTTTCCGTGTACCTGTATCTTGTTCTTATTAAATATCCTTGCGTTGAAATCTCTTGCTAATCTAATCTCCCCATGTGGCTGCTATATAATTATCTCATTTTGTAAAATATTGCATCTGTCATTCTCCTCCCTCACTTTTGGAGCAGAGGGAGGGTGAGGGAGAGAGGGGAGCGAAGAAGCTGCTGGAGGATGCAGTAGTAATCCCACTTAAGTGACAATTTGTACAGTATTGGTTTGTAACTGCTGCTACGTGTGCCACCTCTGAAGGACCGTGTTCTCGTCACCACAGGGGGCCAGGAGGGGTGGCCTCTAACATGAAACACACGTGCTGGGCTTTTTTGCTCATTTGGGGGGTTTTAATCAATTTTCACTTTGCTGGTTTTGTTCTCACTGTAATTGCTGCCCATTTAAGCTCTGATGCTGTTTCCTTGTATGGCTCTACAGTGAGGATGGAGAACAGAGTTGTTCAGCACTGACCTTCCTCTCCGGTGCAGGGCTGGGTGCCGGCCAGCACTGCCTTCCCTCCCTAAACCCGGGAGAGGAATTGTTCCTCCCTGAAATGCCTTTCAAACTTCTCCAGCTCCACAAGAGCCTCTCTTGTGCTGGAACCAAGAAGCTCCTGTGCTGCTCTCAGTGGAAACGAAGGTGGCTGCTGACCCTTCATCGCAGGAGATGCGTGGCATCAGTAGCCTGGGACCCAGAGCCCCACTCTGGGCGGTTGTCTCTGCAAGATGGCACAGGGCCATTCCATGTGGAGCCACCCACTAGTCAAAAACTTAAAATAAAAAAGTGAGCACACAGCCACTGTCATCTTCTGTAATTACACGAAGCTTCAGGGAATGAAGAGCCACAGGGCTCCGTTTTTGTAAACCATCCCCAGGGAAGGACCAGAGCGCATCTGCTCTGGCACGTCCTTTCTAGAAATAGCAAGTTTAATTAATCATCCTGTTTTCTTCTCTTAAACTATTTAAATTCTTTTTTTCCCCTCAAGGGATAATGCATTGCTGCCTTTTAAATAAGTACTGCAGTTGTAAACTCCTGCCATACTTCTGTCTGGGAGCACATCTGTCTTCTGGCTTGGAGCACATCTGTCTGCCTCCCAACCCGTCACTCCCGCATGCTGGCTCAGTGGGAAAATCTGTATTTCAGAAAGGAATCACATGGATACTTCCAGGCTGCAGAGGGTGTCTGATGCAGAGCCCTTTATCTTCTAAACCCCCTTATCTTTTAATTCTGAGACATTTTTGTCTGACAGTTCATAAATTAAAAATGTTTCTTAGGTGACTTTTTGCTCCTGTTTTATATGTATTTCATGTAAAGACTTTCCAAGCATTTGAGTTCTGGGAAGAATTATGCAAAATGAGAAGCTCTGGCTTTGTATTCTGATGGGACACACTTGACATGCTGCAAACCGTGATGCTACAGTTGATGACTGTCCACTTTAAAAATACCAAACTCTTTATAGACAGTTGTGAAATTTTCCTGTAGCCCAAGTGTTGCCCTGAAAACACATCAGATGTGTTGACTTAATCACACTCATCTCTGAACTTCAGTGAAGTTCATGTGCTGACCCTGACCTCGTGCTGCGCTCTGGTGGCTAAGGGCAGTTTTGATGTAGTCACGATCTGTCCGATGATGTAGTAACACCTTGAGTGCTGGCAGAGGACATTTGCACCAGGCTGCATAGGTGCAAGTGATGTGCGCTGGACATCACTGTGGGCTAACAGCGAGGGCCTTAATCATCTGTACAGCGATAGACCTCTGGGACTTTGCCAAACCCGTGGCCAGGAAGCAGGTGAGATGCTGCAAGCGCCAGGTTTGCATTGCTATGCTGCTGAAGCCCGGGTCTCCTCCATCATACAGGGGACACAGAGTGGTGGACCCCTTGGGGACATGCCAGGTGGCACTGTGTGGGCCACCACCTCTTCTCTGGAGGGCTGTGGGTGATGATTACTGCTCCAGACATGCAGGGTGAGTCTCGCCATCCACAGCTGGTAGCCCCTCTGCCTCTCTGGCAGCTTGCCCTGCCCTCTCCAGTGCCTGTGCAGTTGAGTTTGTTGCTGGCTTTCTCACTCTGCTCTCTGTTTTGGTTGTTTCTATCTGATCATAGACGGTTTTTACCACCACCTGCTCTTACCGTGATTTGTCTTTAGGCACTGCCTGCTTGTCCTTGCCCCGTTTCACCTGCCCAACCTGCCTGTGTTTGATGTTTCCCCACCCTGTCCCCTTCCCGTGCTTCTTTTAGGTCCCAAAGTCATCATCCTCAGAGTCGCTCTTCTGTCAGGCTGCTGTAAAGGTATTTTTCTCTCTTCTGTCTTTGCAAATTGACTTCTCTGCTTTGTAATATCGCTTCGCCGAGGCCTTCTGCTGATCGCCTTCGGCTTTTCGCCTGCTCCCTCTGTTCTCCCTGAAGTGCCTTTCTCCATCTCGTCTCCTATGCCTGCAACCGACCTCCAAAACTGCAAGCAGAGCTGCTTCTTGATGGCTCCCACTGACAGTGGCTTTTCAGCCACGCTATTTGCCTGCATGGCACGCCAGGAGCAAAATCCATCTCCTGTAGGCAGCTCTTTGCACCTCTGTGAGATTTCAGGGAAAGTATAGCTGCATATATATTGATAAGACATACGGAGCAGAGAGGACAATTGAATTGCCGTGAGTTGAGCATGCATCAGTGTCCCTGACAATCCGGTAATTAGCTGGCATAGAAGAGCAAGCAGCAAAATGAGCCCGGCAGCTTATTCACAGGCATTAGGGGCTGACTCCCACAGAGTACCTGCTTTCTGCTCTGACATCTGGGTCTGCCACGAGACCTGATGGCTGCTTTTGCGTAAAGTCACCGTCACCTTGGAGATCACAGACAACGAGCAAACGTGCGGACAGCAGATCCTCGTGCAGGTGCCGACGGCCTCATCCTGCCGCGGAGCGGGGATGGGACGGTGCATGTCCCTACTTTGTTGCTGTCTCGCCCCTCTCGCTCTCATCAGGGGTTGTTTCTAGGACTGCTGCTCACAGTTGCAGCATGGTGACCAAATGCTTGTTATTGGAGACTCCAGGGGTCTCTCCCTTCCTTTCCATTCTGAATTTTCCATGTCGCTGGTAAGATGTGTCTGTCATGAAGGCATCTTTGCCTTGGACCAGGGTTGGGGACACCAGGGAAGCGATGTCCCCATCCAGTGTTCAAGGCAGTTGCAGACAGACGCATCAGCAGACACCTGTACAGGCAGGGTACGGCGAGGAGAGGCTTGCACAGCATTTGTAAGCAAGAGTCTATTGGGGCAGGTGGATGCTCTGGGTGAAATATTCCTGCTCGGCTTGTTGAGAGCTTTGCTCTATGATCCCTCAGCACAGACTTTTAAAGAATTAACTTGCTTTCAAATAAGAGGAATGACAGATAACGTGGGTGAATGAGAGATTAAAAGGTGTGAAGTAAGTTTGCTTGGTGCTGTTGAACTGCCTATACTGGGCAGTCTTAAAACACAACTTGACAGGGTGCTAGGCCGTCTCATTTAAACTTTTTACTTAAAAGGTTGGACCAGATGATCCTTGAGGTCCATTCCAACCTGGCATTCTATGATTCTATGAATTCCCTGTAGGACCAGCGTTTTCATCAGTTCAGCATTTTCATCAGTAGTCTGGGAAAGGAGGCTGAGGACACCATGCCAAAGGTGCCCAGTGCTCCTGGCTTGTCCTGGCTGGTGAGAATGAGTCTAGAGTTGCAAAGGATGTCAGGTGGTGAGCGATTGCCCAGTAAAGCAGCAGATGAAATCCAGCCTTGTTGATGGCTGAGTGATGCACACAAGGAGAATTGTTCCTCCAATCTGTCAGCAGTGCTGGGCTCTGCCCTGGCTGTTGCTGGTGAGAAGCCGTGTCTTAAAGTTAGGATAAACACTTCCATGCGAATGCTGACTCATTAATCTCTACGGTCAAAAAAGCCAAATGAATATAATTAATTTTTGGGAAACAAAGGAACGAAACCCACCACGCAGTTACGGGCTGGTACACACATCTACCATGTGTCTGTGTGGGAAATAAATAACGTGTGCAGCTCTGATTCCCTGCTGCAAAGAGGTGCCGGGAGCCAGAGCAAAGTGACATCCCTGTGAGGTTTGGCAATGTAAACGATGCTTGAAACCTGTCGAGCGGTGGCCAGGGGAGTGTGCCCAGGGCTGAACAGGCAGAGGCGGGCACTGCAGGGTCGGTAAGAAATGACTTTTCTTTGTTTCTGCTAATCAGCTGCTGGGACATCAAATTAAATTAAGTTAATAGATGGCAGGAGCAGAGCAAACACACAGCAGCTCCTCCATGGCAGGAGGAAGGAGAATGGTGAAACTGGCTGCCAGATGAGTTTAGAAAGCTTCCAGAAGTAATTAGACAAATTTGTAAGAGGAAAATACCATTGAGAGTGTTGCTGGTGCTGCCAGTGATGAGCTAAATCTCTGCACCATGGGATGCTGGAGGTCAGGAGGATGCAGGAATCATAGAACCATAGAATCACTATGGTTGGAAAGGACCTCCTCCAGGATCATCTAGTCCAACCTTCATCCCAGCATCCCTAACCACTAGACCATAGCCTCAAGTGATGCACACAAGTGATCTACTCGTCTCTTAAACACCTCCAGGGATGGTGACTCCACCACCTCCCTGGGCAGCCTGTTGCAGTGCCTAACCACTCTCTCAGTAAAGAATTTTTTCCTACAATCCAATCTAAACCTCCCCTGGCACAACTTGAGGCCATTTCCTCAATCAGTGGGTGTTTGTGTAACCGTATGACTTTCCCTGGGCATCCCTGGTAGCAGTGCTTGTGGACATGGTACTGGACTGGTTGAAACTGGTTCGTTTCTTCTCTGAGTGTCTTCACCCTGCTCTGTGAGGCTGCTTGCCCACATGGCACAAATAGCACAGCAAGTTGATAGCCTGCAGTGTAGAGGAGCTGAGCGCAGCTGAGCTGAGTAGGGCTGAGACAGCTGCGTGGCATCCTGCTGGGGCGAGGATGTCTGGTGGCCCTAAAATCCTGATACTGGATGGATATGAGAGTTACAGTCACGGGAGGGTGGGTGTGTGGAGGGAGTCGAGCTCCCAGGGGCTGTCTCTGAGCAAAAGGCATCAGTTGAGCTGTAGGTGGAAACTGGAGCTTGAAGGCATGGCCTGCGTCTTGGGGCAAAAAGGTCATTCATGTTCTTATTTTCCTGGCTTTATGAAGGTGTGTTAGGCTGTTACTTTCTCTTGAGGAGCTGGATAGTCACTGAAAGAGGTGGGGAATGAGAAATACAGCATTAGAATCTTCTGTTGGGGGGGCACTGTTGTTCTCTGACCCTGACACGCCGCTCAGTACTCGCCCAGGCTGTCGCTGCTGCTATTCCAGGGAGCACAGGAACAGCAAAGCTGTGCAGGGAGGGGGAAAACAAAGCAAATAAACAAGGAGCACAACTTAAAATCTCTCCAAGTGTGCAGTGTTTTGTGACTAATGCTAACGTAATTGCTGTCATGCTTTTAATATAATGCTTTTATCTCCCAGATAGACTCTTTCTTCTGGTCATTAATCTCCAGGGTTTCTAAGCGAGAGAGCGCTGGAGAGATGCAGCCGTTATGCCCAAGCATGGTCAGAGGTGTGTAGAGCATCCTGAAGCAAACCTGGGACTGGGGCTGCAGGTTACCCACGGGGATGTGCTCACAGCTTCACTCTGACCTCCATACCAGTGTTCCCTGCTGACCCATAAACCCACTGCAAAGCCATGTACCCTATACTGTCTCCATACTCTGGTCAGCATCCCTCTTTAGCCTTGAGGAACAGTGCTTGGAGAACAGCTCTCTTTTCCGGTTCTCCAAGGTTCATAAACAGAAAGGCCAGGAGGGACAGTTGCAGCCATTAGCTCTGACCTTCTATCTAACAAGTAATTCCTGCCTTAAGCCTCTTACCATGTACTCTTTGAGGTGGAGAGCACTGCATAGATGGACCTAGTGGTGATGTGCCTGTTTTTGAGGTGGTGCTGATCTCCTGCAGAATTGTTTGCTGTGGCAAAGGTTTTTGCCTTTAGTTATTCTCTGTTTGGCCTTTCTGGCCTGAGTTGGGTCAAATCAGTGGAGGTGTGGCTGTGCTCAACCTGCTTCTGCTGCAGGCGGAGAACGTGCTCGCAGAAACCTCCTGGAAGCTCGATCCAGACCAGACTCTCAGGGTTGGTGTTGCTGGAGGCTCCCAGCCCCACAAAACAGGTGCTCTGGTGGTGGCAGAGCCAAAGGAGGACAGTTGAGGAAATCCAGGGTAATTTCTAGGAATACTCTTGCTGCTTCATTTATTCACTGCAAAGGTCTCAGAATGTCGCCTGACTCCCTGTGATGCCTGGCCAGACTGAGTGTGAGCTTCCCTGCTCTTTCATGGCTGCTTAGAAAGCAGCCCTTGAAAAACTGTAGCCTTGCCCTGGTGCATATTGAACTTGACAGAAACGCTGGGTGCCAGCCGCACTGGATCCTGCAGCACAGGGGTGCTCTCGAGGCTGCTGCAAGGCTGAGCAAGGCTTTCACTGCCAGGTCTGTCCTGCCTGCTGAGCATAAAACGATCTGCAAGTCACCTCGGGAACCAGGGCTTCATATCCCTGCCTACAGGTGCAGTATCTATGAGGGATGAGGGAGAAGGGCTTAGGAAAGGGGCTGGGGCTGGGACATGGGAGCCTGAGGAGGGCAATTCAGCTGTGTCCCCATCCCATTTGCTTTGTACACCTCACGCCCCCTTGAACTTGTCTGGATTTCAATGCAGTAAACCAAGCCAAACCCAAGCAGTCTCCCCCTCTCACCTTTCCCTGCCCCCCCGTTGTCCATGTGAATGACAGAGTCTGGGATGGTTTTCACTGCTAAGTGAAATCTCATCGTGCACGCTGCTCCCAGCGTGTCCGCAGCCAGCTGCGCCTTGGCACCGGGGGAGTGCCAGACCCGGCGCAGACTTATGCCAGAGGGCAGTGACACTCTGCTGAGTATTTCAGACTTTTCTGGCCTCACTGACCTATGACTTTTCCCCTCCTTCCATTCCAGATAGTCAAAAAGGATTCCCCTTCTTGCATCCTTCCTCCATTTGGAGACCAACCGTCTCTGCGGATCACAAGGAGGGAGGAATGTAGAAGGGCCCAGCAGGTCCCCCCACTCACTCTGTCCGTCTCTATTGATGGTGCTGCAGAGCTGCAGGGTCAGGCCAGGCTGTGCTGCCCACTGCTGTCCTGGGGCTGGCAGGCACCGGAGGCAGCTCTCCTCTGTTGACGAAATGCTTCGGACCACGCAGTCAGAACGATTTTGACATTTTGGGGGAGGAGAGAAATCTTACTCGGTATTGTGCATGGTTGGCGAAGCTGTTGCTGACAATATACATAAAGGTGAATGGCTCTCAGTCAGCTTCTCTTTGCTATTTATTTCTAATTTGGACATATTGCCAGCAAACCATCTCTCAGATCAGTTTGGAGGATTCTGTTATGTGAGTGTGACGTTACGTTTGAGCTATATTATCTGTGGCTTTTGGAGTGTTGCGAAACAGGAAGGTGAGATGCCTCCTTGGCCTGAAGAATGCTGCAGCTATTAGTGCCAGCGCTGTCATTTGCTTTCTGGGTTTTAGCAGCTCTTTATTCCCTGTGCTGCAAATACAGCCCGTGCCCAGGGCAGCAGAGAGCCTTGGGGCTGCGGCAGCAATGGGGATTTCAGGCACTATGCACTCCAATGTGCTGCAATGGTTGATGTGAGTGGGTGGCAAGTGGATCCTGGGCAGCAATTTTGAAGAGAACGGGCTCTTCTGAATCTTACCACGTGTGGCAGAGAGACCAGGTCTTTGCTTTGTCTCAGTCCATTGAGTGGAGCAGTCAAATATAACAGCCTTTACAAGGCAAATGTCATTGATGAAGCACCAAGATTTGCTTTGCTCTTCTCAAAAGGCCGGTCTGACACTGGCCATGATGGGGCATGGTGACAGCACTGGGCCTGTCTGCCCTGTCCCACACACAGACACCCTGGCACACTCTGCCCCAGGAGAACCACAGCAGCCACCTTGCAGCATCTCAGGACACTGGGCTTTTCTGGGGTACTTCCCGAGGGTGGCTATTCAGAGCACCCTGCTTCACCATGTCACTCTTGATATGCAGGTAGATTTCCTGGTGAATTGGGAAGCAGGCTAGGAAACCTCTCATGGGGAACACACTGACTTCAATTTTCAGTAGGCATCACCATGTTTTTCTAACTCCCCCAAAATGTGACCTTTTGTATGGATGCTCTGAATTAACTCAGATGAAATGGGAGCGTTGCCCAACTGCGTGCATGTCACTGGGATGATCCCCTTCATCGCCTGTTCAAGCAGACAACTCCCAGGTCACTGTCAGAAAGCAGAAATGGTTTTGGAGTAGATAGGAGCTGATTTTCCCCACCACAGTCTCTACATCATGAGTTGAAGTGCCCGTTAGGAGGCACAGTCAGGATTTAAGTGGCTGTGAGCCCTTCCCATCCGGCACGTCACTGCACAGACCCTGTGAGACCACCGGTGCTCAGACAAGCTGCCGGCTTCAGCCTTAGACAGCGTGAGGGGATAGGGAACGGACTGTCGTGAGGCTCCTGTGCCAATGCTTGCTGGAGGAATACCTGCAGAGATACCAGAGAACTACTTGATTCCCATGCATGAATTTTGGCTTCCCCATCTATAAAAGAAGGGTGCCTGCCTGGTTCCCCTGGTGCTGTGCTATGTTAAGGATCCCCTCTATGGTGCTGCAGCTTGTCCCATCTGGGCCTTGCTGCTGGGCCTGGAAGGTCAGGAAACCATTACCTTGTTTAGGAAGAAATTCTTCCCTATAAGGGTGGTGAGATACTGGAACAGGTTTCCCAGAAAAGTTGTGGATGTCCCATCCCTGGAAGTGCTCGAAGCCACATTGGATAGGGCTTTGAGCAACCTGCTCTAGTGGAAGGTACTGATCTTGAAGGTCCCTTCCAACCCAAACTGTTGGATGATTCTGTGGTTCCTCTGTGCTTTGACAGTGGTTTTGGTGCAGAGGGGCTGGGTATCCATCCAGCTCCTCATATTGACAGCCCGGCCCCCTACAGCTGCTCCCACCGGCTTGTTCCTCTCCCAGAGCTGCAACAAGTGTGTGCTCCAAGGGGTGATTGCGTTGAGTATTTTGCTGCTTCTCCAGTCTACAGTGCCATATGGGAGCAGAGCATCAGTCAATTACGGCTTCCTTTCATATCTAAATAAAATGATTTGTTAATTTGAGTGAGTGATCACTGCATGGCCAGGATGTTTTCCTGCAATGGCGAACAGCTTGTGCGCTCGCAGAGATGGATGGTGAGCCAGTGCCACTGGATACTTTCTGGGGTTGTTTTCAATTTAGCTGTGAATTGAATGAGAAGAAAAACGTTTCTCTTGGCAATTTGATGGGCGCTAGCTCTTCTGACAGATGTTGGAGTTTATTATCCCACTGGGACAATGTTTTGTAGTTCGGAATTGCTAATTGCTTTGAAGGCTTGGTGCTGCAGGAGGAGCAGTATGAGGCTGTGGACAGGTAGTGGATGCTGGACCTGGGGTGATGGACACCATAGCCTTCCTGCTACTGGCTTCTGACCATCGTCACCAGCCTGGCCTCTGCACTATGTCCTGACAGGCTCCTGCCAGGTTCGCTAGCAGGGTGTTAGTGGCTCTTGTCTGTGGAGAGGGTGTGTTAGGGATGCAAGTCCCCCCATACCAGCACCCATCCCTTCCCTGCTTTCCCCCATTCCACACTGGCAGGGCTGGCAAGCGCGCCGGTCTACGTGCAGCACTAGTTGGGCGCTCCCGGCATGTGGGACATTTAGCATGTGGAAGAAAGCCCGGCAGCTGGTGTAAAAGGTGCCTGGTAGTGTTTCCTCTTGTGCAGGTTTGAGCTCCCAGACACTCAAAATAGGCTTGTGCCTCATCTATGTCATGATATATTGGGGGTGTCTCGGGGCTCTCTGGGTGCTGCTACAGGCGGGTGCCCTCCCTCCCGTGCGGTGGGGCTGCAGCATGAGCCGAAGCAGCAGTGCCAACCCCCTGCAGCCTGGCTGTCCATCCCCGGGGCTGGTTTTGCTCCTAGCCAGCTGCCTTCTCCTGCCTGACGTGCCCTGCTCAGCCTGGCACGTGTCTGTGCTGTTGGTGTAGCCATGGTGCTTCAGGTCGTGGCAAATGCCACATAAAGGTCTGGGAGAGTACTGCTCCCCGTCTGTCCTCTCCACATGCTCCAGCTGGCTCGGTGAGGAAGGTTTGAGATGCACGAAAGCAGTTAACGGGAGTCACGAGCCGGTTAACAGAAATGTCTTGCAAGCTCGTGCTCCCGAAGCAGAGCCGCAGCCGAAGGTGAGCGCTTGCCTCTGTAAACAGCGCTTGGCAAACATTAGCATGGCAGGCTCTGGGCGGGAGCGCTCCATTGCCCGCGTCCCTCCGCCGGTGTCGGTGTGTTTGCTCTGCTAGCCGGGCCGTGCAGGAGCCACAGATGCTGCTCGAGGCTGCTTTAGATGAGGATTTCAGATTGAAAGCTGTGCAAGCAGCTCTGATAGCGGTGGCAGCAGCAGCTCGTTGGAACGCCTTCTCCTGGCAGAGACGTCACTGCGTTGCACTCCCCCCTCTCTCAGAGCTGTCACTTTGCCCTTCATTTGAAGGATACTGAGCGCTGTTAGGACCCTTGGCTTCACTGTTGGCAGCACCCGACATGCCCCAGCATAGGGAAACTGAGGTCCAGGGCTGCACGGCCACTGCTGGGGTGGGAGCTGTGCCTAGGGGTCCTGCAGGTCAGTGTGGACTGGTGTGGGCAGCAGTCGGGGTTACACCTGGGAAACATGCATTTTTGGAGCCTTGCTCACACACCCGCTTCTGGAGCCTTTCCCTGGAGTAGCCCTGTTCTCTGCAACTGCTCTGCTACCCCTCAGACCCCTCTGTGCTGCGCAGAGAGAGCCTGACAGCCCGTGTCCTTCCTGTGCCCTTGGAGACAGAGAAGCCTCTAGCAGAGCGGAGTGTGGCAAGGGCAGGGCGAGGCAGCCGCAGCCACCTCGGAGTCGCTCTGTAGTGACGCTCACTGCACTGCCGGTGGGATTTGGGTCCCTGCAGAGAGCGGGGGATGGCGGAGACTGCCCAGGTGCTGGGAGGACAGCAGGCTGCCCTAGCTGGGGAGAGCGGGCAGCACTCAGTGCCCACCCATGCTCTAGACCCAGTTGTGTTTGTTCGTGAGCACAGTAATGTGGGCTGTGCTCCCCTGATCCTGCTTCTCAGCTGGAGCTTCATCACTTCCCCATCCCCGTCCTGGAGCTTCGGTGAAAGTACCTGCCGGGAACTGGGCTGAATTCATCCTTCAGACCATGCTTTGTCTTCCTATGGGGATTTTTCCCCTTGTCCCCTTGCTTCCCTTTCTGGTATTTTTATTTTTTTAACAATGCAGTGCCTGGTTTGGGTGTGGGATTCATGTGTCAAGTGGGGTCTGGTTACAGTCTCTTAATTTTGCCTTTGACTCACTGTCTGAGCTCAGGCAAAGAACTTTACCCATCTGTGCTTGGTGTCCCCAAGGGTCAAGGGAAGCTGGTCGTAACCAATACAAAAAGCCCAGAATTCCCTTGCTGTGTGTGGCAACTTCATCACCCGGGCTCAGCTCTCCCGTGGATCACCACTGTGGCTGTGCGTGGGAAGAAAGAGGGCTGGGATCCCCAGGAGGACCTGGCACCCCCACAGCTTCTGTCCCAGTGTCCCTGCTTCTAACCCAGCCCTAATGTCAAGAGCAGAACATGGGATGTGGAGACATTTGACACTTGAAGGTCAGTTGTGTTCAAAGCCAGAGGTCTGTGTGTCCTCCCTGTTCACAGCTAATTACATCAGGGATTAGTCGGGGCTGGGGTAAAGTCCCTCCTGGTGTTGTTAATGATGAGAATTAAACCGCCTCTGGCTCTGAAACCAAACCCCAGACCCCAGCGCTCTTGAGCCTCAGGGAAGATGGGATCTGAAACTTGGCTTCAAGCCTCCAATGTATGTCTAATTAAGGCTGAAATAATCAAAATTATGGGCATTCCTGCTCCTTCCCAACATTGTTTGTGCTTGGCGTTTGCTAGGCTGGATCCTGGCTTGGTTCTCCGTGCTGCCTGCTGGAGCTGGGCACACTCGTACCTGAACCTCTGCATGAGAGGGCGCTGAAACACGTTGTGGTTTTGAGTGAAATTGAGAAGAAGTGTGATCCTGCATGTGTTCTAGTCCATATAAGGTTTTGTGTAAGATTCTTTCCAAAATAAAAAAAAAAAGCCATCCTAAAAATGGGACCGAAACAAGCTGATAGAGCTTGAAATAAATTTGTCTCTCTTTCGGTCTTCTCTCACCCCGGTCCCAGTCCCTCAGCTATTGCTGCTACATGGGGTGCTGGTGCCCAGCCCTGCTGTGGGCAGGAGATGTTCTCACCACGAGCAGCGGTGCCTGAGGTCACGGTGCTTGTCCCGGTGTGCACCATGGGTCTGTGCCCTCTGTCCACTTGCAGCAGAGGGGAGTTTGGTGGGCAGAGTGCTGGTAGGAGCTGCAGGGAGCCAGGCAGAGCTGTTTGCCTCGTTTGGGACTCTGCAGAGGGGTCTCCAAGGGGCCAGGACCTGGCAGAGCTTTCTGCAAGGCACTTTATCCACTGTCCCCTGCCCTGTCTCCCTCTGCCACCGTAGGGGATGAAGGACAAGCCAAGCCGCTGTCACACTGCGGAGTCCAGCCTGGCTTCACCTGGCTCTGCTGCCTGAAGCCTCCTCACTGCTGGTGTCTGAGCACTGCTGGGTGTTCCAGTGTAGGCACAGCTCCTGTGGCTGCCGACTCACCCCAATGTCTCTGAAGCAGTTTTTTGTGCCAGCAGCACTGGTGTGTATGAGTGTCTCCGTTTAGGGTTCAAGGCAAGCCTCACAGAGCAGAATTCCTCTGGGCCCCCTCTCTCCCTCCCCCTTCCCTCCCAAGGGAGGATACAAAGGGAAAAGAGGAAGGAAGTGCCTCACACCAAATTGGAAGTTAAGACTATGAACAAAATTTAATAGGTAACAGATAAACAGGGAGAAGGAAATATGAAGGGAAGGGGGATATACAAAAATATACAAAACCAGTCCTGGGATGGCTATGGATTGTGCAGAGCACGTGGAGCCAGGCTTAGCGGAGCTAGATTGCGGTCCCACAGCAGCACAGTCCGAGGGAAAGAGAAAGGAAGGGCCGAAACCCAAACTTCCTGTCCTTTTATAGAGTGTGACAGGGAAGGGGGGAGAATACCAGGTGTTCATGTGCCCCCCCCCAATTTGTTAACTCTTAAACCACAACAACGAGCCATCTCTTCCTCAGACCATTCCCAGGGCCAAGGCTTGTGCCAGCGGGAGGAGGGTGAGGTGTAAAGGCTGTGTCCCCCTGACCACACCGGTGGTACCCATGTCTTGCATCTATCCCTACTCAGCTTCTATCGTGTGAGATCTCTCGCCCACGTGGCTCTCAGAGATTGGTGACCAAGCCCCTTGGTCCATGGGATGAAATAACAGGGTTGTCACCTTGCCTGCAGTGGGATCCTGGAGGAGGCTGAGGGATGGAGTGGAGCCTGTTACATCAGATGCCAGGGGGTGGGTGCTGCCAGAAGCACCTCCGGGGATGTGATTTGGAACGTGTGCATCTGCCTGGGGCTCGTGTCCCACTTTGTCCCAGCAGAGCCGTGCTGGGAAGGACAACAGGCATTGCCAAGGCTGCTTGCAGGAAAGAAGGGTCAAGAAGAGGCAGGGAAAAGGCAGCAAGGCCTCGCCACTGCACCGAGCTCGGGGATGGGCACAGGAGAGAAGACTGCACAGATTGCAGCTCCCCCACGAGGGAGGCTGCGAGCGGAGCCCCTCCATGCTGCCCTGTCAGGGAGAGAGGACAGCACTCTCTGCCTGGTACCCAGATGTGTTGTGGGATTAAGCATAGCTGTTGTGGGTTTGTTAGTGCCATAATAAAATGGATTTTCTTGCTCACTTGCGATTGCGGGCACCGAAACACGGCCGGAGCAGCAGCATTTCCCCGGCTCCCTGCAAGCAGCTGGCGCGTTTCCGACGTGCTGCATCAGGCTGTGATTCCTGAGGAGGGGCTGTGCCTGGCATGCCGGCGTTTTCTGCAGAGGAGCTGTTGGATCTGGGCACTTAGTGCTTTATTTTAACTTCTGTCAGGGCTGCGGAGGAGGAAGAGATGGGAAGAAAGGCTAAGAGGAGAAGTGATGGAAATCTCAGCTGGCTATAGGAGAGATGGAGAAGCAGATTGTGGTGTAGAAGTCTTTGATTGACCACAGTACCATTTTGTGGCTTTTTCTCCCTCTCTCTGGGTAAAGCTGCACCGTGACATCCATGCCATTAAACAGGCCATGTTCAAAAGAGAAAATTGCTGCTATTTTCCCCCTTTACTGCCATAAAAAATTGATCCCACATAGCATCCTTATTTCAAAGACTGCTAAAAAAACCCAACAAAATTCTCGTTTTGGTTTCTGACAGCTGCATAAAGCATGTTTTAAATGAAAGGGATGTGAAACACGTAAAAAAACTCAACCCTTTCCATCCCCTGAAGTTTTTGCTCCAAAAAGATACCCTTATTTTGCGAAGTGGGGAGAAAGAATGTAAGTGTGCCAGTGTGGGAAGGGATTTCATTTCTCTCTTCTCTTATGGCTGGTGATCAAAATTAAGATTCTGCTGGTAGCTGGACGACAGCTGGAGCAGCAAACCTTCTTGCTTACCTGAGCTGGGATGCGACAGGCTTCCTTCAGTAGCAGAGTGCTTTTAGGATGTGACGACAAAGAGCTCGCACTAAGTTGAGCAGTCTGGGGAGCTGGGATCTGTTGGGGCACTTGGAGGCGGCAGGCTGAAGGATGCTGGGGAGAAATGAGATGTCTGAGCTGCATCCTCCTGACCACACCAGCAGTACCCATGTTTTGCATCTGTCTCGCATCTCATTCTCTGTGGGGTGGGACCTCCCTCCTGCCTGGCAAGGTGGCACTCTGGGAAGGTGATGGGATGGAGGAAAGCGAGAGGAAGAATTAGGAAGCCAAAAAAGGGATTTAAACAGGTAGCAGATCATGGAAGGTTCCTCTGGAGGGAGAGGATGGAATTAGGTAAAGTAAGGACTAGGGAAGCTTTGAGCTGGTGGTGAGGCAGCATGAGAAGGACAGAGCAGTGTGGGATGAGGGGGAATGTGAATCCAGTGGAAGGGGGCTGCAGAGAGCCAGGTAACAGGAGGTCGGTTCAGGTCACCTCTCACTGGAGACGTTAATGATGTTAATAAGAATCATCCTCTTTAAACAAGATGCTCTTCTGAAAAGAAGATTAAGCAGAGGGAGTATTGACAAAGGGCCGACCAGGGCTGCCAGGACTCCAGCAAGCAGCAAGCTGCTGCTCCCCCTTGCTCCACCTGCTCTCCAGCTCCTCCGCCTCTGCTCTCTTCCTGATTAACAACCAGTCTCCTGCAGCCTCTGGGCATGGGCACGTGTAGCCCGGTGCACATGTAGCCCGGGCACATGTAGCCCGGTGCCTATCCCAACAGCAGAGGTGGATGCCATGCTGCAAAGCCAGTGAGGATTTCCAGCTGAAGGGTGGCCCTGTGCTCATCACCTGACTTGGCTGGGTGCCCCAAAGGTCTAAGAATAGTGGAAGCGATTCCTGGGGCAAAGCGTGGTCAGTGCAGTACAAGGTATCCCTGATGATATCAGGTGGGATGAGGCTCGGTAGAGCACTGGGTTTGAGCTGCACAGGTTGTAAATGGTATCGCCTAAGCAAGAGCAGCATTGCTGTGTGCTGCCAGCCCAGCCTGCCTCCCTCCAAGTGAGCAGGGCCATAAGATATGTCACAAGATCCTCCCCGTGCCTCCTCCCTGCTCGCATTGGCATCTCTTTGCCTTTCGTGGCCAGCAGGCCTCTGACTTATGAAGCTCTTTCCTCTACCAGGATCTTAGAGAGAGGATGAAGAGTTAGATGAGCTCTCCATAAACAGCTCTGCCATTAAAACCCCTCAGCTCTTGTTTTAATGTTAGCAGGATTAGCCATCTGCAAAAGTATAGGCTTAAGACTTGACGGTAGGCTTTGCCCTGGTAATATATCTCTATTTTCTCAGGCTTGATTTCTTCAGCCAGCCTGGCTCTGAATGCAATAAATTTTGCTCTTCTTTACACCTCAGCTGATGACTTATTCTTTGGAGCCTGTGTCCTTGGCTAGCCAGAGACCCTTCAAAGCTAAATTTTGTGCTTGCGTACCCTGAAACCAATGAGATCCTTACAGGGAGGACCAGGATGCATGTGACTATTAGGGTTGAAGCCTGTTATTGGTGCAGTTCTCCAGTCTCCAAATTAATCTTATTTTTGATTAATGGCCTGGTCACAAAAGGGGCTGTTCTAGTCAAATCTAATGGGGTGCCATGTGCATCATGCACGTAGAAGGGGGTCAGGCTGTCATCAGAGAGCCACATGACCTTGAAGACTGGGCAAACACAAAGAGGCTGGAATGGAAGGATGGCACAGTGCAGAAGAGTACCATGGCGCACAAGTGAGCACAAACTTCTTCGGCAAAGGGGATATTGACTGACTAGAATGTCTGAGGTGCGATTGTTGGTTGTAGGGTAACCATGAACCACTGATATGACATGCTCACGGAAAAACACACAGGATCTAGGGGAGCTTGTAGGGGAGCCCCACATAGCAAGATGGGGGGGTCAAAATGCCATCCCACAGAACTCTGATGAGCTGTGGTTTAAGGTATGAACCTGTGATCGGTAGCGATGTCTGTAGTGTGCTGCCCTGGGAGCCCCAACAGCCTGGGAGCAGTTACCTGTCCTCTTCAGCCATCCCTGTGATCAGGCGGCACCTTCCAAGGAGGGGAGAGATGGGGCCTGATAGGGGTACCTGTTCCCACTTCATCTGGGGTGTCTGCCTATGAGCATAAGTCAGAGCCCAAAGGTTGGAGGGAAATACAGTTCTTGAAAATACAGCAAAGGAGTAAATGTGCAGAGGAAGAAAGGCTGTGCAAGCTCACATACAGCATCCACCCCAGAATAAATGAGACATTTCCAGTGGATAGCTCTGGGCTGCAAACCTGAAGGTTTCTAACTGCCAGATGAAGTTGATTCTGGAAAATCTCCCTAGTAGCAGCCACAGAGGCGATCAGCCGACCTGTCTTCAGGCGCATTCATTAGCGGTTTCCAGAGGGGTTGTCACCATGCAGGTGCCTGTGGTCAGTGACCCTGGGGCACCTCCCGGGCCACTGTGCCTCCAGCCACCCGAGAGCAGAGCCGACGTGTGCCCCTGCAGCGTGCCGGTGCGGCTGGGGCGCCACGGTACGTGGCCTGTTTGGTTTTCAGTTTGGTTTCTATTTTTTCTCACTGTAATATAAACCCAGTGTGTCTTTAAGGCCATGCATGTGTAGGGGGATTTGCTGATGGCTCATCTTTCTCGCAGGCTTTTTCAGCTGAATGTCAGTTTATTGCTTTTGCAAATTGTCTTGTGCCTACACAGAACCGGCTGCCTCAGCAGAGGGCTTTGCCAACAGCGTGCTCTATAAAAGCTTTATTAGGATAACAAGAAAGAAAACAGAAACCTTTGCAGAATCATAAAAGTATAGCGTACCCCCTCCCCTTCCCTCTCCCAGTTTATTACCCTCAAGTGCTTCCGAGCTGGACTTCAAACCGTTGTGCTGCTGAATAGGACCAACAAGGTTAAAGTACCCTAGACAGGAGATAACTCTTTGGCAATTATCTGGTCAATGGCGGAGCACCGATCTGTAGCTCGGCGTAAACATCATCAGGAAAATATGCACAGTTTGCAAATTAAAAAGCAGTTGCATTGTCTCAACTCAAGCCAGAAGCCTTCTGGTATGATTAGAGTCTCACCAGTGGACCCGGCCAGAGTATCCTTCGGGTCTCTGACATCAGTCCTTCGTCACAGGAGCCTGTTACTGCATAGCTCTGTTTTATCTGCAGTATTTATCTGTCGAGGGGGGCATGTTTTATCAGATGTTTTTGTTTTCCAGAAAAGCACAGATTTCACCATTAAAAGGAGAGAGGGAAGAATAAGGCAGGAAAAAGCCCAGGTAGTCTTTTGTGATACTTTTCAAATGATGTTGTGTTTTTCTAAGATTTATGGAGAGAGAAGCATTAAGTGACATGTTCTGGTTGACACACTGAAGATTTGGCTCATTTGATGTTTTGCTCATTTTAGGGTCAACTTTTATAATAAAAAAACCTTACTGGTGCTGCTCTCCTCATCTCGGCTCGTTCTCTGCCTGTTGTGCCTTACAGCATGCTCTGCAAGAGGGGAACAGTTTGTAGTTTGAAGTCAGCTGGGACAGACAGATGTTAAATGACAAAGGTTGTCAAAAGCCTAAGCAAAGTAGCCCCAAAGTAGCAAAACGCTGGACTCAGCTGCCTTTTTCTGTGGCCCATTTTCCTCAGCGCTGGAGAAACTTCATTGCTCATTCTGGGCTATGTGCTTAAGTGCTGCGCTAAGACTTTTGGAGGGTATCATGATCTAGAAGGAATTTGCTCAAGCACAGGTTATACAGTCGGACACGGTGACACCTGGGGCAATTTGGTGTGTGAACACACCACCATAACCAGCTGCCCTCCAAGTTCCCAGCGGTTTTGTAGGTGGCTCTACAAGTCTGCTTTCATTTAAGACTAGACCTTTTGGTAGAAAGACAACAGAAGTCACCTACTCAGCTCCTCGCCGTAGGGCAGCCTGAGCTCTCCGAGGCATAAGGGCTTCCATCCTGGCAAAGACAGGACACCATCTTATGGCAACTTCTGCTGGTTCCTGCTTCTGTCTTTCCTCACCCCATTGTTTGGGCTCTGCTCAGTTCTGTCTTTCACTGTCCCCATTCACCAAGCTCTTTCTTTTCCTTTCTTGCTGCTTTTCCCCCTCTCCCCATGGCCACGTGAAGTGCTATTGAGTCCTGAGTGGGAGGCAGAGCCAGCACGAGTACCCAGCACCAGTGGATGGAGGTGACGATGGGTCTGAGTGGACAGGGTGTCTTGCCCGGTGTCTGACATGTGTCCTCTGCCCCAATGCTACCTGTGAGACTGACTGCCAGCTGAGCCAGAGCTCAGTTCCCTTCAAAGCACGTTTTCCCAGCACAGTTCAAACTGACCTCCTGAAATGGGAGGCAGCACCACGTCCCCATCCTCCTGGGAGCCTGCAAAGGCCAACTTCTGTCAGCTCCGATGTCCCATTCCCATAGTAATGCTTTCTCTCCACTTCTCGTGGCCGGTGAAATGCATGATGAGACTCCAATGGTGTCCTTGACGCTACTGGGCTGTGACGGGCAGGGTAGAGGCAGCAGCACTGGCCACTCTCCAACATCCTTTGTGGGATCACCCTCCAGAGTGGCTCTGGTGGTGGGAACACCCACTGGAGCCTTTCTTTTTTGAGATGACAAATGACCTAGCAACCAGTACATGGGTAGGTGTCGGTGGGAAGAAACTGTGCTCGGTCCCCAGGGCTCCTCACTCCAGACCTCTGCTCTGGTGATCTGGACCTTGCACGTAGTGACGGCCCCTGGGGTGTGAGACTGAAACACGACATTGGACCGATGCCAGTGCCTTCCCAGCGAGCTCAGCCACAGGAGGGGCTCCAGGGAGGTGTCTCGTTGAGGGACTAAAGCTTCCAAAGGAGGCACCTGTCCTGGGCACACGATTTGCTGCACAGTTTCTCTGCACTCATGAGCATTTCTCCTTTTTATGATTATTATTTTAAAGTGGAGAAAAGGGCCCTCATGCCTTTGGGTACCTGTGCGGGCCCAGGACGTGCGTGAGGCAAGAAGCAGCTCAGCTTCACTTAAGCTAGAAATCGATAGGGGATTACTTTGTGTTAAGAGAAACATACGCTACAAAGGGAGGGTTCACCCTTGTCCTGGAGGTGAGTGACCATGGATGGGATATGGGGGGCCAGTGATAGATGCTTCGTACTGGTTGCCCTTCAGCATTTGGCTACAAGTGGCCACCAGAAGCTGACAAGAGGGGTGCTGGTCTCTAGGGAGAGGGATGGGGAGACGGAAGAGGTTCAGTGTTGGATTCCAGCTTGCTCACAGGAGCACAGGGAGATGACTGGGCTTCCCTACGTATGTCTCTGCACAGAGCTGGCCCCCGCGGGTACTTTGCCTCGAGCAATGCTTCCTGTTAACAGGACATTTTTTTTCTGCAGGGCTTTTAACTCGATTTCTACCATCTACTTGGTCTTTTTAAGCTACGAGCCAAAAATATTCCCGCCGACACCAGCGTACTTGCACGGATGCTGTTGTTATAGCTTGTGCTCCTCTCCGGCCAAGGAAGGTGGCTCCACAGAGCTTGGTGGAGTTGTGCGTGGAGAGCAGGGTCACCATGCCGGCGCCTACTGCATCTCAGAGCTGCATCCTTCTCCCCCAAAGATGGATTTGGTGAAGGAGCTTGCATACTTTCCTTCTCTTAAAATTGCATTTTTAGAGCCTGTAAAAGTGAAAAGCAGATCTGAGTGAGACCATCACCAGTTAGACCTTGTGCAAAGGCGCCTGGAGACAGAGGTGATGGACACGGGAGGTTGCCCAGTCACCCCTGCAGCCTCCTTAGAGCAGCCAGCTACATGTGGAGAACTGCTTGGGGTTTGCTGCACCGGCCAGGATCATTCACAGCACAGCAAAAGTCACACAGGTGATCTTGGTGGGGACACGGCCTGGCTAGCTGGCTGCATTGGCACTGCTACTTGGTCCCAGGGAGCAGCCTCGCAGAAGGCTCTGGTGCCTGTGACCTGAGGTGGCATATCCCACGGGACCCTGAAGCTGTCCCAGCTCAGCAAAGAGCTGGGAGACAGGGGCAAGGTGTGCCCAGCCTCTGGGATGGGAACAGAGACCGAGGTGTTGGGACATTGCCTCCAGATCAGCTGTGGGTGTAGGTGAGCCAGTAAACGGTTTTAGAAAGACTGGGGTTTTATGACTATGATATCCAAACCAGTAGTGGAGTTGGAAGGAAATTATTTTATGTTTTTTAATTTCCAATGTGTTTTGTTCTGAGTCTGTGCATAGAGAGCGGGTCCTGAAACCAGCCGGGTGCTGCTCCCTGCTCCTGTTTCACCTTGTTTTACCTTCTGGGCAGAGAATGGGAAATAAAACCGTTGCTTGTTTTTCTCTGGAAAATTCTTGATGTTTTTCCTGTAGCTCTTATACCAGAGCTATCTTTTCACTCAGGGTTTGTTGGAGGAAATCAGTTATATTGGATGCCTTGGTGTTACAATTCTGCTTTTTCCCTACTCCCTCCCTTCGTGCATGTTGTTAGTTCTTGCTTTTCTTTCCGTACCTTCTCTCTCCGGCCAGCCCTCCCTGATGATGTATGGAGCCATTTGGATGTAGGCACTGTACTCCATCCCACATCCTGCCTTGAACTTGTCCCAGCCCACCAGGTTGCGGGTTTGAACAAGAAGGGGAGCAGGCAGCATCGTCCCGTATCCCCGTGTTCATTCTCAAATGGCAAATGGGTCACCATCCATTGAGCATGCGGCATATTTGATAAAAGCGGAACAGAAAAGGAAAGCCAAGGAAAGCGATGGTTAGGTTTGGTTTATCGAAGGCATGGGCTGATTCTGCTTGCCTGGCTTTGATGCTGCATCAAGCACCAGCTCAAAATGTAGACCTACCACAGACTGCATGCGTTTGAGCTCTTGTCCTCCTGTAGCTTTGTACATACAGAGTCTGCTGGCGAAAGGCTCCATTTTAGGAAGTGACTAGAGATGTTTAAAACAAATTATATGAAAATCAATAGATTCGCTGCCGAAGGGTCTGCCTTCCTGTGGATGGTTAGCTCCGGGAAAGCTCCATCTCGGTGCTCTGCTCCTGCCGCTGCCGCCTCAACGCCGTCCCGGTTGGCAACAGGTTACCCCGGGAGAAATGATAACGCCCTCATGTTCCACTTTATAAGGTAGCAATCAGATCAGGTCAGGTTTATGATCCACCTAGCTTATTACTATCTCCATTAGTAGCTGCTAGCAGATGTTGGGAGAGAAGGATTATTACTCTCACAATGCATACTAAGCTGGCAGATTATTGAAATTTCTTTCTAATCCTAAGCAGTTACTTGGGAGGTATAAATCCTTGAGTGATAGTACTTATATTCCTCTGTACTTTGATCTTGGCTAGTGTAACCGATGATACTCATTAATCTGATTTTTGTTCCTTATAAAAAAAACCCAACATATCGTGTCCCTGGCATCTCAAGGCATCAAGTTCCACAGGGAACTGTGTTTCTCGTCAACAGATCTGAACATTTAAATAATTGAGCTCAGAGGTACCTTTTCTCTTGCATGGGGATTTATACCTCTGTGTCCTTTGAAATTCATTTCTTCCTTTAAGTGAATCAAATCCCCTGAATGTTTTCACTCTGTCACTGACTGGGTTCCTCCCATGCTCCCAGCCTCCCAGCAGCCATGTTGCTCTTCCCTGCCCTGCATCTGCCTCTTCCCGCCACTTGCAAAGCAGAACCACGTGTGGTGTCACAGATGAGGTACCCACTGATTTATAGACTTGCTTACTAATATGACAGTTTTATTTACTACTCGCTTCTGAGCACAAACTAGCATCTTTGGACCATCGCTTCCACTAAGATGTTTGTGCTCTGGCGTGCCTCCATCTCTTCCTCAAATGATTGGGGTTAATTTGGAGCTGCATCAGCATGCGTGACGGGTCCTAATTGTTCCCCAAAAATAGTGCCTTGGATGTGCTTGCCCTGAATTTCATCCATCTACATGCTGTTGAATTCCCTGAATGAGCTGACTCCTTCCAGAACTACTTGCATGTGTATCTAGTCCCATCTGATATTTCTCCCCTCCATAAAGGATTGCTATCTTCTCACTGCTTATGTATTCCCACTTAGGATGGTCCACTGCATTGGAAGACATCCTTTTCCTTCGCCTTGTGCTTTTCCCTATCCTCTTTCATTTCTCCTTCCACAGACTGACCACCCTTAACTGAGATCCGTGGCACAGAAGAGCGTGCTTTGAGATTGGTTTGCTTTTCAGGAGGCCCCAGCACCTGAGTAGTATTGTGCTTTTAGAGATCCTTGGAAGAAAGGCTTTACTGCAGGTTTTCTCAGGTCAGATATCCACCCTCCCCTGCACTTGATTTATTTTTTTTTCCCTTTCCTCCCACTTGAACAACAGAAAATTAGGACGTGATGGGAAAGTTTGAAATAGATGACAGTGGTTCCACTGCATGGCTCAACCTGCCAAGGAGTTTGAAGGGAAGACAAATACCGATCTCACAATGCTGGTACAAATGAGGTGGTGTAACCCTGGCTCCCTCCTTGGCACCAGCTGGGCCCCAACTGGTGCTGTCTGAAGGTCCGGTGCCTGGTGATGGGTGCAAAATGGAAGACAGACAGACAAAAAAAGAGGACTAGTAAACAAGCACAAACAAATAATGGCCTTCAAATACTTAAAAGGTTGTTGCTGCTGGGGAGGATGCAGTAAGGAACCCCTCCTGCTTCCCCACACCTGCACAACTTAAACCCGTTGGTATTTTCACTCGTGTTCATCCTCTTTGCTGCAGCTTCTGTCTGCTGCTGCATGGCGTGAGCTGAGGGGTGGTTTTACCTCTGCCCCGTGCTGTTCCCCATCGCTCGGAAGCCCCCAGCCACAGGAGCTCTGTGATGCCCAGCAGGGCTCAGACCTCAAAGGTTTAGAGATCTGGACTCAAACACAAGATCAATGTGTATTTATCCTTGAAGGTCATCTAGCCAGATGAGAGGAGCGTGAAGGGTGTTCAGTTAACGTTGCCGGGATTAGCTCGTTCTTGCTGCGGTCACGCTGACGACAGCCCGGCAGCGCCGTGGTTCAGTGGCTCTTGCATTGCTCTGGATTTCAATATCGGTGCTGTGCTGGTCACACTAAGGTGTTAATGTCTAAGCCAAGGAGGTCTCCAAGACTTCTATCTAGAGCTCACCAGGGTCACAGCAGCAACTGCTCAGCCGCGTGCTTCAACCCTGAAGTGGGACACAAACATGTCCTTGTGGATGGTGTTGAATCAGCACCTCCACACTTCTTATCCTGCTGTAACATCTTTGAAAGCTGGTGCTTTCTCTCTATCTTGAGCTAGAGATTTCTTCTGGCTCCAGCATTTCAGATGATCGTGTGCTGAATGGTAAAAGAACCGAGCAGCCCCTGCAGCCAGTTCAGCAGGGAGAGCGGTAGGGCGCAATACATGTGATGGTCAGTTGGGATCGCTTTCCTTCTGCTTTGCCTCTTGCCCAGCACAGCCTTCAGCAGGGCTTAGACAGGGACACATCTCCGCAGCACTTATTTATATATTTTTCCTTCCCTCGCTCCTCGAAGAAATCAATTCCATTCCCCAAACAATGGTGAAGGCCTTGAGGAGATATTGATCTGTGGCAGAGCTGGAGAAGGGAGCATTTGTGACACAGAGATGCTCTTTTGTAAGTAAAAGATAATTACCAGATCATGGGGACACTTGCTGAATAGGATGGCATTAAATAGACATCAGGGTGAAGGGCACCACGGCCTCTGAATGAAGCATCGGAATTGTGCTGTCCTCCCCAGCAGCTCCAGCCCCTCCTCCCTGCTTCCCTCTGCCGTTTCTCCTGCTCCCCACCCCAGCCCCTCCTTTTGTTCCCCCACTCCTTCCAATTTCATCTCTCCCCATAGTTCCCAACCATTCTGTCTCCCCAAAATAAATACTAGCGAATGCTGCCTTGAATCCCCTGCAGCAGAGATGCACCGGGAGCCAGCCAGCTGCTGCCCCAAAACCAGAGCAACAGAAGGGGCTGCTCTCTCTGTCGAGGTTTTGCTGGTGCTTCCAAACCACGATAATAGTGAAAATAGGCACTTAAGTGAGAGCAGGGAAAACAGACATCTGCAACAGCACTGAGCACTGTAGCAGTGAACCCCATGGCAATTTTAATAATTTCCATATCTTGGATGGGGCTTTGGGGACTGTCCCTTCAAGTAATGGTCTAGGGTAGAGGTGGCTGCTGGAGCCCAGGTCCTGCCTTGTACTGGTGGTGGTGAGTTGTCCTTGGGAGCTGGTGGTTGACTCTCACCATGGTGGTAGTAACCAGTGGGCTTGGACCATTCATCTATTTGTACCGTCCGCACGAGGTCCCGGGGTACTGGAGGACGCAGGGACGAAGTGTAGCCATGGCAATGCTGTAACTGGATGGCTTGTAGTAGAAGCAGAGCTGGGTGTGCTAAGAGGGTGAGTAACTCCTAGAGCTGGACCAGAGCTGGAAAAGGGGTGCTCAGGAGCCTTGTCTCCATCCCATGCTGCTCCCAGGACCTAGTGGGATGTTTTCCCCTCCAGAGCAGCATCCCCCACTGCCATGAGTGACGGTCCCGTTCGACTCATGCAGGAGCCTGTCCTGTCCAAGGCACCCTCATCAGCTGCCGACTCCAGGGTGCAAGTCCCAAAGCGATTGGGGACCTTGGCACAAGGTGTGTTCCCAGATGTCACATTAGCAAGTAGCTCTTCTGCTTGGGCTTGATGTTGTGAGCACTCAAAGCCGAGTGGGGATGTTCGATCACAGGATTGGATGCCGGTGCAATTCAGGGATGGCTGGGAGAGCCGCTGCCAACTGTGCTTCATGAATTGGCACTGCATAACGTGAAAAAAAAACCGCAACTCAAAATACTACATCGTAAAATGTCCCTTTTTATTTACACTGACACTGGTAGTGTTCTCTTAATTACTTGCTGGTGCATTACAAACAGATTGTGGTGCATTTTGCAAGATTATTGGATCCCTTTTAAGATGAGCCACCCTTGGACCACACGCTCTGAAGACTTTGCAGGGGCATCGGGAGCTGCGTGTCCCACCAGCCATCGCTGACTCAACAGGTCTCATCCAGACAGTTCATAAAATCTACCAGCACAACCTGAACACCAGCAAGGTCTGTGCTCACGCACGCTTAAAAAACTCAGAGAGGGATGATTGCTTTCCTCGTGTCTGTGCAGGCAAGTGATGCTGGGGCCTCACGCTCTGGCTCTGGAGGCTTCTTTTGTTTCCAGCGTGTTTCCAAGCCCCCCTCTCTGGCACTGCAGGTTCTCTAGGGAAGAGACACTTTTCGGCTGTTATCAGTGTGGTGTCAGAGATAACCAAGCATTTTGCTTTCCTCCCAGGGCAAAAGGGCTCTGGTATCTGAGGGAGTGAGCTGATAACAGCGCAGCTACCTCCAGTCCTCCCGTTGACTTCAGCAGGCATGGAGCTGGCACCTCCAGCCGGGGCTGCTGCCGTTATTTCTGCCTGGTACCTGCTACTCCTGTGCAGCACCTTCAGATTTTGCACCTTTGGGTTATGCACCTTTGAGTTATGCACCTTTGAGTTATACACCTTTGAGTTTTGCCCTTTTGGGTTTTGCCCTTCTGAATTTTACACCTTTGGGTTTTGCACCCTCGGATCCCTGGCAGCGAGGCGCAGGGTGTCAAAGCAGCAGTGATTTCCATGCCTCCGTCGGCTGCCGGATCCCTCGAGCAGCCCTGTGTCTCGGTGTTATTAAGTGTCTCGGTGTTATTCCCTGCCATCACCAGGCGAGAGCTGGCTTCGCAGCCTGACCGGCGCCAGGCAAAACAACAGAGTAGGCAACCTTGTGCCTTTAAAATAAAAATAAAAAAATAAAAATAATAAAAATCCCATTACCGTTATTGAATAAAATACCAACAATTTAAAAAACTCTTTTAAATATTGTTGCTGCGTTTCCAGCTGTTAAAGTCTTCTGTATTTAGTTATCATAATAACAAAGTGTTGCGGCTGATTTGAGCAGCGGGGAAGCAGCGCCATTATTCAGAAGGGTTTTAAACGGTTGGGTTTTCTTCCTCGCAGTGGTGCACTCTTGCCTACAAAAAGTCCCTTTGTTGCCTTGGCACCTCTGGCCTGGGTGGCGGAGGTGGCATTGGCGGAGGGCCTCGCCAGCGCTTAGCAACGCGGCGGTGCCACGCGGCTTTGGTGGGATGCTGAGGAGCCAGGCATCGCGGGCATCTGTGAAAAGCACAAGAGCTCTGCTGCTTCATCAGGGAGGTCTCACCCTGCAGAGTTCATGGGGAGAAAGAAAACAGAGTGAGAAAGACCTGGGATGCTGCTGCAGGGAGCACAGGGCCACCTAGGGAGGTCTTCTTGGCCAGGCTGAGCCCCTGGGTTCTGGAGGAGGTGGACATGCCTGTGGCCAGGGCTGGCAGGGCAGGAGGGAATCTGCTATGTCACCAGTATGACCAGACCATCCCTGGCCTGACCGCAGAGGTGGTAGGGAGTGGGCACATAGGGTGAGCATCCTGGTGGCAGGATCCCTGTGCTCACTAGGTCGGCTGGATGAATAATGTTACAAAGGGTGCACAAAGTCACCCAGAGGGGTTTAGATTGGACGTGAGGGAAATTTTCTTCACCGAAAAGGGTTGTCAAGCCCTGGAACAGGCTGCCTAGGGAAGTGATGGATTTCCCATCCCTGGAGGGATTGTAGACATGTAGATGTGGTGCTCAGGGACATGGTTTAGTGATGGACTTGGCACTGCTAGATTAAATGTTGAACTCGATGGTCTTAAAGGTCTTTTGCAACGTAAATGATTCTATGATTCTGTAGGTCATGTAGCATGCTCCTGCCTCGGGGAACGAAAGGTCTTTTCTTGCAGGTGGCAGCAGGGTGCAGCTGAGTAACGCAGGATGAGGCCTGGCAGCCTCCCTGCGGCAGCGTGTCGAGAGCAGCTCGGTCTTGGGATCAGTGATTCACATAGAGATTGTTGCTGAGCACGTGCTTTCCTGCCCCCAAATTGACGGAGATGGAGAAGAGGGCAGAGACACCTGGTATGGGAGACTGCTGGAGTTGCTGGAGAGGTAGGAGCAGGCTGAGGACAAGGATGTGGCAGATTTCCTTCTTGTAGAAAAATACTATTTTAGTACCATCTCCCCAAAGCGGTGAGGGTTGGCAAAGATGTGGAAAAGCATGTAAAGACTCTCAGAAACTTGAACAGACGGACAGAGGCAAGCTGCTGCCGCGCCGCCCCTGAGGACCGTGAGCCTGGTGGGAGAGACTTGCAGAGTGCAAGTGCCTGTGGGACAGCCAGCGCAATCAGGGGCCCTGGGTAGAGGTGGCAGAAGATGCCAGGTCCAAGAGCCACGAGTTCATGGTGCTGCCGTCCGAGCACTGGACAAGGCTGGCAGTGGCCTGGCCTCTCAGCCACCACATTTCAGGTGCCAGGCCACGTGAAAGCCTGGCAAACAGGAGTAACCATATTGTCCCCAGGCTCCTCGCCACAGCAGCGTGTTCCCCAAAAGGTTACCTCCAACCAGCAGCGCATTGTGGGTAATGAGATGCAAATTGATAGCAAGACAATAAGGCTGTTTTGTGAGCCCTTCCAACGGGGGCCAGTGTTTAAAAGTCAGCCTGATTGCCTCGCTGGCAATTTGCATAGCATTAACCAGAGAGATTTTCTTTTTAAACTTGAACATTTTTTTTTTTCCAGAGGTCACCTCAAACTAATTACAGCTCCGGCGCCGCTTTACAAGAGAGGGCTCTGCGGCTGCGATGGCAGGGTTGGGGTGTGAGGAGGAGATTTTCCCAGTGTGGGGACAGAGGAGACCTCATCCATATGAACGCAAGCAGATTTTTGTGCGTTCACTGAGATAGTTTAATAAGAGAACCCCGCTGGGTGCCCGCGGGTGCCAAGCGCTGCATCTGCTATGGGAGACAGCAGTGGCAGGGCTTGAGCCCCAGCTCATGAAAGGCATCGATCCCTTCTGCTGTTTTCTCCAGCGCAAGCACAACCTCCTCCTGGGTCTCACCTGCAAATGTAGGTTTGCTGGACTGGAAGGAGATGGAGCGATGCTGCTGCCTGCTTGGAATGCTGCTGTGAAGAGGACTGGGAAAGCCAAGCCTTGGGGTGTTTGCACCTTTTCTTTCTCCACAGTTTAGTTCAAGCGGGGATTTCAAAGTGTTTTCTTTGAAGTCGGTGTAAAAATGACTGGGGACCTTAGTCAAGGAGGTCTATAGGAGAAGTGGTGTCAGGCTGCTGGCGGCACGGTGTTGTGGCTACTCTGCTCTTACCTGTGCCGTTTGCTTTTACAGTTGAATTCTTTGAGTTCGAACAGGGCTGGTGTCCACTTAGTCTTGCAGTTAGACTAGGTGATGGACGGCCAGCCAGGGCTGTGACGGAGCCCCTCTCGTTATGGAGACTGTCTTCAAGACATGAAGTGCACGCTCTGTGTTCAGCAACCCTAGGTGGATGTGGTATGGCCCTTCCAGATGGCATCTGTGTGCTGTGGTGCTCGGTGGGAGGGATTTGCCACTGTTTGTGCCGTGGTATGAAACAGTCCCGTCAAGGCGACGAGTCCCTGCCACGGGAGGCGGCAGGGCAGTGGCGGCAGGTTTGAAGAGCCAGCTGGACAATTTCATGACCACTAATATCATTTGTAGTTATGTGGGCTATGGCTATGATACAAATAATTAAATCTTATGCTTCATAGCATCAGCTGATCACTTGCTGCAGTCAGGAGTGAATCTCCTACGCAGAGCATGTGCAACTGATTAACTCTATTAGAGGGGTTGGGTTAGATGTCCTTCCTCTGCCTTGTTCCTCCATTTCCTTCCTCCAGGCTGCCAGGCTCAGCACTAGCAGATCCCATTCTCCTTCACAAAATCCCAGCAAGAAAGTGGTCTTCCAAGGTCCCTTGGGAGGGGTGGAGGCAGTCTAAGCAGGAGTCTTCCCTAAGCTCCCCAACATCAGCTGCTTGCTCAGCCATGTCCCAGACACCGTGGCCAGGTGATGCTGGGGACGTGACACATCTTAAATTCACCTCAGTCCTCCCTGCTACTGTTTGTTGGAGGCTGGAGACGCTCAGAGGAGCAGCCTGCTCTGGGGTGGCATCCCAGCTTCTGGCAACTGTCAGATCCTGAGTCCTTGGGATCTTTCCCTCTGGGCTGTCACAAAGCACTTTTCATCTCCTACCAAGCTGGTGTTTGGCCTTGGCCTCATCTCACAGCATTCTTCAACCTTGTCTTCCTCATTGCTTGGAGAGGCTCCTCCTTCCAGGTGAAGTCAGCTGGATACACACACATCATCTCCTTTCGCCGTGATATCTTTCTACCCTGATTTTTAGTGTATTATCTGAGATGTTAGGCCCAGGAGCAGAGCTCACAACATTCCTCCAGATTTCTCAGTGACTCTGGCACTCTTGATGTCTTCACCATTCCCTGAGCAGCCCCTTTTGGGATAGCACCCCAGCCAAGCTTCAAAGGACAAAGATTAGCAACATGATGGCACCAGATTATTGAGTCACCCTGGCGTAGCAGGTCACCGTGGCACTGTCCTGCTTAGCCAGGGACAGGGACAGCAGAGCTGCTGCTGCTGTGACTCTGTGCCTCATCAAGGGAATTGGAATGGGAAAACTGAGCAGAGACTATTTTTACATTTTTTTCCTTCTTTTTTTTTCTTTCTCTTTCCTCTTTTTTTTTTTTCCCCATTCCTAAAGATTGAGTATAATCAGAGCTAATCAGAAAATTATGAGCTGTCTGATTGCTGATTAGATTCCTAATGTTAATATAGTCAAGAAGCCTCTCTTAGCGTTGTATTTTAAGAGAAGTGTAAAAATAACGTCTTAGAAGGAGTGAGCCAGAGCTACTGGAGCAGCAGGGAACCCAGTGCTGGCTCTGCCAAAGGAGAGCAGGGTTTCACCGCTGGCAAGAAATTCAGGCCAGCGGAGAGGGAAGGGACAGGACCTACTCAAAATGTAACCAGGTGTGTTGACTTCGAGAGAGCTGCAGAGCCTGAGAAGAAGAGCACAAAACCAGCCCTTCCCTTCCCACAGGTTCATTTCTACACAGAGCCAGATGTAGGAATTTCACTGATGTGCTCTCTGAGCAGTCACACAGCTTTCGCTTTTGCTTCCCTCTCTGACAAATAACAATTTCCCAGATGGATTAGTTCTTCTGTCTTCTGGTTTCGTGCAGGCAAGAGACAGCCATGGGTGATGGCAAAAGGGAGACTGGGATATGACCAGTGCCAGGGAGCGGGACCAGAAACATCTGAATCCAATGCTGAGCAGCTGCCTGAGAGCAAGTATCATGCAGGGGATGTTTCAGCTGGAGTGTGACACGCTCTTGTGCGGTCACTGAGATGATGGTGTCGGAACTGGGCTGGGCTTTATGCTTCTTCCCCCAAAGCCTTCCAAACAATGTGCGTTTGTGATATAGTCTGTATCCAGGGTTTATCCTTCAGCTCTTCCTGTTGTGCTGCAGTGGTGTTCCCAGTGCTGTCCCAGCCAGGCACCCTGTGCTGGGGTGGTAACATTTGCTGCCTTGCTTTATCTCTCACCCAGTCAGAGCTGGGCAGAGGAGTGGGATGGGGCTTGTCCATTGCCCATCAGCTGCCTGTGCTGCTCCAGCAGCACCCTGCCGCTTGCTACGGCTTTGCTTCCAGACGAGCACTCGATGCTTAGCATCATCAATGTTTCCCCTCTTCTTTCTGACCTCAGAGATGCACCAAGCTGTTATGTCTGGTCACCCTTTTCTGAATTTTCAAGGTTAAAAGTGAAAAAAAAATTACTGCTTGGTGGGCATGAGAGCAGGCAGGGCAGCAGACTGCAGAGCTGCCGTGGCCGCAGTGTGACATCGTGCCTGCGAGCTGCTGCCGTGCAGAGCGAGGACAGAAACATGCTGCTGCTCCACTGCTGTCAACCAGGCACTGCTTGGGCAGGAGAAAACCTCAAGAATACTAAGCCTGCAAAGGCTTGCTGACCGTGGTGGAGCAGCCCTTGCCCAAAAGGCCAGGGGTGAGATGCTGTCTGGGGTGCTGGTGAACACAGAGAGGCTACTCTGACAGGTGCTGGTGGGAGCCGAGGGGAAGTCCTTGTCCGCTTGTGCTTGACTGAGCCATTACAAAGGCCTTTAGGGCCTTCCAGGAGCAGAATTGGAGGGAGATGCCACATTCTGGTGGTCCAGGGTTGAGGTTTTGCCCTTTTTCCCTGTTTAAGCATTGAGGATCAATCCACAGCGTCCCCAGCGTGGGACTGGTGCCTCAAACTGTGCTGTGAAGCTGCCAGCCCTTTCTACAACTTTCCTTCCCAGTCTCCACTGGTGCTGGCGCAGCGACAACTCCCCGACTGAATGGCAGGTATTATATTCTGGCACACTAATGTTCTCCTTAATAAGCTCCTCGCCATTCACTGTGTGTTTTACTTTGATTCATCCCGATGGCAGTGCTATATAATGGACTATATACTATAATTGTCCCCCATTGTCACCACTTAATAACTTAGTATGATGTTATCACAGTAATTCGTATATTTTTTTGCAAACGTTGATGAATTATATTTTGTTCTTAGTGAAAAAAAAAAAAATATCAGGGAATGGTAAAAGGAGGCAGAAGTTAGACGGAAGAGTGCTCTAATTGCATAACGGGCTTAATAATGTCCGTGACCGGCGTCTGGGCTACTTTTGTTCCTAAGCCTTTGGGAACAGGCCACTGGGCCAGCTGGGAAGGAGCTGCTATTAAATAACATTTCTTTTTTAAAACATCTTGATCAGCAGGAATTGGCTCTGTGCTTGGGGGATTTTTTTTGCTTTGCTTGCTGTTGACAAGTCCAGTCTCAAACACGGCAAATGCAATTTACATCGGTGTCTATGGGCAGGGACAGGACTGAGGTCCATGGGGTGGGTGCAAGAGCCATGAGAATGGCCGTCATGGTGAGCAGGAGAGTGCAGATGTTGGTCATCGTGCTGTTCGTGACTCGGGCATCACAATAGCCTCAGCGTCTACCTAGACATTTGAGGAGGAATTTGGACGCAAAGTAGAGCACCAGCTTATAGAAGAGCTGTGCCGGAACCTGGACAAGCATCTTCTCCACGTTTGAGCTCACTGGCTGCCTCTCCAGGTTAGATGTGCAATATCCCACCAGATATTTGTGGCTCTCAAGCGTTTGTCAGCATCTCTGAGTGCTTACGGTCCCTGACCCTGTGTCTGGCAGGGGAAGGAAAAGCCCAGAAGAGATCAAACCCCAAATGTGATGAAAGCTGTGGCAGGGAGAGGGACGCCTGGGCTGGAGTGCCCCAAGTGGGAGGCAAGGGAGGGCTCCCCGGTGTCTGCGAGGCAGCAGGTAAACTCTGAAATGAGTTTTTCCCTGTAACACATGTCCTGACCTTTTTTAAAAAATGAAATCTATTTTATTAATTTTTTCTTTTTATCAAATCCATCCGTGAAACATTAAAGATATGACTGTGGAAAAGGTCAAGAAACGTGTAGTTGTTGAAATCTTGTTCCAGTTGATGGCTTTTCCCTTAGGGGAGCTCTTCCACGCCTTCTCCTCCTTCACCTTGGTCTTTAAAACAAAAAGTGTCGTCGCCTGGAGTTTTGGGTTTAATGGTAACACTGAAACATGCTGCTGGAGCAGGGTGGAGGGAGGTCACTGCAGGCTCCCCAGCAGTGGTGCTGCCCTTGAGGAGCTGCAGGATCAGGCCGGTGTTGCCACAGGCAAAACCTGAGCTGGAAAGGATTTCTCTCAACAAGTGCAGACCTCAAGGGAGGGCTGCAGAGTCTCCAGCCGTGCCAGAGCCACGAGCCTCAGGGAAGAGAAAGGCCACTCTGGGGCTGGCCTGCGGTGAGGGTGCATCTCAGGCGACACGAATACAGAGAAAGCCCAAGAAATGCGTGTAGTGGTGAGTGAAAGTGCTTGGAGTCCCTCTCCTTGGCTTGGATGTCTCTCTATTCACCGTGAGAATGGAAGGTAGTCACGCTTGCTGAAGGAGAGGGAGGGAAGCTGAGCTGTCTTTACAGGGAGCTTTATTAGCACCAGCGCTCTTTGGGGCCTCTTCTGCCAGGCAGAAGCTACATGCCCAGATTTGTGGTGGGAGGCAGGAGCACTCTCCTTACAAAATGACTGAGAGAAGGAAGGAAAGAAACTGAAAGACAATAATGGAGTCAGGCGTGGATCTGTATTGAAGCTCGTTGGAAAATTATATTACAGCATTGTCGGGAGTCTGTGGAAACCAGAAAATGGAGAGATGTGAGATGAAGTTGAGTGGACACATCTTCCGCTGGGGGCGGGACCAAGGGTGGGCATCAGATCACCTTGCATCCGTGGTGGTCGTTTGCTGCTGGTTGGTGCCTTCTTTTATTCTAACACCAAGGAAACTGGGTCATGAGTTGTGCTGTAAAAATGTAGAGGCAAATAACACTTAAATTTTAGGCTCCAGACAAGAGAGAATAGGTGAGAGGAGGGCAAAACCAGAGAGACAAGTATCCCGCTCCATCAGCATGGTAGCCGACCAGCAGCCTGGATTTGTCCTGAGTTCCATAAGCATCAGTACAAGGGTAGGTGCTGGTGGGAAATAGTGCATGAGGATTTGGGGCTTTGAAGAAGGAGGCAGAGGAGTGCGAAAGCATGTTCAGGTATCTTGCCAAAGAGCAGTAAAGTCTGAAGAGCTTTGAACTTTGCCAAAGAGCAAGAGACTGAAGGGTTAGGAGAGGAACATCTTGATCTCAAAAGGGGGTGCACGATCCTTTTGCAAACCTGAGCACTGTGGTGAGGAATGTGAATGGTCCCATCAGCCCAAAGTGCCTCTCAGCCAACCCTCCTGCATTGCCTGGGGATGGGGAATAACTGCCCTGGCAAAATGCAGCCAGGGTAGGGAAGTGACCTGAGATCTGTGTCTTATTTCCCCAGGCAGTTTATTGGTTTTCTCCGTTTACTGGACGTGAATGTTCCCAGTGCGGTGGCACTGCCAGCATCGCCAATGCTCAGGGGCTAAATCCAACTCCAGAAGCCTTTTCTTACCATTCTATTGTGTATATTCATAATAATGGACTTCCAAAGTGGAGCATGTCGTTTGCTTGATAGATAGTCAGGCTATCTTTATGTGTAACTGTTGTGAAACCGCAGTGATGGGTGAGCTCCAAGAGGCCACCCAGCCCCGCCCGAGGCCCTGCCTGTGTCCCGCTGCCTTGTCCACTCCTGTTTGCCTCATCCAAAGCCACAGGTCCTCCTTGAGAGGCTTGATTCATTGTGCTTTCCTCTCAGGTCTTCAAGGGCACCATTCACCCCTCTGATAGTACATTTTCTTTGCTCAATCTCATCTTATCCTCCTTGTTTCCCCTTCCTCCTCTACTGTGGCACAGACCCTCTTGGTGCTGGCTGCAGGTGCTGGCAAAGCCCTGGACCCTGCTGAGTGCTCCACCTGGGTGCTCTCAGTGTTGTTCATGTGGCAGAGGAGGGTGGCAAGGATGCAGAAAGGGTGGAGGTGGATCTCCCAAAAGGGTGGAAATGGATCCTGGCAGCTGGCAGGCTGCCGCTTGCCCCATGGGAATGCCGGGGGTAGATGGTTGAGTGTTGGGGGTCACTATGAGCTGTCACATTGGGAAGAGCCATTTGGTGACTCACTGAGCTTGCTTGCTTCCACCACCCTGAAACTTCCCCAGTGCCTGGAGCTGCTGTGGCTTGATTGATTTTTTTTGAAAGTTTGAGCAAAGCTGTTTCCAGCTATGGTGCTTTTTTTAGAGCAAAACACCACTTAAAAAGTCCTTTATGGGATTTTTTGCTTTGCGGTTGCTTTACTTTGGTGTTTTAAACTAGTGATTTAAAAATGCTCTGGTTATGTTTATATTTTGCTGGTAGCAAGGCCCAAGTTACTGGTCAACACGCCCAACTCTTCTCAGGCTATGGGAGGGTTGCTGGTGGTGTTTGGGGAAGACACCACACGTGTCTCCAGAGGGTTTCAAGACAAGAAGTCTTGGGAGCTCCACCTGGGGTTTGCTGGGGTTGTGGGGTAGTGGCATTTTGGTGTGTTCTGGGGGCATTTCTTTATGCTGAAAATCTGCCTTACCATAAAAAAAATTAATAACAGAGGAGCTGTCGCTGTGCCATGATGTGCCGCATGGAAATCCCCACGCGGCAGCAGATAATAAACGAGGTGCTTTTTAAAGCTCGCACATCACAGCTCAGCAAGAGGTGATGCCTTAAAATAAATCGATTGTAAGTGGTTCCCAACGCAAACTTTCTAGCAGCCTCCACTTCAACAAAAGGCAAAGAGCTAAAGGGTCAGATTTCAGATGCACAAAAAGCCTCATCCTCACGGAGCGGGGAGCCAAGGGCCCACTGGGCTGTAGGCCCAGCCTCCGGCTGCACTTTGGGTTCCCAGGGGTGTCCTCCTGCGTCTCGCGGGAGCCCCTCTGTTGTTGGTACCATGCGGAGCACCGGAAGGCAAGGGGGAGCCACTTCTAGAACTTCTTGTCATCTTAAAAAAGGACTTATTTCTTCAAAATAAGGAGGGATAAGGAAGGACTTCTTTTTTTCCTTTCAAGACTCTGGCTGCTAAGACCTGGCCAGACAAATTCCTCCTTCTCCTGCCCAAGTGTCAAGCTGTATCTCTTCCTTATTTTTTTCTTCTTTGTTTTTTAAAAATACTGTTCCTCTAAGATCTAAGTAAAATTGATTTTTAAGTGAAACTGTCTCTTCTAATTGCTGCCAAATGCCTTGTGGTTATTGAAATGGATTTTGAACTGCGACAGGTCCTGCTTGATGACTGTAACTGGAGCTCTGCAGGTTATTTGAGCGTGGTTTAGGGAGCGCCATTGGACTGAATGATTGGAGTTGATCCGAGGAGGAGATGGGGCTGGAGCAGCAGGCTGAGATGTTGACTAACATGTTTGCTGACCCTCCTGACACTGCAGAAGCTGAGGCTGCCCTGGGACCTTGTGCCATAAGGCACCATCTCCCAAAACCCTTTGTGGGAGGTGTCCCTCCAGTCCACCAAGCCCACCGCTTGCCAATCCCATGGGAGCCACAGCACACTGATACAGGGGGAAAAGGAGAGGGAGGGAGCTCAGAGCAGCAGCAGCTCCGCCTTCCCAGCCGAGTGAATCTCCTGCCGTCGCATCTCCTCAGCCCTGACCTTCTAGCAAATGCATCTTGACCTGAATTATTTCTGCTTGTCTGAAACCGTATTGTGCAGCAAGTGAGCTGCTTGTCACCCAGCAAATGAGAACCGCAGGAGAGAGTCCCAAGCCCTTCCAGTCCCGTCAGAGCTCCGACGGACCCACTGCACTGTTCTGGGATGCCGTGTTCATGCCCAGTAGCCCTCCCACCTTGTCCCTGCCATGCTGGTTCCACCAAGCACGCAGCAGGACCGTGGCGTTAGCTGTCCCCAAAGCAGCTGATAACAAGAGCTGTGGTAGCGGCTCTTGCCAGGCTTCTAGCTTTGGGGGGGGGGTGTCTGGCAGCCCTCCCAGTAGCAGCAGTGCTCCGTTTACCTGGGGGGCTCAAACTGGGAGAGGACCTGAATTTGGACACCAGAGGAGGAGGGATGGGCTCTGGCCACTCCTTTCCCTCCACGTGGCCATGGGAGTTATTGACAAACAAATTATTGACAAACAAGTTAATGCTCCAAAAGAAAAACGCCACAGCGTGTTTGAAGCTGCCTCCTTGATCAATACTCAGCCGTGGCTGAGCCCGCTGCCGACTGGATTTCAGATGACGGCTGCAGGGGTAATAAGAGCCCTGGGATCAACTGTCTCAGAGATTATTAGAGGATGAGATGCTTCGCTGCTTTACAGTGTTTACTCAAGATTTATATTACCTCTGTGTGTAAGGGGCTTGTCATCTTTTGTCGCTGGTTGATCATTTTTTGATGATGGTGTGTGTGCTGTGCCGTCTGGGTTTGCTTAGGGGCATGCATGTGGCAAGTTCAGTAAGCGGGGAGAGAATGGGCTAGGGGTGAGAAGGAGAGACAGAGTGGGGGCACCTCGGAGCTGGTGGCAGGAGATGGGACAGTGGGAAGGTGCCCTCTGCTCTGGTGCAGTCTGGGATGGAGATGCGTGAAGCACGTGGAATGGGCTTGTGCCTTTCTGGATGCTCTACAGTAATAGATGCGGTTTCAGGGTCCCCCATCCAGGAATGGGGAGTTGTTGCCGAAGGAGAGGGCTTGTGCCATCCTCATTCCTTCATCACAGAGCTGCAAAACCAGCTCCTGGGAGGTGTTCCTGCCTGTGGTTTGGGTTGCTTGGCTTTGTCATATGTGTTTAGTTTTCACCTTCCCATCTTAACCCTTCACCCATGTTTTCTTGCTTTTGGAGGAGGACTGGGATGATAAGATGGTGTGTGGACCTCTCCATCTCGGTAGTGCAGGGCTGTATTAATCTCCAGCAAAGATCTCTCCTTCCCGCTATGTGCTCAGGTGCGGGAGGTTAATACACTCCACGCCGCTGGGGAAGGCGCTGAGATGAGGGTGATAATGGCTGCGCAGAGGGAAGTTAAATGAAGGCTTGGCAGGAGCGACTCTTCCTCGGAGCAAACACCTCTGGCACAGACAGCCACTGCATTCTGGGCCATCACTGAGCCCTTCCTTACCAGCTGCGGTGAGGGGCTGGGGACACCATCCCAGGCTCCCCGAGGAGCACCCCCCAGCATCGGCACAGGTGTGGGGTGCTAGTTTCCATGAGGAGGTTTGAGACACCGAGGAGGCATTGCTGCCGTTACGCAGGGCTGCTCAGTCTCCTCTTGCAGTGAATTTGCTCTAATCCTGTTTTATAAATCCAACCTTGGCCTTTGGCCTCCCTGTGCCGCTCTGGTCTCTGCTTTGCTGCCTCCCAAGTTAAACCCACTGATCTGACTGAGGCAAGGAACAGCCAGGGCATACTTATTGCCATATGGGGGCTGGGAAGAGAGATTTAGCAGAGCACTGGACCGGTTTCACTTGGAAATCCACTGTGTAAAAATACTGGAGCAATGCAGGAGAGTCCCTGGTGCGATGGGGAAGTAGAGGTGATGAGGAGGAGATGGGCAGCAACCTTGAGTGCTTGGTACACTGGGGACAGTCCTCCTGTACGCTGGCCCCTCAAGCAGCAGAGATGCTGACAGCAGGGACAGACCACAACCTGACCTAGAGAGGAGGTTGTGGTCCCTGTCCACACCAGCTCTGACGCTCAGAGCATTTTCCACCACCTCACTCCCAGCAGCATTGGCACATCAGACTGGTTGCCTCCCGAAAGGTGCTGCCGTGGGTGAGCGCACGTGGGTGAGCCGCGCTCAGGATGGGATGGGTAAGCTCGTGGGTGACTGAGGCTGAGAAGTGAGGTCCCGGAGCAAAACAGGGGCAAACCGGCAGCCGTGCATTTGGAGGTGCCGTTCTCTAGGCAGGCAGAAGGTCACCTACCCAGTGCTCCTTCTCCTTTCCTGCGTGGCTTTAGGGAGGGAGGGCGCGCACCCGGCCATGCCGCCTTTGCCGCTGCCTGCCCATCCTGAGTCCCTGCCATCCCCAAGGCTCCTTAATCTCTGGCGAGGCTCTGCACTGAGCAGGGAGCTCCTGATGGATCTGCCCCAGTGAGCAGCGAGGCAGAGAGGAGTGCTGTGTGGAATACGAAAGAGGCTGGAGAGCAACAAAGCCCGTGCAGCACCTTACCCCTCACCCTGTCGTCAGGATCTCCAGACACCAATCCCTTGCAAATCTCCTGCTGGCCTTTTATGACCTGCAGAGTCATTTCAATTTAGTGTTTTCAGCCTCTAAATCTCCTGTCCTTAGCCCTTGGTGACTTCTGAAGAAAGAACTGCGCTCCTTAAAGTGCCACGGCCAGGGCAGTCCCTGCACCGGAGCCTGCTGGAAATTTGCAGTTATTTCACTATTTTGGTAATTCCTCTAATTCTTCTTGCTGTTGGAACCACACAGTCGAAAGGCCCAGATCTGAAGCCTCCAGGACGTTTTGGTGACTGCCAAGTCCAGGCGTGGGACCCCTGCCCAGCTTCCCAGTGCCTGCACCCCAGGCGTCTCGTGGTCCTGCACACAGTGCGCCTTGAGATGGACTGATTGATCTATAACACTTGAAAAAATAATGGCTTAATCGTTATTAAGGACTAGAAATAATCCTTGAGCTGTATTGATCACGATAACATTATTCATGTTGAACTCATTCGGCATTAATGGGAAAGTCCTGCAGCAGTGTGTGGCTCAGGGCAGACCCGTCACCTTCCCCAGAGAGATGTGACTGGGAGGGTTTGCTGGAGCAGCAGCACCTTCCCAGGCCTAGAACACAGCTGTGGGTCCTGCTTTCAAGCAGAGCTGTCCCAAATAGCCCCCTCGAGACCTGTCGTTTTTGCCGTGGTTTTGGAAGGCTCCAGATACAGCGATCACCCTTCCTGTTTATGCCAGCAGCCCATCTCTGGGCAGGGACTGGCTTGAACTCCCCGCTAGCACCAGCCAGGGATGGGACAGGACAGTGCTGCTCCCATGGGAGCCTCCTGACATGACCTTGCTCCAGGCGTGTCCTGCAGCAGGGACAGAGATGAGCAGAGGGTCCCCTGTTGCCGAGGAGGGATGGCTGGCTGCCCGCTTGGCCCCCGTCTTCTCCCAGTCCCCTTCTTGGTCACAGGACTGAAATGTCTTTAGTGAGGAAAATGCTGCAGAGGCACCAGCTGGGAGGCTCTGGGCGCACTTGTCCCAGGGCGGGTGGATGTCCAGTGGCGGCTGGGAGCTGGCACAGCACCCTGCTGTGACTGTGCCATCCTGCCACTGGCTCCCTTGTCCTTGCAATGTGCTATTTATCAAACAAGAACATCTGCTTGTTTTGTTGTTTTTTTTAAAAAAAGCAAGTTGTGTCCAGATCAGCTTTGACGAATTGACATTTTCTAGGGGAAAAATATCTTCTGTTGAAGTGTTGTTCCTGGGTGTAGCTGTCGCTTCGTGCACCATTTGCAACCCTCCAGGCACTTCGCACGAGGCGATGAATAGTTAAAGATGTCTATAAATCTTACCCTGGCCCATAATAAACAAACATGCTCTTATCAAGTACAGAAAAATGCATATTTCATCACTGCGGCCTTAAACGCGACTCAGAATAAATGCTCCCATTTAATCAGCCATCTCAATACATAAACAGAGCACAAAAACTTGGGGGATGAGGTGCAGAACTGAGCCACCGCTTTTCTAGGCAGCTCCAGGGAGACAGGGCTGTGGCCACACAGGTGAGACCCCCACAAAACTGCCCTGAAAATTAACATTACTGGACTTTTCTGTCCAGCAACGTGTTGTCTCCCATTCTCTTCTTTCCACCACTGGAGCCATAGGTATTTTACTTCAGTGCTCAGGTGATAGCTGATCTTTCCCCTTGACTGCTGGCTGTTGAAAGCAAGTGCTTTGATTTGGAAATAAAGATTTTTTAAAAAGGAAGAAGATTAAACAAGAAAGTTTTGACCAGCGTATGCTGGATTATGCAGTGATGGATACACGTTCCTCCACAGCCAATAAGAGCAAGCTGCGTTCTCTGGCTCGGGAGGGCCAGATCTGTGACGTCTTTCACCGCACATCACCTTGCTTTCAAGTACTTGTGCTTTTTCATGTCCCAGTAACACAGTGCCCACTGTTGTGGCCCCACTCCTGCCGGATCTGGGAGCTGCCAGGGTTCTGTGCTGACAGCAAGGAACTGGTGACAGTGAGGACAGCAGCTGTGGCACGTGCAGCTACACCCAGAGTTCCTGTCCACCTCTCCAGAGATTGTCATCTCCTGTGTGGGTGCTTTTCTAGCCAGGCACTCTTTAGACCATGGGGAAATAAACCCCAGGGATGTAGCTGAGCTTCCAGTGGGCTCCCTCTGATGCACGGGGTCTTCACTAAGTGCTGTTTTGTTCTGGGATTTGTGATTCACAGCATGGAAGTTGGGTGTGGAGTAGCACTTGAAACCTTATGTGCATCTCTGCAGTGCTGCCCAGGCGATGAGTTGGGGTTGCCATTTGGCCCAGGATGTCACCTTCTGCCAGTGCTCCTTCCTCCTCATCCTCCCAGCCGATTCAGGGGGCTAGAGGTGGCCAGGGTTCCTGTCCTTCCCCATGCTCTGGCTGCCAGCATTGCTTGTGTGGAGCAGAGCGTGTCGCATCCCACTGGGGTATGCAGGGAAACAAGGAGCGATGCAGCAGCGACACATCTTTGCTTGATGCGTCTCCCACTAGCTCATTAGGGAGCCTTCCTGGGCTACAACAGCCTCGACAGCCTCATGGCCAATTAACCCCGCACAGATTAGCCACTCAGCCCCCAGCGCCGAGATCTCTGCTGCATGTGTTCCCCAGGAGCCTTGCAAAGCTGATGGCTGGTGGGGAGCAGGCAGGCTGTACTGGGTGCTGCGAGGCTGCGGAGATAGACCCTGCACCCCTGCCAGTGGTGAGGGTGCCCAGCACCCAAGGGTCCCTCCCAGTGTCCCTCGGCTCTGCGAGCTGGCTACCTTCAGCTGGGCATTGGTGATGGTCACGTTGTACAGCCCTAGCAGGTGGCTGCCTACACTCCCAGGGCAGACATTGCTGCCTGCAATCCTTCCTCCTGCCCGGCTGCCTGCGTGGAAGAGAGCAGAGGGCTGGCAGGGTCCTGAGGGATCCCCCAAACAGAGGGATGGCAGGTGCTGAGGTGGAACCCACGGTCCCAGGTTGATGTGGACAATGACCATCTCCTCTCGCTTTCACTGGGCTCACTTCTCCTCTCCTGCTTCCTTTGCAGAGACTTGCCAACGCAGCGGAGAAGTTCCAGAAGGCTCACCACTGGCAGGACAACATCCGGGTAAGGCTCTGCACGTGCCCTGGCCGCTCTCACCCCCTTCCCTCCTGGTCACTGAGCTCTGCAAAGGCACCGGCCTTGGCGATGACTCCTGGCGCAGGAATTGGCTCCTCATGCCATCCCTGCTCCCATTCCTAGGCTCTTCCTTCCCTCCTTGCCTGCGTTCTCAGCTCTCTCATGAGTTACTGCTGGCCATGCCCCAGCACTGCTGCCTGCCAGCACTAATGAGAGCAAACGAAGAGATTTTGAGCTCACTTCCAGCCTCACCTCTTCCTGCACACGCTGCAAGGAGAAGTCAAGAGGTGAAGGTCGAGCTGGTAGCTCAGCACTGAGGTTTTGGAGGCTGGGGAGGGCTCGATGCGGAGTGAGGTCTCACGTCGGGTGACGGCAGCGCCCGTGGTCACGCGCCGCTTTGTCGATGGCACCTGACAGCAGCTCGACTGCGGCGGGGTCTGTTTCTGGGGGAAGGAGCAATCTGGGCTGGGAGAGGGATGATGCAGGTTTAATGATTGCATTTGACTTTGTAATTCTGGCGGTGATAGCACTCAGCGGGAACCTGAAGGATTCTGCCTGGAAATGCTCTCAAATTATAACAATAATACAAAAGGAAGGAAAGATTGTTTTCCTTCCAGTGCAAATGGAGTCTACAATAAAAAATACTCCTGAGCCACCTAGCCCCTTCCTCCAGGTTGGACCAGATCCTGGCCCTAGAGAACCCCCTGCAGTCGCTGAGGGGACAGCCCAGGGATGGCTCCACTGCTGGGCCTTGCTGCTGCACTTGGCGGGGTGTATTTCTCTGCAACCATGACTCAGGAAGAAGAGGAGATGAGGACCTGGAGCTACATCCCACTCGTGCAGACCCTCCTGCCACTGGCGATGGTCACCAGGGTTTGATGTGGAGAGGAAGAGGCAGGAGGAGCAGAAGAGAAGGCAGGGTGTTGAGCTGCTCGACTTTTGTTCACCATGTGGCTGGCATGGAGTGGACACTCGTGGACGGTTCTCGTCCTCCCAGGAGCTGTGTGCTGTAGGTACCCAGAGAGGCTGAGCTCACAAGGGCCTTCCCTTCACAAGCAGAAGCAGCCTTGCTGAGGAGAGGTGAGACGTTCCCGCTGGCCTTCCCATCCAGCAGGCAGCTCTCATCAGCACCAACGGTCACCAAGACCTTCCTGCATAAGAGCGCTGCCAAATTACTGTCACCTCTTTCTGGGAGGCCAGTGTCGAGGACATTGGGAGGATAAGATTAGGCAGATTTAGATTTGAAATTAGGAAATTCTTTACTCTGAGGGTGGTGAGACACTGGAATGGTTACCCAGGGAGGTTGTGGATGCTCCATTACTGGATGCGTTCAGGTTGGACGGGGCTTTAAGCAACCAGCTGTAGGTGTCTCTGCCCATGGCAGGGGGGTTCATACTGGATGATCTCTAAGGTCCCTTCCAACCCAAATCATTCTATGGTTCTATGATAAAAAGGTTTGGTGTGAGTACAGGCCTCACCAGCACCTCAAGCCTCAGGGCTCCTGGAGGAGGCCACGAGCAGCACCGGGGGGCCACAAGCGTCTCCCACTGGCTCTTACTTCCATCTGTAGTGCTCACGTGGTTTGTGTGTCCCCTGAGGTCAGGAGGCCCAAGGACAGCTGGTCCCTGAGCAGCACCCAAAGCTTGGCCGTGGACACCTGGAGGGCATCATGGTAGCCCCAGGCACAATGTGCTTGCCTGGCACTGGGAAGTGGATGCCCTGTGGCTGGGGCATGGGCAGGACAGGCACAACTGGAGCAAAGTTCCTGTGTTTTGCAGCAGACCTCGGTGTTTCTGCTGGACCACTGGGCCACAGGGATGGACTCCTGCTGCAGGGCTCCTCCACAGCCCCAAATTGCCCCTTCTCCATCCAGACCTGACTACCTTCTGCTGTGAGGGGGAGAACAGTCGGGATACAAAACATGCTGGGAAGGCTGTAGCACTGGGGAGCTCTTGGCTCGTTTTGCCATTCACGGCACAAACCTTTCGAAAATCCACTTTTGTAGAAAAAATATTTTTAATAGCACTGTTTGCAACCACTTAATCAAGGTAATTAGGAGCGAGTCACCCAGAAACAATGTGCAGCCATGCGTCACCGCACAGCTCGCCGTGGCTTTATCAGGACAGCCCAGACCCTGCTGGGACACTTGATGGACTGATCCAGCTCTGCACACAGCACCCGGGGTGCTGGGCCTTTGATCCTTGCTAGCAGGTAGCTCTGCTCCCCACCAGCCCTGCCAGCCCCAGCCCTGCCCCAGCCCTGCCAGGTGGTGCCTGGATTGCACCTCCTTTCACAATCCTTCATCCGTCAGACGGCAGGACACAGTCAGACCAGCACTGGTGACGCTGACTCTGCCCCTGGCACGGGCAGCAGGCAGGGAAGGCAGCAGCGCAGCGTCCCCAACTCCTCCTTTTCTCCATCCCACCGAGCGGCTTGTTCCTTCTGGCGGCAGCTCTTTCTTCCTCTCCCGACGCGTCGCATCCTACCCTCACGTCGAAGTCGGTGACAGATTGCGGCGAGCGCGGTTATTTCTGTTTCCATCTGAAGGCGTGCGGGCAGATGCTGAGTGTTTGCGCCGCATTAGTGCTAATGGCAGCCCCATTAAACCTCGCTGCAGATGGGTTGCTATGGAAGTCCGGGGAAAATGAAATAGGAGCAGGAGCCCCGGCGGCTGGGAGGCTGCTGCTGGCAATCGCTCACCACCCGTCTCTACGGGAAAAGTTTCTTTTTTCTCGCTTTTTTTGGTGTTCCCAGTCACATGCCGTGTGTGCTCGCCTTTCTGAAGGGGTTGAGCTCAGCCTCGTACCTCAGGGGTCTTTGCAAAGCACCTCTGTCATCCCAAAACACTCTGCTCTGCCCCACACTGTCCTTCCTCATCCCTGCTCCTTGTCCTTAACCGCTCTCAGGCCTCCCGTCTCTCCCAGCTGGGCCAAGCCAGGGCCATACCCTCACATGTCCCGAGAGCGCCCCCGCGCACCCAAAGCACTTTCATTGCCAAAAGCAGCCTTGGCCGCAAGGTCACCCGTGCCGGGGTACCTAGGGCACCCCTCACGCTCTCCCTCCAGCTCAATTCACCCCAGGCTGGGTGGCAGCTCAGGATGGCACGGTGGGCAGGGATGGGGGGGTGGCAGGGCAGGCTGCTGTGCAGGGCCATTGTATTGATTTGGAGGGGGAGAGGTTGTGCCTTACCCCACCTGCACTGCAAAGGTCTCTCAGGGACTCGTGTTCAACTCCCAGTGAAGGCTGGCAGAGCCCTGGAAAGGTGAGAGCTGGGTCCCGATGCCACAGGGAGGCTCGCACCACAGGGCATTGGGACCACTCAGTACTGGTGTGATGAGAGACGGCTAAAAGCTCCCAGGTTGCAATGGCCTTAGGCCAACCACTTATCCCAGTAAGAAGTTTCTGGTCTCCAGGCTTGTATGTGGGGCTCTGCAGGGGCTGTGCCAGGACAGGCTGGCTTCACTCAGTGCAGAGCCATGGGGTCTGGCCCTCGAGGCACATCAAGGCACATCAAGACTGTCCCCCTACTCCTGAACTCCCCAGCCCTGTCCCCTGGCTATGGCAGCACTGCTGAGCCCCCCATGCAGATCATCCCCACCAGGAGATGGAGGTGCCAGAGCTGCAGCCAATACTGTGATGCTGTTTACCAGGTTTCCACCCTCTGTTTGCCGCTCTATTCAGGCAAGAAACCTGCAAAATGTACCTATAAAAATGCTGGAAGGTCACGTTGAGTTTTTTGCTGCCATCCTCACTGACAAGCTGCCCATTGGGTGTCCCAGCTGGCTTCATGTTCTCCCAGCTCCTCGCCATCCCTGTGTTTCCCTTTCCTCCAGAGTTTTCCAGTGCTTTGGGCTCTTTTCCAGACCTTCAGCCCTGTCCTAGCACTATCAGCAGGGGCTCGGGTGTCCCACACCCCCACGGCACACAGGACTGGGGGCTTTGCTGACCCAGGGGAAGCTGTTGAAGGTGCAGGTCTGTGCTGCCAGCTGCCAAATGTATCCTAGGGCATCGTCATCACTGTGTGTCGGTCTGCTGGGGCCACTGGCATTATTTGTCCTTTTAAGGGACACTGTGACGCTGCAGAGAGCTGTCCCTGCATTTATTTGTGCTTGGCAGGATTGTATGAATTGCCTTTAAAAGTTGACTTCTTTATAAGCCATTTTCTGCTTCATAAAATGTTTATTACTGTTGTTTTTCTCCCAGTTCTTCTTCTTCACTGTGTTTTTTGTTGCTACACTGGGAAGCTCCCCTCTTCCTCTGCCTGCTACCCCCCTGCCTCCCACCTCTTCCCACTTTTGAGGAGAGAAAAGGGGCATTTGAAGGGTCAGAGCCTAGTACACTCTTTCTCCTTGTGAAAAAAAAAGTAGCTGTACATTGAGCTGTGGATGTGAGACCTGCTGGGGGCGTGGTTTAACTGCTAGGTGCAGCACAGGTGATTTTGGGGTGCTGTGGCGTGCACGGAGATGACAGAGGGAGCATGGGCACCAGGCAGGCCCAGGCCGCTGCCACCATCCATAACCCCCGCCTGCAAGCTCACGAGCAAATAACAAAGCCCAGATAATTTCAAGCTCCATTAGAAACAAAACTCCAGGGAAAACGGGATCGCTGTTTGCCAAATGGGGAAGGACAGGAGAAATAACAGAGATTGCGCTCCCGGCTGCCCGAGAAAGGTGAGGGATAGAGCCGGGGCCGGGGCGGAGCGGTCAGATACCCCTCGGCAGCCTTACAGCCCTGGGTGCAGCATCTCCACGGGCACAGGCCCCGGCTGACAGGACTGGCATCACCACGGAGCGCCCAGCGCGTGTCTGCGGGGGGAGCGGCGGCCATGCCACGCCGTGTGTGGGTGCCACTGGCTGCTCCCCTGGGCTTGCTGCAGCGACGCACGCAGGGCTTTGTGTTCAAAGCGGCATTAGAAGGACGAACACCGGCTCCTTATCCCCCTTTCGTTTTTCTCCTCCTTTAATTACAGATCCTACTTATCGGCTGAGAACAGAAAGATCGTCGCCATAACCTTGCACTTGCCCTTGTAGAAGGTTTACCTAAAAAGTTAGAAAATAAAATCAAATGCTCTAATTTGCAGTCGTCTTGCCATTTCAAACCCAGTTTTCATTACAGCACAGAAAGTGCATTGAAGCTGTGTTTATAACCCCTTTTTAGATAACAAATCACATTTTCTTTTGGCTGGCGAGTGTGTAGAATTGATATTTTTTTTCTCAGTTTAATGGGTTTGTGTGTTCAGGAATGATCTCCATCAACTGAGAGTCTTTATTGTGTTTGATATAATGTCAGCTTTCATTACGCTCGGAGAATTACTGTGTTAAAGCACCAACCTTGCTGTAGAGCCATTCTGGACGAAAAGCAGAACAAGAAAATCATTCACAAAAACCCCGTGTCAGTGCCATTCCCTCTTAAAAGCCAAGGATGGGGCTCGAGGGGACTCCCCTCGCCCCCAGCCCTACAGGATGGCCAGGCTTCCCATGGTGGTCCCAAGGGTGTGATGGTTTGCTGTGGGGGCTGCTGGTTTTCCTCCCAGTGCTGCAGTCCCATCCTGTGACTGACAGGGCAGAGGCTCTCCATCCAGCACCCACCAACACTACCTGGGTGCAGGGGAGGGGAGAGATGGCCGCCTCTCATTTGAGGCAGGCTCGAAGGAGCGGGAGCAGACAGGAGGTGCCGTGGAAAGAAGAATAGCGGGCGAGGCGTGATCAGATAAAACATCTTCTCAGGAAGATGAAAAAAACTGTTGACGGGTCACTTAAATATTTCCCCAGCTCTGTCAGAGAGGCAGAGGGAGGAAGTTGCTTTTAAAAAAACAAAAAGATGCCAAGGCAGATTATGATGACTGTTTCCACCTGTCCTGGATAATGTGTACGGCCTCTGCTGCTGGATGGGATGGGAGGGAACTTGTGTGGTGAGGGCAGCATGGTCTCACCAGAGTGCTCTTGAGTCCATCTGACAGCCCATGGTGGCTGGGGCTAGCCGTGAATATTTTCCTCTTCCTGAGGACTGGGGAAGGATTCATCACAGTGCGTATGAGCAAAGATAGCTCTAACCCAGTGGAAGTAAAAGATTCAGAAAAGCCAGGGGGAGAGAGCAAGCCGTAGCCTCTCTGCTGTGTCCCTGCTGGCTGCGTGCTGGGTAGTGGCAGTTGCATGCGTGACGTGGTTTGATTGCCACCTCATTAGGCCGCTGACTTGGAGGCTTGGGCCATCACCCCTCCATCCTGACACGGCCAGGCTGCAGTGAGATAGCAGAGCACTGACTTTTCTAGCATTATTTTTAGTGGCTGTAATTGTTTTAGGCAAAAAAAACCCCAAACTATTTGAGTGCTTTTGGAGAAGGTTGTGCACCAAAGCAGGGTCCTCCTCTCAGCTGCTGGAAGGGCTCCCACTTGTAGCTCTCCTGATGCTCACAGCCTGGTTTCATTAATTAGCTTTTTGGTTGGAGTTTTGGTGTGAACTTGGTGAAGGAGTGGAGCACAGGGCTGCTAGGAAGGGCTCATGGTGGACAAGCAGGACCTCAGGTCCCTAAAGGGACTCTCATACAGCATCTCTGGAGCCCCATCCAGGAGGACCCACCTGGGTCAAGCCCTGTCTAGGTGCTGGCTGGTGACACTGAAGCACAAGGGTTTGGTGCAGACACAGTGGTTGCTCGGTGGCTTTGCTGGGCAATGACTTCGGCAGAATTTACAGATTACTCTGCAATTGCACTTGATTCCCAAAGTCTTTCCCCCTTAACTTACACCAAGGGTTTAGGAGACTGAAATAAGCCTGTGCTTACCCATGAGTGCCACGGCACTGCCCAAGTGCCATCTGGCAGTTACAGTGAGAGAAAATGGGCAGTGGTTAACATATCGACGAGCGGCTTCCCAGCACCTGCATCTCCTGCACCACCAAGCAGTGCTTTTTGCAGGCTCTTTTGCAAGAGACAGGGACAGTGGTTTGCCCTGAAATCCCTTGACATCACTACCGCCTTGTTTTCTTCATTGATATTTATTCTGACAGGCTCTAGAAATATCAGTGCTATTTACACAAACCAGGTGCTGGGTTTAATGTGTACCGGAGGAGGAGGAGAGGATTACGTGAAGAAGGCAAGTGTAGTTTAAAAATAGAGTATTAGGAAGGGGAAGTCGTGGGACCACATGTTGCCTCTCAGGAGACCTCTGGTGTCTCTCTAGAATGTCTCCGAGGGCTCTGTCAATCTCTTTCGGAATAAATTCCTTTCAGCTCCATCAGCCTCCAAAGTGCCAAGGGCACGGGTGCCCTGCAAGTTCCTGTGGGCTCCCTCGCACTCATGAACCATCAGCACGGGCTGTGGCATCAGGGCACACCACAGAGCCAGGGCCACAGTGGCACTGGCTATCCCACATGTACCATCTCACTCGTGCAAACCTCAACCATGGCGTGGAGCGGGGCCGGGATCTCGCCTCGCTGTTCCTGGGGTTGTCAGAGCTTGAAGAGGTGCATGGCCAGGGCTCTGAAGTCGCTGGAGAAAGCAGTGGGAGAGCTGTCCTTCTAGGAGGTCTTCTCTCTGTGCTGTGCCATGGAAGTGCTGGAGTGGATGAAAGCAGGACTAGGGGACCAGCTCTTCTCCCCAAGCATCACCTTGCACCCTCTCACCCACTGCTAGAGGAGGGCCACCTTGTGTCATGGAGGGGATTTGAGCTTTCCAGAGAAGCCGATGGAAGATAAAATGAATAACAAAGCACCTTCTGGATGGTTGTTGTTAGTCACACTCACTTCTGATTAAAGATCATTAAACATGAAATTAGCTCATTTCTGTTACGGGTCTCCCGGGGGTTCCTTTAATTAGGAAGTGCAGATGGCCACAGACCTGGGGAGACGGCAGCACTGGTGAGGGGCAGGGGCGTGCACAGGGCCGGGAGTGGCACTGGGAGGGCATCTGAAGAGAAATTAATACTTTTTTTCCCTTCTCTTGTTGTTGTAAACCCCTCAGTGTTTCACAACAAATCACAGATAATTAATAAGTACATTCCCTTAATGACTAGGCTTTTTAATAGCAGAAATTGGAAGATGCTGTGTCAATTTTTACTTTTTTTTTTCACTTTCCCCTCTCAGCACTGCCTTACTACCGTGATTAGAGTCACAGAACCCATGGGAGGGACCGGCCCCTCTTCCCAGGGGGATGCTGGACCTACTCTTTACAATCGCCATCCTGGGGGACATCGGCCACGCAGGCTGCCCCGCAGGGTCCTCTTGCCACCAGCGACCCTGAGAGAGCAGCATCCCCACTCCAGGGGATTTCCCACCTCTTGGTGAAGTCATCTCTTAAAAGCCTGGAGAAGCAGCAGTGAACCGCTCTTGGGAGCGTGTTTGTGGCTAGAGGATGATGCTGGCGAGGAATTCGTGGCTGCCAGCTCCCAGTGGGGCTGGGATGGTGGACCAGGTGGTGCTGGCTGCCTGGCAAGCTGCTTGGACCTAATGAGCCTATGACCAGACTGGGCTGGGTGTCATGGTGCCACCAGCCTTGGCACAAACCTGTGGCCAGGCTGGGATGGGTACTGTGGTACCATGGGTCCAGCATGAGTTCATGGACGGGCTGGGCTGGGTGTCGTGATGCCACCAGCCCCAGCACAAGCCTGTGGCCAGAGTGGGTGCTACCGAAGCAGCAGCAGCAGAGCAGGAGCGGGGAGTACGGGGGTATAGTTGCTGTTAAGGTTTGGCTGGGTTTCTGTTCTGGGCCCAGATCGCTTTCCTCGTTAAATAATAACAGCAGTCATCATCACGAAGCGCTGCCCGTGCACCGCGCAGGAAGGTTGGTTTGCACGGCGGCTGCCGACGGCTGATTGAGTGGCAGACGTGTTAGTGCCGTGACGGCTGCCGGTGTGCCTGCCTTGCGCTCACGTCCCGGCACGCGGAGAAGAGTCTCCAAGTGCCCTTTAATTACCCCTTCTGATGGCACACGAAACACTGTTGTGACAGCATTGCTGCGCTCTGAATTGCCTCTTTAGGAATTTTATCAGCTGCCTCGTGTCCTGACATGTGGGGAAGGGGAATCTGAGCAGAGCTTTCTGCCTAAATAGGCTCTAAATACCCCAAATTAAGGACGTGTGTTTCTCTGTGGAAGTGAGGATGCTTTTCTCCCCATTTCTGCAGCACGGGGAGGGAAGCTCCACTGGCTGTGGGGCTGCTGCTTCACACGCTGCGCGTGCCCAACTCTCCTGCAGCTCCCAATGCGCAACAGGACCAGAGCATCTGGGGCGTGGGGACATGGTGCAGCCTCACACCCAGTGGCAGTGCAGCGGCCACGGTGACGCAGGTGGCACCATCACAGGACTGTTTGGCAGTGGCTGAGGCTGTGATGGCCCCGCGCTGCTGCGGCTCAGCGGCAGCCATCAGCAGAGGGAAGCGTGGCAGACGATAGCCGGTCTTTGGGGAGCAGACGAGGGGCATGTGGGGTCACAACCATGTCTCAGAGACAGTGTAGGGTGGGCAGAGTTTGGTCCTCAGTGATGCCAGCAGCATGGCAAAAGTGCTGAGGGGACAAGTAAGGGGGAGAGGGAGACCCCTCTGTCACCCCTATCCCTGCCTGGCACTAACTCATCTCTTTCTTTTCTCTGCAGGAGGAAGACATTGAGTACTATGATTCCAAAGCCGATACTGAATACGTGAGTACCGTCCCTGCTGCACACGCTGCTGGCACAGTCACCACCTGGGCTCAGCACTGAGCCCCTTGCTGGGGCTGCCCCAGCACTGTACTGGGGTGGGGAGGCACACAGTCATTCTTTACAGCCGGCGTAACAAGACCCTGTGGTGGGCAGCAAGTGCCCGATGTGCAGCCGTGTCCTCACCAGCTAAGCCATGGTGGCATCTGTCCACCAGTGCTGGGCCCGGCAGCAGGCAGGTGGGCAGGTCACTCTGCTGCCTGCAAAAGTTTCAAAAATTAAATCTGGCATCTGAAATTCAAATGACAAGCAAACCTTTAATTAGAGACTGAATCTAATTCTCTGCCCCCCTCCCGGCACAGCCGTCCTGTGATTTCTGGCAATCAGTGCTTTAAATACAGACCCGACAGCACCGTTCTCCTGATGCTCCCGAGGGGGCTGGCGTTTGCCGCTTCCTCCACATGGTGATGGTGACAGTGACGGTGTGCAGGTGCAGCGCCCATGCTGGCAGTGGCTGCTGCCTCACAACACCCCGCTTTGCTGGCCGGTGACAGGTTACCTGGCTCCTGCGCTGTGCCATGCTGTGGGACCCTTCTGAAACAGAGGCTCGCCGGGTCGGCGATGCTCTCGTCGTGGAGCCTCTGGAGAGTGAGTGCGTGGCAATGTCCTCAGAGCTGGCCGGGAGCCCTGAACAGAGCAAGGTGGGGGGTTGGGGGGCAGCTCCAGGCAGCTCCAGTGCCCTGGGACTGGTCCCTTCCCCAAGGCAGAGCCTGCAGCAGATGTGCCATCCGGGACAGTACCACAGCAGGAGAGGAGAGGCAGCACATGGCACTGGCAGCAAACCACTTGCCAACCACATGACCTCACCTGAAAATAACACTCAAGTGGCCCTGCAAGCCTTCAAAAGGCTCTGTGCAGAAGGGAGGGGAGAATCCAAGCTTGATGGGGTCCCATCAGCTGGGGTGACACGCCCTGCACCAAGCTCCAGCTCTCCTTTCACCCTGTCTTGGAGGTGTTGCCCCAGCGTAGAGCTCAGGGCAAGCTGCCTGAAAGTGGATGCCTTCAAAGCAGAGCTCCTCACAAATCACCTGTACTATTGCCCCAGGTGGTGACAGCAGGGGGGCTTCTTGACAGGGGAAGCTGGAGCCATGGAGAGTGTGGGAAGTGAAAGTGAGAGGTTGAGCAGGTGCTGAGACCAAAGGGGAGGACATTTGTCCTCCCGAGCAGGTCTCACTGCTCAGGGTACCACTCTTTCAGAGCAGATGTCTTCTGTCCCTCCCCAGCCTGGGAGAAGCTGCCAGAGGGAGGGCAGGATCCTGCTCTCCATGGCTGCTCTAGAGACGACAGAGCTAATGGGCTTAAAATGCATTAAAGCGGATTTTGGATAGAAGCAGAGGAAAAACTGGCTGGTGGTCGAGGCTGGAGGAGACAGCCTGGGGATGCAGGGCAGCTCCCTGCCCAGGGGTCCAAGGCACAGGACTGTTGAATCCATTGGAATGGGCAGGGCTTTTGCTGCCACTGCTGCGGGTCAGGGGACAGGGAGCTCGACGCCCCTATGCCCAGTGCTACGCTATCCAGTCCCAACAGCCCACTCCCAGCCAGTGGCAGCAGCAGTGATCTGAGCTGGCAGCTCCTGGCTGTTACCTTGGGAATTATCCATTTCTGTAAGTGAGGAGAACATCCCTGGTCACTTGGGCAGGATTAGGAAATAAGAGGCATCTCGACCTTGGAGCTGTGCTCACCAAGCTCTCCCGGTGCACAGGGTACCGGGGAGAAGCCATGCACTGCAGCTTGGCACCTTATCCCTGGGGATGCTGGACCCTGGCCCTTCCCCAAGGGCGATGACGTGTCATTGGGCAGGAGGAGCCCTGCAAAGCCATCATCCGCCACACCGCCTTCAGGCCTCATCTGGGGAAATATCAAGCAAAATCGGGGTGTCCTATTGCCGAGGTCTATGGATTTGGCAGGGAGGGCGCTTTCCTATCAGTGCTGTTGCTGCTTCCTGATGAGATCCCAGCAAATTTAATTCCAACAAAAATAATGGAGAGAAAAGGAGGTGATGCTGAAATAAAAAAGGAGGAAGATGATACCAGCAGGTCTGAATAGAACTAAATAGTGCTTTTTCCATCTTTACTTTATTTAGCTTCAATTTTTATATTTAAATTGAGCAGGATTTAGCTGAAATGGAGTTAGTTCTGATGGACAATGCCTATTCAACATAACTGGGACTTATTCACAAGCCTTACGCCCGCTTTAACTACAGTAAGAAAGAGATGAGCTTCCTATTCATTTTGCGTGCACCTCAGCTCGCCTATCTTCCTAAACATATTTTGGATTTCTAAGTGGTTTTGAACAAATGGGAACATCTGAAAATTTTCCTGGGGGTCCCCAAGGCTCTCAAAATGTTTGCAGAAGCAGAGAAGCTTTCACCTTTCACCACTAGCAAGGGCTATGGGGTTTATCCAGGGAGGAGTGTGTTCAAACCAGCAGACGCTTTCGGTTGGATATCGCAGGTAGAACAACGCAGAAGTCAAGTCATTTTTCATCTTTAGGATTGTGTGCATGGCAAGGCATGATGCTTAAGTCACATCTGAGGCCAAAATGCCCCGGGACATACCGTTCCCCAGTGGAAAGCAGCACAGCTCTGTGAGGGTACCCTCTCCCCCAGGTCACCCTCTGGCACCCACCTGCCTGCTCAAGGTCCCCAGGGAGGGTTGAGAACGAGGGGCTGGTGCTGGGAGGCTCTGTGCCAGCCTCAGCACCCGGTCCCAGCTGCAGGCAGGGGCTGCCCACTCGCTGCACCCCCAACTCTGGAGATGTATCGAGAAGAGGGAGGAGGGGGAAAAAAAAAGCACCTAAATGTCAGCAGCAGATGAAGGGTGTTGAAAAATTTAATCTTCCAACTTTCTCAACTAATGTGACATTTGGATTTCCTCCCGATAAGCTATCAGCCCCAGAAGTTTCTTTCTTTTGCCTTTTTCCCTTTTTGCCTTTTCTTTTTTTTTTTCCTTCTTCTCTCCTCTGGCTGGTAATTTAAAAATAAATGGTCTAGAAAGATCTCTAAACAGTACCTTTGGCAAAGATTAAAAAAAGCAAAGGGGGATAGGGGAAACGGCTGGCGGGAGAGGCTGATTGTTATTTATAACCTGAGCTGCTATAACAGCAGGAACGTGGCTGGAGAACACACCGTCTCCCTCCCTGGCATTAAATTGCCGCATTTCAGGAAAAGCTGTGATACTTAAGGAGGAGAAAGGCCCTTTTGCATGGGTTTGGAGTTTCTCAGCCATGTGCCACGGAGCTTACTGAGAGAGCAGAGGACAGGACTGGGAGGGTGGGAGCCCTGGGGATGGGCTCAGCCTCCCCCTTTTGCCACAGAGATGGCACAGGGTAGTGGTTTGCAATTAAGGGGAAAAAAAATTCCTTCTGAATTTGGGAAAAAAAGGGGAATTGAAGTTTCACCAGACTCTCCAAGTAGGGTGAAGTGCTTTGTTTGGATGGTTTCAAAATCTTTCTGTCTCAGAAGGTGGGAGCAGGCTCCACCAGGACAGCTCGCCTGGGAAGGCCTGCTGTTCAGTCCTGAGAGCTGGCCCTTTCTTGCAAAAAAGAGGTGATGCAGCCAGTGGGTGCTGTGTGGATGCAGCCAGGGCAGGAAGGTGCTGTCACCACTCTTCTCCCCAGCTTTTCACATGACCTTGGGCAAATGGTCTGGTGCTCTGGGACTGCAGAGGACAGCATGAACCCTCTCACCTTTGCAAAGGCTTTGAGGCTTGCAGGTGAACTGAGCCGCACATCCCATTTATATTGGTTATAAGGAGTAAACACAGCATGTTGATAGGAATATTTTGCTGGTTTTTCCGGACTCATTATGGATGGGTGCCTCTGGGAAATTTAAAAGGATATGTTGGGATTTTGATGCAATATATTCTTGATTGAACAGGACGTGGGGGTGCAGGGATGCTCTTGGGGTGCTGCGGCTCCCAGGAGCTCTGCTGGTGCCAGGGTTACCCAGAGAAGCACTGGGGTGGGGAAGGCTGCAGCTACCTGGCGTGTTTGGAGCTGTGAAACCCCAGCTGGCACCCCAGAGCACCCGTCTCCGCCGCGAGCCGGATCAACCCTGTGTCTGTCATCGGCACTGCCATCGAAGCAGCCGTCATTAGCTGTGATGGCTTGTTCCCATGGAGATGAGCGATGAACGGGGGCGTCTGCATCCTCTGGAGCTGCTTGGCCAAGGAAGCATGGCTGCTGTGCCAGGTCACCTCCCCAGCTCGATCCGCAGCTCCAAACCCCCCCGACAGTACTTGTGCCCATGGGCAGGCTGCCTCTCCTCGGCCAGCACCAGCCTGAACGCGATGGAGGGCAAGCGCTTGCTGAGAGCGTGGCAGCCCCCAGGAGAGCTGTCGGGTGGTGCCGCTGGTGCTCACTGGGTGTTGGGGCATCTCTGGGTTTTGCCCCCTGGCTGTCATTTTGGGAGACTCAAGAGGAAATGTTGTGACTGGCAACCCAGCCGCTAAAGCCTCGGAGATGGCAAAAGCTCTCGACGCGTGATGACTTCTTGCTAAAGCGATAAATACGTACAATATTGATGTATTGCCATGGAGTCGATTTCTAATGGTGTGTAGCAAATAATATATTCAAGCTGTAGCATCTATTTGTGTTACGTTGTACATACTGTAACAGATAAATAGATGTTTCCAAGTTCTTTTGAAATGTAATGGTGAGAAACGCTGCAAAATCTGACTGGGGGCCTGCCAAGAAAGCTCGCAGTTAAACTGATGTAAATCCAGGAGAACTTGAATCATCTTTTCCTCTGCTCTAATACAGATTTAATGCAGAATTTCTTCCTCCAGCCTTGCCACAGCGGCTCATTTTAGCCCCAGCCTAGCACCGAGATACTCCCATCCCTTCCTGGGCTGGTGACAGCTTTGCCTGCTTCATCAGGTGGAAATGACCCCATTTCAGGAGCCAAATTCAGCCTGGTTTAAACAGGAACAATTCAGTTGAGGTTGGGAGATTTATGGATAAAGGATAAACATAGCTTGGATAACATCAGCTCTTTCCGCAGGTCTGTTTGCTGTATAGGTGTCAGTGATGCATGAAGTGTCCTACGTATAGATAGCTGTATATTTGTCTCCAAGATCTATACATATGCCTCTTTACAGCTACATGAATGAGAACAGCCAGACAGCGCCGAACCTGGCAGAATACAAATTAGCCCCTCAGAAGTGGGTGATATAACGGAATAATGATAAAGAAAGGAGCAGTAATTATATACAATAGCTCCAGCTCCAGTGAAGTGGGGGATAACCGAACCACAACAGGGGCAGGGTTGGGTTTTCCCAGCTGCTGACAGTGGCGGGGCCAGTGATCGGGCTGGATCCGGGCAGGGCGCCTCGATGATCTGAGATGGGGAGAGACCAGGATGTGTCACCAGGACTTTGCTGGGCTCAGGGTAAAAAAATGGATTTTAGTGTCAAAGCAGAGGTTTTGGTGCTGCAGATGCCTTCTGGGCCATGGCTTTATCCCATCGGAAGCCTATTTTCAGCCAGCACCTCTGAATAACTGCCCAGTGCTCAGAGAGGTTGGCCGGAGAGAATTATTGTGTGTGCAGCCACTGTCCCCCCAAGACCTGAGCCCCACATTGATGGCAGATTTGGGGCAGGCTCTGCTCACCAGATAGCCCATGGTCCAGCACGCAGCCCGAGTGCCAGCTCTACTGTAGTACCATGTCTTTGCAGGGGGTCCAGTCTGCAAAAGGCTTTTGTGCCTTTTCTCCAGATTTATATGAAAGAGAGAGTGTCATCTGGATTTTGGTCTTGGTAACACAGCTCAGGGGAGGTGGGGACAGTCCCTGCCCGCCTCCCACTTGGCTGCTGCAGCTGTAATTGAGTTCAGCATCTTCCTGGGCAGCTGTGGGCCCCACGCCGGGATCGGCTGGGCGGCGTGTTTACGCTTGCAATCCACTGGCTGGAATTAAAGCCCAAACCTTGCATATCAATCCTGTTATTCTCCCGAGCTGTGGCAAATGGTTTGGCCACCCCTCACAATGTCAGAGGAATGTCACCGCCTCGGTGGCTGGCCAGAGCTGGCGCAGGGGAGGTGGCGTCTCTCCGTGTTGACTGCAGAAAGGAAACGGGGCAGAGGCCAGGATGAGTGTTAAATGGGTTTCATAGTTTATTTCCCAAACACATCATTTTACTTTAAGTATGTGGCTTTTCCCATGAGAAGTTCAAGTCTTTTGTCCCCTAGGTTTTGTCCAGAGGAACCTGGCTAGTGGGAGGGCTGCTTGCAGTGGGCCACTGAGGGGACAGTAGGAGGGGGCCGATCCCTACCCCTCAACCACGCTGGTGCTTTCCCGCAGAATGGGGCATCTCTGTGGGCAGCCATCCCCAGCACAGCACCACACCGCACTAGCCCTGCCTGGAGTTGCTCATACTTCCAGTCACGTCCACTGTCATTTCTACTGGGCTGATCTCTGTGATCTTGATCTGAGGGCCCTTCACGGGCTCCCAGAAAGGCACTTTGCTCTGGAGGAGGCACAGAGCCACTGAGCTGCTTCTCCAGGGGAATTTGCTCCCTCACCTCTTTTTCGCTTGCAGCCAGGGGCTATGGGAAGGTGGCCAGGGTCATCCTGCTCCCCAGGATGGCCTTGGCATGTCCCTGCCCCTGTGCTGCCTGTCCCTACCTGAGGATGGGGCAGGCAGCTCTGTGCTCGGCCCTTTTTTAGTGGGGCTGTAGCTCCAGGGGCACGAAAGGCAGCTGCTGGAGCATCCTCATCCTCCTCACTCTGAGCATCTCGCAGCCAGCTGCAAAGAATCCTCTGTGGCCACCGGGCCTGTGGCAGGGATGTGACAGTGGAGCCAGCACCTTCCCTGGGACTTTTTTTTAACCAGCGGGATGATAAATGTGATCTTCCCAGCTCTGTAGCCAGGCCACCTCCTTTCTCCAGCTTCCCTGCCTGGCCCTGCACCTCGGCTGGGACCCTGTCCCTGCCTGCACTGGCTCAGCCCTGCCCTGCCTTTCCATAGGGGCTTTATCCCCAGTGTGTTACTGGAAGCAGGGCCCTGGGAAGGGAGAGGAGCGCTGGGAAGGTGAAGGAGTGTGTTTCAGCACCAGCGGTGGGGAATTTGCCGTCTCTCCGCCATAATTAAATATTGTTTGCATTGGTTATTGACAGAGCGCTAAGCTACACTCTGTTTTAATTTGTTCTTTGATAGTCGCCTTTTGCTGCTAATTGATTTTCAAGGCTTTTTTTTTTTTTTGGGGGGGGGAGGTTGGTTTTTTTTGTCTAATTTAATATCTGCCATATTACCAAAGCCAGAAAGGCATGGGTAACCAGTGCTTGCCTTCATGCACACCCACTCCCCTGTGCCGCTGGCACAGGCTGTGGGCCAAATCTGGCACAAGAGCCAGCATTATTGGTCACCACAGGGGGACATTTGGTGATAGGCTTTGGGTGGTGACATTCCCAGCGTGCATCTGGGGCTGGCACCCCCAAGTAACCTTGTGTGCTCTGCTCCTTCCCCAGGATGATCCCGATGGAGAAGAAATTGAGAAGGAGAAGTCCAACTCCTTGAAGCTGGAGTTCACTGATGATGACAACTTCAAGACCAAGGTTAACTATTCGTACGCTGCCGTGCAGATCCCCACGGACATCTACAAAGGCTGTGAGTGCCCCTCATCACTCGCTCTGCCCTGCGCTGCCAGGCCAGGCTCAAACTCCACCTCTCCTGCTCAGGCAGCAGCAGCCCCAGGGATTGTCACTCTGGGGTGCCCCAGCTGGGTCTTGTGTAGAGGCAGAGTCACCGTGTCAGGACAGAGGTGACAACGTGCCCCTCACCAGAGACCCTCAGCATGGGCCAAAAAGGCAAATCAAGGGTTAGAGGTTGTTAGAGAGGGATGGAGAGCAAAGGAGAAATGGTAATTATGGCTCAGGGTAAGCTTGACTGCGCCCACACAGCTCTGATCCTCCCTGTAAAAGAGCTCAGCAAAGCTCGAGGAGGTTCAAAGCAGATACTGGAGCTGATCAGAGGGATGGAGCAGCCCCATGCAGGAGCAATTACAGAGGCCGCAACTCCCTGCTCATAGAAGGGAGCAAGATAGGGCTGGGTATTGGGAGACGACAAAGCAGGGAGGCTGCTATGGGCTAAGGCTATAAAAAGGGAGAAGAAGCAGCTGAAATGCTGCAGGAAGCAACCGAGGGTGATGGCAGGACAGTGCAATGCTGTCCGGGGCAGCCTCTGCTGCCGGGAGTGCCAGCCCCATGGCCATGCCCCTGCAGCTGCCGGAGGAGGGCACAGGCTGCTCCAGAAAGGGGTACCAGCTCGATGGGCCAGCCTGGGAGCTGGCAGGGATGGATGGATGGATGGATGGATGGATGGATGGATGGATGGATGGATGGATGGATGGACGGATGCACAGACGCACGCGCCACACCAGCTTTCAGTCCCCACTGGGAGGTGACATGGTCCCTGAGCTTCCAGAGCACTCTCCTACCTCGTCCTGCTGCAGTGGCACATGGTGACAGTCGGTCTCCGTTTCCCTCTAGTGGCTGCTCTGCACCGAGCTAGGGACCACTCCCAGCCGGAGATCGTCCTTCAGTACCCACCGGCCACATCCTGTGCCCAGCCCCAGACTCTGCTGGTGGGGACCACCTCTCGTCTTGCTGCACCGCCAAGGGCACCACTGTCCACGCACCCCCTTGTTTTGGCAGCACTTGCTGGGTGCTCTCGGGTGGTCACAGTGGTACCAAGGCCTGAGCTTACGTTCCTTCCCCAGACGGCGCTTTCCCAGGACACGGGCCCATTCCTGGCACAGCCGTGCTCAGAGCCGCATCAGTGCGATGATTTCACTACAGCAGCACCAGCAGATTAGAAATTTACAATTAGTTTTATTACCCAGCAAGCACGGGCCAGGCAGCTAATGAAGCACATTATGCAAGCGGGGTGGGCTGTGCGGGATGAAATATTTATTACTCGCCCCTGCTCACCAGCCAGCGCCACGGCTGATGCCCTGCCATGGCCACATAAATCACCCTGCTGGGCCATGGGTTGAGAGCAAATTGGACATTGACGTGCTCCGGGGACACACGGCTGCTCAGAAAGGGCTGCTGGGAGGGGGACACAGTGGTGAGGGGTCCCAACGGGGGGACGTGCTCCCAAAGCCCCTTCCCAGCCAGGGCAAGGGGCCACAGCCATGGGCACAGCAGTGTGTGGGCACAAGGGTGCTCTGAAAAGCCAGGGTGCAGGGCAGGGTGCTCAGCTGCTGCACCTCAAAGAGCAGGTTTGGGGTGTGGGCATGAGGCCCCCCATGTGCCCTCTGCTTCTGGGGACAGTGGTAAGTGTGTCTGGTTCCTGCAGAGCCATGGACAAGGAGTATCTCCCTGGTGGGACTTGGTGGAGAGGCACTATCACTGCCTGGCACGCTAATTACAACACAGTGGAGACGCCCTCCACTGTCACCCCTCGCTACACACACAAATTACATCCTATATATGTTTTATTTACTGTGCCATTTTTAATTAAATCTGCAATCTCTCGCAGGCGGGGCAGGGCTCTACCCTGAGGAGGATAGGGATGAGATGGGGACAGGGATGGGGTTGTCACTGGCAGGTCTGGCAGCTCTGACCTTGGCCGAGGAGGACAAGAGCCATCCCGACCATGGGCGCAACCTCCCATCTGATGAACTCATCTCTCTGCGCACAGGGAGAGTGTCAGGGCTGTGTTTGTGGACAGGGAAAGGTATAGGGGCAGCTTTCATGCACAGGGATGGTATAGGGGCTGCTTTTGTTCAGGAGGATGTTATAGGGACTGCATTCACGCACATGGAGGGTACAGGGACTGTGTTTGTTCACAGGGAGGATAATAGGGGAAGGTATAGAGGCTGTGTTTGTGTGCAGGGAGGTTGTAGGGGTTGCATTCAGCACAAGCCTGGTGTGGCTGTCGGGCCCCAAGGGGCTGGTGGTGAAGGCACTGCCAGGTCTGTCAAGGATGTGCTGATTTCGAGCCCGGTGCCTGGCCAAGGCTGACAGCACTGCCCAGGGCTGCTCCAGGCAGGCAGGAGCCTGGCAGCCTTCTCGCAGCCCTTTCTCCCAGGAAAAACCATGTCCTGTGACAGACTCAAACAAGAAATCATCCTGAGTGCCCAGATAACAGCACTCTGTGCGGACACGGTACTGAGAAATGGCTGGGGAGGTACAGAGGGAGTAAATCATGGTTTGAAGGCACAGCTGGCTGAGGGAAGGAGAAGTCTTCTTCAGCAGTGGTGCTGGGATGGAGAGATCCAGGATTCACCCTAGGTGAAACCTGACCATGTCATGCCAGCGCCTCAGGGCCGTGGCAGAGGCTTGAAGGGGTGATGACGGTGTTTCAAGGAGGGGCAAGTGTGGGAGGAAGCTTTAGGAGAGCTAAATATACTCCTCAAATCCACACCAGCTCCCCTGCAGCACCGTACTGGTTTTCCTGCCCAACATTGAGGAGAAGGGCTGCTCTTGGGAGCTCTTGCACCCCAGAAATACACCAAGAGTCCTCCGGCAGGGAGTAGCACCTGGCGTCAGGGTGCTGCTGGCTGCCCGAAGTGGCTCGGCTGGCTCCTCCATACCACAGTCCCAGGGCAACCCAGCACAGGCTGCCAGGAGATGTTGGAGGGCTCCCAGGTGTTTCGGGTGTCCCAAAGGGCCCGGTGAGCACCAGGAGGTCCCACTATCCCCAAGGTAGCATCCCTGCTGGCTGACCAGCCCCGTACCTGCTTTGCTCCCCCGCTGCACTCCACCAGCCCCCCTTGATTAATCAAAGACTGGGGCTACCAGCAGCTTATCTTTTGCTATAATAGCTGAATAATTTTAAATTGCTCTTTGCTAGCATCTTAATTGCTTTTGCGTCAGGTGCGAGGGCCAGCGGGAATGCAGAGCTGAGCCTGGGAGACTCCGCGGCCCTGTGGGGATACAGTCCCTTGGTTTCCTAGCTGATGGCTGCCCCCAGGGAGCAGGGCTGCAGCGGTGGCAGGAGGAGCGGGGCGTTTTTCTGGGAAGGGGGTGAGATGACAAGCCGATTGCCACCAGCAGTGGCTGTCCCTGCCCCAGAGCCAGGGTGTGGGGGTGGTTAGTGCTTGGTGGAGACCTGTGGGGACAAGGGACCGCAGGCTGATGCCAGAGCCCTGTGGGAGCGAGGGGGCTGGGAGAATGCAGGAGCAGCTGCATAGCCCCTGTGGGGTCCTCCATGGGAAGGGGCAGGGGGAACACTCTACTTCTCCCTCCCTGTCATCACCATGGGGACACTGTGGCCCCTGTCAACCCCCCAGCCCACCACTAGCTGCCCCACACCCACCCACCTGCCCCCAACTCTGTCTCCCACAGCCACCGTCATCCTCAACGAGTTGAACTGGACACAGGCACTGGAGGACGTCTTCATAGAGAACCGGAAGGAGGATCCCTCCCTGCTTTGGCAGGTGTTTGGCAGTGCCACCGGCGTCACCCGCTACTACCCCGGTGCGTGGCGGGGGGCCGTTGCCAGGGGCAGAGGGCTGGCCAAGGGCAGCCTAGGCCCTTCCCACCATGAGATACAGGTGATAATCCCCCGGTGCTGGCCATGGGGCTGCCTGGCACACATAACAGTGCTGTGCCAAAACCCTTTGGTGTGAGCTCCCAGGCAGAACCTGCCACCTCTTCATCCCTGGGCATCCCTCTTCCCTGTGTCCCCCACTTTGCTTACCACCTGCCTTCTCCCCACAGCCACCCCATGGAGAGCCCCCAACAAGATCGACCTCTATGACGTGCGTAGGCGGCCCTGGTAAGGGGGTGTTGGTGGGGGGTGGGGGGCGTCCCTTCACCAGCCCTCCCGGCCCAGGAGCAGCCAGCTCCCTCCCCTTCTCATTTCACACATGGTTGGTGTTGGCAAGCGGACACAGTAACAGAGGCATCCGAGCTGCAGCTCACGGCTTCCACTCCCCTCCCCTCTTCCTGAGAAGGCAGAGTGGGATGGAGAGATAAATCCTTGGATACAGATCAAGCATGGAGCGACGCCCCTCACCCTGCTCCCTGCTGCAGCCGCGGCTGACGGCGCTCAGTCCCAGCCAGCATTCCCGTCCAAACGGGAAAACAACTGGCTCTCAGAAACTGTGAGCTGGGAGGATGGTGACAGAAGTGGGCAGGCTGCACCCGACTGTGGCTAAGCGATAGCTGCAAGCAGCCCTCGGCCGCACACGGAGTGAGCCAGGGTTGAATTGGGCTTGGATGTAGTGGTCACCTTGGTAGAGCTGGATAATGGTTGAACTTGGTGATCTTGGAGGTCTTTTCCAACCATGGTGATTCTGTGAATCACTTCCCCAAGCCCATGTAGACCGCCCTTGCTGTCATCCTGCCCATGGGGCTGGGGGAGTTACCACCCTGTCCTGCCTGTGGTTGCTGCCTAAAAACGCAGGCAGGGAGAGGAAAGTAGGTTCAGGTCTCTGCCATGTGCCCTGTATACCAGGGGAGCATCCCCTGCGTGGCCCCCTGTCCGCACCGGGATCTGTCCGCTCTCCTTGTCAGAAAATCAGTGGCCCTTCTACTATGGTTAATTTGATTGCTCCACATTAATTATTAACTGTTCTCTGTCAAGGCGGCCCTGTGAGTTACTGGTGGATAGGGACTGACAGGCTGTTTCAGGGGGGCTGCTGATGTGCATGGGCACTACCAAGCCCAGCCTGCCCAGCTCCCTGTCCACTAACCAGGCTGGTCACCTACTTGCCCACCCAGCCATGGAGGAGCAGCAGCACCCTTTGTGCTGGACAGCAACACAACCCCAGGGACACCCCATTGGGGTCCTCTCCTGCCCCCGTGCCAGGGTCTGGTGCAGCACATGGCCCTCACCATCCCTGTCAGGGGCCACATCCTGCCTGCAGCCTCAGCGTGGCCACTGATGCCACTGACCTGCCTTCTCCTCCCTTGAAGAATGGCACCATTAACCACAGACTTCCACCGAGCCCGGAGTATTCATCTCAGCGGGGCAGCCGGAGATGGATGCACTGCCACAACCCATTACAGGCAGCATCTTGGTTGGGCTCAGCACCATTCCATGCCGGCAGCCCGGCCCTGGGGAGTGGGGCAGGCACTGAGCCCTCCAGGAAGCCTGGCAGCTACCTGCCCGTCCTGCACCCCACCATGGGCAGGGTGTGTTGAGGGGTGTGGCACCTGCGCCAAGGTGGCCCTGTGTGCCAGCATCCCTTATCCCACATCCCGCCCGGGTAATTGCCTGTGATTAGGGGACACCAGGACCTGGGATTAGCAATCAGAGCCTGCCCCTTGCCCAGTCCTCCCCAGTAACAGTGACTAATTGATACTAATAACACACTAATTAATTTGCATCAGGCTTGATCCTGATCACGCCAATAATAATGAAACTCCCTTGGACTTCAGCCAGGGATCAGGCCCTGGGCAGTGGGATGAGGAGTCTGGGCCATCGCCGGGACGGGTGCTCAGTGCTCTGCTGGCTCTGTCCCCCGCAGGATAGCATAGCAGGGCCGGGAGCAGGAATGAGCACTTTAAAGGGCGAGGAAGGGTTCCCTAATTGTTTTCAGGGGGGGAAGATTTACACAGTATTATTGTTTTTCCTCCTCATAGCTAAAAATAACCTCATCAGCCTGGCCTTTGAAGCCACCAGGGGGGTAAATAGCATCTTAATATGAATGTGTGTGTCAGCATAATCAGAGCGCTGAAAAGGGCCTGCGATGATGAAAGACTTTAGCATTTAGAGCTCATTAGGCTGATACGGTACCGAGTGTCGGGTCGCTGGCGATCTGCTGTGCCGTGCCGCGCCGCATCCTCATCTCTGCTCACCCGCTGCTGCCTCGTCCCTGCTCCTCACTGTGGCGTCACTGCAGCCCTCCTGTCACGGCTCACTGGCCACCCAAGATCTTGGACTTCACCCAGCAGGGTCAGGGGCTCCCCCAAGATGTGTCGACCCCACTGACCCGCACCTCTGCACCCTACAGGTACATCCAAGGTGCCTCATCCCCGAAGGACATGGTCATCATCGTGGATGTGTGAGTAAATGGGTGGGGGCTGTGGCCAGGCTGAGCTGGGCCAAGGCAGTGGCACAGCTCGCTGGGGTGGCCACAGGGAAGCTGTGTGGGATGGTGCTGGCAGGGAGCCCTGTGCCCTCACGCTGCCAAGCCCCCAGCACCCTTCTCCCTGACAGGAGCGGCAGTGTGAGCGGCCTCACCCTCAAGCTGATGAAGACCTCGGTCTATGAGATGCTAGACACCCTCTCGGATGACGACTATGTCAATGTGGCCTCGGTGAGTGCCGTGGAGTGGGCGGCAGAGCTGAAGGGCAGCTCCCGGTTCCCCACCACAGGAGCCTTTTGACCCCAGACCCACCTGGCAAGATCTCTGCAGAGCAAGAAATGCCTTTTTTTTTTCTGTCTTCTTAACCACATCCCAGCGTATAAGCAGGGAAATGCTGCTCAGGGCTCGACTCTACATGGTGATGAACAAAAGCAGCCCCCATCACGAGGTGTTTGACAGAGATGTTCCTGGGGTGATCTCAACCAGCCACCTCCTGTCTGTCACCAGCTAGTGACATCATGCCCCTGGTGGCATTGCCATGAGCCCGTGACCTCACGTAGCACAGCGGCCGTGCCACTGCATCTGCGCATCTCTGGGCACTCAGCCCATACTGGCCCTCCCCTGTCTGGCCACAAGCACGCCGGCACTAATTAACGTGTCTGGCCTGGCTCCGTTAGCTGGATCGCTGCTCCCCTAATGAATGGGCTCTATTGCCAGCAAATGAAGCCGTAAGCGAGAGGCAGCACCTGCTCCCGCTGCCAGCACAGCATGGTGCGGCACGGCACGGCACGCCTGCTTGCACAAGTCCTGCAGAAGCGGAGGGTGGAGGTGAGCCCTGCGCTGGCGGCACCCGCTGCTGGTGCCGATGCTGGGTGGCTCAGGGCAGGATTTGGCCCGAGCTAAGCCCCAGTCTCAGCAGCGGCCATCGCTGGGACATGGGACACAGGGCACTCCGACCAATTCCTCTCCATGGGAGCTGAGCGTGGCGAGTGGTTCGTGTCTACTGGGAGCTGATACCATTCCCTTTCTGCAACCCACCCCCCTCCTTTTCACCTCCCAGTTCAATGAGAAGGCGAAGCCGGTGTCATGCTTCAAGCACCTGGTGCAGGCCAACATCCGGAACAAGAAGGTCTTCAAGGAGGACGTGCAGGGGATGGTGGCCAAGGGCACGACCGACTACAAGGCTGGCTTTGAGTATGCCTTCGATCAGCTGCAGAACGTGAGCTGGGGGCTGGGCTGCGGGCTGGGGCGGGCAGAGTGCACCCGTGGGTGCTGAGGGTGATGGGAGAGCTCCGAGCACCCAGCTACTGCCCCATACCTGGGACTTCAGCATGCAGAGGGCTCCTTGACCTCCCATGCAATGCTCGGGGGCTCATCCCATCCCCCGGCAGACTGAAACCAAGGATTTACTGGAACTGCTGCCCCTTGGGGTCATTAAAATTTAGCAGGGCTAGGCAGAGGGGTCCAGATCCAACCAGATATCCAGATAGAGGCAAAATAAAGATGAATAGTACTATCAGGTGCTGAGTGGCGATAGCCGCCAGATCATTTCCAAGCAGACAGCATCCCTCCTCCTGCTTGTTCACCCTGGCCACCCTCACCCTGGAAAAACAGGCTGGGGAAAGAGATGGGTCAGGGCCAGCCCTCCTGGCCATGTCCAGCCCAGCGCCACTCACTCTGGGTCCAACCTCAGGCACCTACTCTGCCCTACAGTCCAACATCACACGTGCCAACTGCAACAAGATGATCATGATGTTCACGGACGGCGGCGAGGACCGTGTGCAGGATGTCTTTGAGAAGTACAACTGGCCCAATAAGACGGTGAGGGGTTGTGGGGCTGTGTGCTAGGCTGGGGCTGCTCACCAGGGAGGGATATGGCTGTTGCAGCTGCATTGCCAGCTTCCACCTCATTTGCCTCATCACCATCCTCACTCCCCAACATCCTGCTCCTGCACCAAGCTACTGCCCTGGTAATGGGATGGCTGACACACCAGTGCCATTTATAGCTGGCTTCCATCTTGACATGCGAGAGGCGTGGTGCCAATCACCTTGCAGGCTGCTGTGGAGGGAATGGGGCTGGTGGACTCTGTAAAAGGCAGCCCAGGGGAAGCACACCCCAAGCATTGGGACAGGACTTCTGGTAGGAAGTAGGATCCCCATTGCCGCTCAGGAACTGGAGATGGATGGGGTGGGGGGTTCTAGTCCATGCAGGACCCTCGAAGAGCACAGAACCCTCTGGGTGCAGTGACACCCCAGTGCAAGGACCCCTGAAGTGTGTGACTTGGGCCAACACAGTGATGCTCGGGGACAGGACTGGCTAGGGCTGGCTGAGGAGACGGGAGGCTCCCTTGCTGCCAGCGCAAACAGCATTTGCAGGACCCTTCTTCTACCCACCTGCACTTGGCCGTGGGCAGCAGGGTCTGTGTGCCACACTGTCCTCAGGGAGGGTGGCGTCACCACCACACTCTGCCTCAGGTGCGAGTCTTCACCTTCTCCGTCGGGCAGCACAACTACGATGTGACCCCGCTGCAGTGGATGGCCTGCGCCAACAAAGGTGAGCGGGGCTGGCACCCAGCAAGCATGGGAGGCTGCAGGGTGCAGGGCTCACCCCTCACCCAGCAGCTGGCACTGGTGCTCCGCTGCATGTCACTGCCAGCAAGGTGCTGACTGCAACCCTGGAGGACTGGGCAGCAGGACAGCCAGACTGCTGGACAGGCAGACAGGTGGCTCTCCAGCTGCCTTTCTCTTTCTTTTCCAAGGTTACTACTTTGAAATACCTTCCATCGGTGCCATCCGCATCAACACGCAGGTACGGCAAGGTGCCGGCAGGCAAGGTGCTGGCAGGCAGGGTGCTGGCAGGCAGGCAGCAGCAGGCAGAGCTGCCCCCTGGGGTGCCCTGCCTGGGGATGTGCCCATGCAGCTCCACTGCAGAGGGTCCAAAGGCTGGCACGGAGCGTGGCAGCAAGCTGGGGAGTTAAGCCCATGGCCAGGCCTCATGCTATTGAAATAAGTAATTCATCTTCTGCAGTTCCCCACAGACCTGCTGCCTTTTCAGTGACTAATTGTGAAACATCAGATGTTAATCAGCATAGAGCAGAACAGCAGAGCTAAGCGCATGCAGGGAGCGAGTGCAGGCAGGGCCAACCCCAGCAGCACCCGGTTTGGCAGATGGGCGTGCCCACCCCACACCCTGTCCCACTGCTCATTTTCTGCCCCTTTTCTTCATCAGATGTACACAACGTGCCAGGGAGGGCTGGTGATGGGGGTCCTGATCAGGGCAGCCCCTTGGGGCAGGGCTGGCGCTGTGGCAGAGGGACTGTCCCCTTACCCAGAGGTCTGACTTGGCAAGGTGAGCCAGGATAAGGCAAATTTGCCCTGGGAGAAGATCCTAAAAGGCCAGCGGTGGCAGCCAGGGAGGCAGCAGTGATGTGGTCCAGATGTGACGGAGCCAGCCCAGCCCCGGGGACGGCTGAGAGCTGGGGGGCTCTGACTGGTGCTGCGGTAGGCCCTGGGGCATTCCTGGAGACACGGGCTGTCACCAGGTTGAAGCAGGGAGACATCTGGCTCACATGTCATGTTTTCCCCTGCACTGTGTCTCTGCAGGAGTACCTGGATGTGCTGGGCAGACCCATGGTCCTGGCCGGGAACCGAGCCAAACAGGTTCAGTGGACCAACGTCTACCAGGATGCCTTGGTAACGACCCCCAGCTGCAAGTGCGGGTGGGAACACCAGCCCTAGGGCCCTGCACAGCACACACTCCCACCTCCTTACTGGGGGGTTGGAACACCTATGTACTGCCCACCACCAGCTCTGAGTCCTGGGACTGATGAGAAGCCACAGGACTCCATTCTGTGATTGTGCAGGGGTTGGGCCTGGTGGTGACGGGCACGCTGCCGGTGTTCAACCTGACGGAGGACAGCAGTGACAGGAAGGTAGGAGACTGGCTGCCACCACCCTGGCTGCACCAAGACCCTCATTGTGGGACTGTGGTGGAATGGGGAGGGTGCCCTGATGCTGGGTGCATGGCTGCAGATGGGGGGCACTGACACGTCAGGGATTGTGCCTGCTCTGCACCCCATCTCTGGAGTGAGTGCCATCCCCAGGACCCGAAATGACCTTGGTTAACTCTCCCAGTTCAATGGGGACAGCTACCAGCTGCAAGTCTCTGGGGGGTGCTGTGTCCCATGGAGAGCTTCTGGGGGGCTGGCACATCCCTGTGCCCCTACTGTGTCTGGATCTGATGCACATGTCCCAGGAGGGAGAAGGGGTCCATCCACCTGTTCTCCTATCCCCGTGCTGATAGTGGCAGGTGGCCGCCCTGCTCCCACCTGCCCTCCCACCCTGCACTTCCTTCCAGAACCAGCTCATCCTGGGTGTGATGGGGATCGACGTGGCTCTCAACGACATCAAGAGGCTGACGCCGCGATACAACGTGAGTCGGGGCCCCTTCCCCTGTCCCTGCCCTGTGCTGCCCAAGCCTGCCTTGGGACCCTGCTGCGGGGAGCCCTGTGCTGTGCCCCCCAGCACTCCTTAGCACCCCCAGAAGCCTCGATCGCAGGCAAGTGGGCAGGGATCAGACCTGGGTGATGTTCTTGGACCCTGAGCAGAACCGAAACCCTTGCAGGATCAGTGAGGAGTAAATGTCACCAGCCTGGGGAAAGGGGCAGGGGGCAAAATCCAGAGCCCGAGTGAGAGATGCTGTCAGCCTGAGAATAGAAATAGATGGATAGAAAAGGCTGAGCCCCAGGGGTGGCATGAGGCAAGCTCTGCCTGCAGAGGTGATCGCACTGGCACAGCACAGCACGGCACAGCACACTGCAGAGCCGCCTGGCTGGCCTTATCCCTCCTCCTGTCCTCCCACAGCTGGGGGCAAACGGTTATGTCTTCGCCATCGACCTGAACGGCTACGTCCTGCTGCACCCCAACCTGCAGCCCCAGGTGAGGAGGGGCCATTGGGGTGGCAGCAGTGGGGGTTAGTGGGACATGTGGCTTCCTAGGATCATTGGGAGCTAGTTGTGGGAATTGTGATAAGGTTGTCTGGACTCTGGTGGCTGTGGGAGCCCTCAGCCCTTCCCTGGGTCTCCCTTTTTGCCTGCAGATCATCAATTTCCGTGAGCCAGTGACACTGGATTTCTTGGATGCTGAGCTGGAGGATGAGAACAAGGAGGAGGTGGGCAGACCTGGGGGCAGCTTTTGGGGTACAGGCTGACCCCCCCGATCTGCACTGTCAAGGGCACTCAACCCCTCCAGACTGCCCTGGGGAGCACCTCACTCTGAGGGCCCCGGCAGAGCTCCCATGGGGCCACGGTGGGGACGGGAGCTGGGTCACTGTCTCCTGGGTGTCAGCATGATGATCCCTACTGCAGGCTGCTCACCCCTGCACCCCATGGGTCCCCAGTGCCACCCTACTGGGATGGATGCCCACAGGCACATGATCAGGCTCTGTGGCCCTCAGTCACCTCCTCCGTGTCCCCCAGATCCGGAGAAGCATGATTGATGGGAACAACGGACAGAGGTTCATCAAGACCCTCATCAAGTCCCTGGACGAGGTAACACTGCCAGGGAAGGGGGTCACGGCCAAAGCTGTCGCAGTGCTGAGTGCCCAGCACCGGCCGCGGGAAGTGAGGGGCTGTGTCTGGCACCGGACTTGGAGCCGGGGTCTCGTGTCACCACGCCGGCAGGGTCCTGCACCACGGAGGCCTGACCGGCTCCCTCTGACCCGCAGCAATACATCGACGAGGTGTTCAGGACCTACACATGGGCTCCCATCAAAAGCACCAACTACAGGTGAGCAGCACTGCCAGCATACCCACACTCACCCAGCATTGGTCGAGCCCACACCAGCACCCTGCTGTGGTCTTGTGCCTGCTGCTCAGGAGAGTCCCAAGGCTACCAGGAACATGTCCCATGGGGTGCGGGGTTGCAAAGGTGCTGTCGTATCATTGCACACAGACAGTGATGCTCTAGAGGGTACTCCCAGAAGCGCTGCCCACCAATATCTGGCACTGATGAGCTGGGCTGTGGGCTCAGGACAGGCTGCGGGGCTGATGCGTGAGGTGCCGGGCAAGGGACACCCCTGTCACCGCCTGTCTGCACAGCCCTGCTTTCTACCTGCTCCAGCATGGGTGGCAGTGACGTGTGCCCACACAGCAGCACCGGCAGGGTCTTCAGAGGCAGAGGAGAGCAAGTTCCCCTCTGCATTCATTGCCCGATTTGCACCATTTTGGACCAGCAGATGTGGAAAAAGACCCTGGCATCGTCATATCCATTCTGTCCAACTCATGCTGCCTTCATCTGGAGAACAGCCAGCCAGTGTACCCTCCTTCTTGCCACCCAGCTCAGGAGGGGCTGGCAAGAATCACAGCCACCTCCCAGCACTGCCAGGTGTTCTCCTGGGCAGCCCTGGTCCTGTCCCCCACAGTGTCATCCCTCCAGATAGAACCAGCACTGTCGAGAAGGGAACAATGACAGAGGGTGACACAGCTGTGGCTGGGACTGCAGGTCGATCTGTAGGATGAAAGGTGCAGCTGGGGGCCCTGCAGTCCCGTGGCTCTGCATCATGGCAGCGATGTTCCCCAGGATTCCCTGGGACACTATCAGCACAGGGTGCCAGCGGCAACAAGAAGAAAAATGTTACCACCTTTCTCTTGGCATCTATGGTTTGAGGTGACACCATCTTCCTGCCCTCCGTGCTGGGGTGCTGCCACCTCTGCCATGCTTGCTGGGGTGCCCAGTCTGTGCTACCAGGCACAGCTGGAAAGGTGTCTCGGGTACAGATGTGACATGCAGTGAGAGTTGGGAATGTGGCCATCACCCACCAGTGCTCACTTGTCCTGGGCAGCAGCTGGCACAAGCACTGTCACTGAAGACCGCCAGCCGCTGCAGCCATCACCCAAGGAGCCCATCTCGCTTTGGCAGCGTGTCCCGTGGGTTCAGCAGCCCCAGCACCAACTCCTGCTGCCTTCTTTCCCACCCCCATCCTGCACCCTGCATGACAGCCTTGTCACTGGTGGGTCCCTCTGCTTTCTGCCTCACCAGTAGCTGGTGCCTGTATAACGGTTGTCTTCAGTCTCTCCTTGCTGGGAAGGTTTTGTCTCTCCTTTCAAGGGCTGTACCTCTTCCCACCTTCCTCCTTTATGGGGATGTCGTGTCCTTCTTCCACGTGCATCTGCCTTGGTTCCCATGTGTCCTGCCCATCTCAGTCCTGGCAGGATAAGTTTGCCATGTCCTATACTTGGATGTGCTGCCGAGGGGGCCCCACAATGACACTAGGTGGTCTGTGGATGACCCTGGGTGCTCTGGGGATAAACCCGGGTGCCACCAGGACAGCCATGTGTAACTCGGGATGACCCTGGGTGCTCTATGAAAGAACCTGGGTGCCCCAGCATGGCAGTAGGTGTGCTGGGGATGACCCTGGGTGACAGCATAGTGGCCCTGCATGCTCCAAAGGTGGTGCTGGCTGCCCCAGGATGACCTTAGGTGCTCCAAGGATGGCCCTGGGTGGTTTGGGGATGACCCTAGGTGCCATTGGCATGACCCTGAATGCTCTGGAGATGATCTTGGATGCTCTAGAATGACTCTGGGTGCTCTGGGGATGACTCTGGATGCCCCCGCATGACCCTGGTTGCCCCCAGGCCACCACTGGATGCTGTCCCTGGAGAGAAGGAGCATCAGGCTGTACAGGAGGCCAGCAAGGCTGCTGCCTGCCATCACCTGGGGCCGGGTTCTGCTAGGTGTGCCAGCCAGGGCCTGAGGGCCGGCCAAGGGCCCTGGGTGGATGTAAAGCCTTACGCTGCCTGTCTGCTCTCCCCCTTTGCAGCCTGGGGCTGGTTCTGCCCCCCTACAGCACCTACTACATCCAGGCCAACCTCAGCGACCAGATCCTGCAAGTGAAGTGTAAGTAGCCCCTGGCTTTCCCGGCTGCTCTCTCGCACTCCCGCTCACCCTCGCACCGGCCCACGGCTGTCGGGGAGGAGAAACACGACGCAAAAACTTGAGGAAAGAGATAGGGATTGCTATAAGAGGCAAAAAAAAAAAAAAAAAAAAAAAAAAAAAAAAAAAA
>VWZK01015373.1:31829-48655 GCA_013396935.1 Baryphthengus martii | reverse complement strand
GTCCCCCCCCAGCCCCCCTGCTTGCCCATCTCCCTGCCCGTTTGCCACGCCGAACCTGCAAACCGCCACTGACTCGCCCTTCCTCCCTCCTCCTCCTCCTCTCCTCCAGTTCCCCCTTTATTTGAAAGCAACATGTCTTGTTCTGTCCATGAGAGCTTTGTTACGACAATCCCNAAAAAAAAAAAAAAAAAAAGAGAGAAAAAGTTAAAAGTAAGAGAGATGTGAGTCAAGGTGAACACAGAGAGGGAAAGTGAGCTGCCTGCCTGGGATGCCCCCGGGGTGCCAGGGTCTGGTCCGTATGCTTCGCACCCCAAAGCCCCAGGCCCAGGCTGCAGGCAGGCGCTGCCAGCGCAGGCAGGGGCTGCGCTGCTGCCCGCTCGCCTCCCAGGGACGAGGGATGATGCTGTAGCAGCCAGTTAATTTGCGAGCCTGGGAAAGTTTGCATGGATCTTTTTAATTTCCTTTGGTTTATTACGATTCTTTGGTTTCGGTTTAAGTCATTTCTTCTTTTTATGAGTTCAGTTTCCGTTGGTTTTGATTTTCATTTGGAATTAATCTGTGTACGTGTGTGTTAGCCTGGCCCCCCCCTTTCTCTCTCTTTCTCTCTCCCCTGATCCCCGAGCCTTTTTCCCACCACAGGTCCACGCTGCTCCCAGGGACCCTCTCCCATGTGGGAGAACTGTACCCTTCCCCTCTCCTCTCCAGATTCTCCCATTTCTCCCCTTCGGCCGCCCCGGTGGCTGGACCCCAGATCCGACCCCTGCCGCCCCCTTCATCCATCGGCAGGAGCCCCGCGTCCCATGGGGACAAGGCCAGGCTGTCCCCGTCCCCGGGAGGGGGGATCCCCGTAGCCTTCCCGGCTCTGCCCGCCATGCCGTGCTGTGCATGCCCCCTGACTCAGTGAGGACATTTTGATATCAAGACTGTTGCAAGTGTTTGCTACTGACTCTCATTTTCCTTTGGAGTATTGAATATATAAATATATATATTTCTCTAGTTATATCTTTGCATTTTTTTTTTTATTCTTATTTCACCATGGCCTTTTCTTTTCCTTTTGTTACTGGGTTGTTTTTGTTTTTTTTTCTCATGTCGTTTTTTGCAAGAGGTTTCCTTTTGGTATGATTATGATACACAATATTTTTATTCAAACGGCGATTGAATAAAATATTGTTTGTGCCCCCCTTCCCCCTTTCCACCCAACCCCNCCCTCCCCGCGCATCACTCCCAAACCCAGTTCGATATCGTTCAAGAGCTGATCTCGTATGAAATTCTGCCGTTTTCGATCCACAAGGTTTTTTGTAGCTAGTTCGGTACCCTGCTCTTCCTCCCTCCCCTCCTCTTCTTGCTCCTCTCCCCTCGCTCGCCTCCTCTGGCTCCTTCTCCCCCTGTCCCAGATCCTCCGCTTCCTTCTCCCCAAGACAACTCAACCTGAAAGGGATAGGGCTGTGCGGGGAGTGGGGGGCTGCAGGGTGGGCACCCAAACGTGACGGGGACAGAGAGCGGATGGGAGACCCAGTCCTCTGCTGGCATCATCCTCTGGGGACAGGCTTTTTTGGGGAAGCCCCCCAAGCAGAAACCCTCAGCGGAGGTGGGGATGGGACCACCCCGGGGCGATGCCACCCTGCTGCGCAGGGCACGGTGAGTCAGGGGATGTGGGGTGGCCGAGCTCCGGGGTGCCGCGCTGCCTGCCCCCACAGCTGCTCAGTGGCTGTCCCCACTGCCCCGGGGCCTAGCATGAAGCCTTTGGCAGCCGCAACGTCCCAGAGCCATCCGTGCCCGCTGGCAACAGCCAAGTTTGAGCCCAAAGTCCCACTAAGGCAGGCAGGGGCTGCTGGGGCTGGTACTTCCCCTGCAGTGGAGCAGAAAATTGCCCATGCCATCCAGGGCAGGATTTGGCCCATGTTCCTGTGATGCCTGGCCGCTCGCTGGAGCAGAAGGGGCCCACAGCTCCCACGGAGCCCCACAGTGGACCAGGGGAGGCCCTGGCATGCACGGTCCCTGGGGGACCCGCCGCCACGCTCCTTCCCGCACGGCACCTCGCACGTGGTGCCCACCGACCGCACCCGCTCCCTGGCATTTGTGGGAGGACGGCTGCGGGGGCATGGCAGCGCAGGGAGGGATGGGGGAGAGAGGGACAGTGGGCAGGACAGTGGGGAGGTAGAAATGTCAACCTCAGCCCTGTCCTATCAGCTTTGAGTTGCCTCCTCCCGGCGTCCCTGTGATGGCAATGCTGATGGACCAAGTACGAGTGTTTTGTACTCCTCTCCTCCTCCTCTTCCTCCTCTTCCTCTCATCGGCTTGTATCCAGCCCCTGCCTATAGCCCTCGAAGAGCAACAGTCCAACCTCTGGCTGTGCTGTGCAATGCACTGGGGGCCAGCAGGAGGGTGAGGGGGTGGTGGTGCCCACCATGGGGGGCTGGCAGCCCTGGGATGTCCTGCAGCACCCCCAACACACACCCCCTAACCTGACTCGCTCCTGCAAGCTGAACCTCGCATCTGCCGCCCCTCTGCCAGGGGGTTCCCTAAGAGGCACCCCAAGTGCTGCTGTGCTGAGACCCCTCACCTTAAAACAAAGCAAGGTGCCGGGCTGGCGGGCAAGTGTGGGCCCCTGTTCCTGTTGGGGTCTCACCGCCCCGGAGAGGGAGGGGGTCACCAGTGCCCGGTGGCACATTGCACAGCACTTTGCTGGGTGAGGAGCCTCTGGTTGGACTGTCCTCAGCAAGGTTCCCTGTTTGGCCATGTCGATGCCTGAAAACTCCTTTTTGGTTTTTTTTTTCTCCTGACAACTGAGTGTTTTGGTGATCCTCCTCTGGCCAGGAGCGAAGCATGCAGTTCCCTGCCCTCGCCCACCACCACCACCCTCCCCTCAAGAGAGAGATGCCCCCACGCCCTCCCAAACATGCATATATATACATATGCGCGCATATATATATGTGTGTGTGTGTCTCTTTGTGTTCCTGCGTACGCGCCACCGGCCACGCGTACGCAATCGCCCGCCTTCAGCCCGCAACCAAGCAAATTTGAGCCAAGATGGGCAAACCTCTCCCAATTTGGCTGTAACTTTCCTTCCTGTGTGGTGCCAGCGACAGCAGAACGGCCTTTTCCTTCCTCTCTTGTTACCAAGAGCAGCAAATGCCTTTTTTTTGTTGTTGTTGTTCCCTCCCCTCTCTCTCTCTGTCCGTTTCCCTCCTGGCCCCCGGCGCCCCCGTCCCCGCTCCCCGCCGGATAACCTTCCCTTTCTGTTGCAGATTTTGAATACCTGCTGCCCAACAGCTTTGAGTCGGAGGGACATGTGTTCATTGCTCCCAGGTAGCTTTGCGTGTGCGCTTGCCGAGGTGTGCATCCGCCCCGGCCCCGCTGCCGAACCCCCCCCATCGCCCCCCCATCCTCGCCTCATCGTGCCTCGTCCCCCCTTCCCCGTCCCCTGTTGCTGTGTGTGTCATGTGCCCGCTCGGCCGAGGGGAACAGCTGCCGGGACCCCGGCCCCGCTCTGCCACCCAGTTGCATCCAGCACGGTATATATGCACCCGTCACAGCCCAACCTCTGCGCGTGCATATATAGGTATAGTTTCTGAAAATGCACCCACTGAGCGAGGGGCCGGTGGTGGCATCATACAGTCGTGCTGGCTACTAGGGGATAGGGAGATGGAAGGGCTCATGTTTGTGATGCCTGGAGGGTTTTGGGAGGCTTCCAGCCACAGGCTGCAGACAGGGGCATGAGGCCAGTGTAGTGGCCCCTGGACAGACAGACATGTGCCCTCCCCTGGGGTGTGCCACTCAGTCTTGACGTGTGCCCTCCCCTGGGGTGTGCCGCTCAGTCTTGTCAGCTAACTAGGACAAAGGGCCGTCCCTCAGGTGTCCAGGGAGTATTCAGAGACCCCCATGGCTCTGCCAGTACCTTGCACTTCCCACCACTGACCAGCTCTAATTAGCATTGCCAGCTAATAACTTCTAGACTTACACATCATTATAGCAGCCAAACACCCCCTCTAGGAGATGCTTTATCATTGCAGCTCCTAGTGGTCCTGCAACAGGTCAAGGCTACACGGCAGCCGCCAGTGCCACCTGCCCTCTCTGCCTACAGCAGCCACCATTCACTTACACTAATTCTGGGTAAACCAGCCCAAAATGTCCAGTTACCATACAGTCCTGGATTTTCAGGAGGAACTTGGTCCATGGGTGATGCACAGGGCACTGGGAATGAGGTCTGGGAAATGTGGGAGACAAAGCAAAGTACCAATGAGAAACCACAAAACCCTGTTATTATAAACTTGGCCCATAGCTATGGTAAGGGGATAGGTTTGGAGGTGATGTCCGAGCCTGAGGCCCATGGAGTGGGTCTGTCCTTTGACTGCTCACTGACTGCCCACTCAGGCTGCAGTGTTGAGGTCAGTGCCCTGCATGGCACTGCACAGCCGGTGCAACCGGAGAGAAAAGTGGGGTTTGAAAATCAAGACAAGTCTTTCAGTGTCCCCCAGTGCAGCTCTGTGAGCACCCTACCTGTGGTGGGTGCCAGCCTGGGGTGAGTGGGTGGCAGAGAGGAGCCACATGCCCAGGGACAGGGCCCGGCACTCAGGGCGACTGTATGATCTGCCGTCGGCACTGCCGTGCCCACAGGCCACTGGAAATTTTCAGAAACCGTATATCTCCCGTCCCTCGTGGGTGTGTGAGTACCTGTATCTGTGCCTGTCGGTGTAGATATTTAGGTGGCTGCTCCCCCCGAGCAGGGGTTTGGGGGCCAGGACGGGCTGGCCAGGGTGCCCCAGCTGTATCAGCTGCCCTGTGGGCACGCTCCCTGCCACCCTCCATGCTGGCATTTGTCCTCTTAAAGAGGTTTTTGGCAGAATCAGGACCTCGACAGAGGGGACGTGAGGGGGGGGAGCCCTGAGCCCCCGGCACTGGCCACAGCCGCACTGCTGAGGCTGGGAGGCTCTTGGCACGCCAGGGTGGCGCTAACCTACGATGTTCAGCTACAACCTGCTGGTGACCCACGGGATCACGGCTGTTCCCACCATCGGCGGGGCTGGGGCTCTGCACTCAGGGTGGACCCAGACTGGCGTGGGGACTCAGCACCCCCTCAGTGCCCACCCCAGGAGGGGCTCAGGGCCAGCAATGCCCACAGGCAAGCACCCGCCTCCAGCAGCTGGGTGTCACCAGCACCTAGCTGTCTGCGTGTAGGGTGCAGACACGGCTGCCAAGTGCCTGCGTGGTGCTGCCGGCACAGCCACGACAGCTCCCGAGCCAAACCCTGGCTCCTACCTGCAGCAGAGCCCCCACTCCTCAGGGTGCCACTGGGGCAGGGCAGGATGGGCACAGCAGCACCCGCCTGGCCCCGCAGGTAAGTACGGTGGCAGAGGTGCCCAGTCTCACCAGTAGCCCCACTGGTATGGGGAGAGATGGGCTCAGGGTTGTACCACTCTGGGCAAACTGGGATCCATGAAACGTGGCCCTGGCAGAGGTGACGGCACCTCGGTGCCTGTGGCCGTGATGGACCCAGTGGCCAGCGTGATGGCCTAACTGGCAACGTGGCAGGCAGCAGAGTGCTGGGTGCTGGGCAGTCTGCAGAGATGCCCATAAGCCGGCTGCCCCGCAGGGGTGACACAGGAGCGGTGGCACATCACCACTGTCATGTCCCCTGGCAAGCCCAGATGCTGGCAGCATGGCCAGCGCCCACCTCGCCATCCCCGGGAGAGAACTGATCTTGCCTTTTCTGTCCTCGCAAACAACAAACCTTGTCCCCCAAACCCCAGAGAGTATTGCAAAGACCTCGACTTGTCGGATAACAACACCGAGTTCCTGGAGAACTTTATTGCCCTCATGGAAAAGGTGACCCCAGACTCCAAGCAATGTGAGTAGCTGGGAACAATGGGTGGAGGGGCTGGTGGGGAGGACTGGGGGAACAGGGGTGCAGTGGGAGAGGGGACAGGACATGAGCAGTACTGGGGTTGGAGTCCTGGGAGCTGCTTCAGGTGCCAGGGCAGGATAGGGGGGCACAGGTGGTCCCCACAGAGCCAACCCTCACCTCCTCCTCCTGCTCTCCATCTTCCTCTGAAGGTGACAACTTCCTCCTGCACAACCTCATTCTGGACACGGGCATCACGCAGCAGCTAGTGGAACGGGTTTGGAAGGACCAGGACCTCAACACGTAGGTGGAGGCAAGGTGGCCCAGGATGGGCAGTGCTGGCTGGGACGAAGGGGCACTGGGACTCAAGCAAAGCAAACCCCACTGATGTCCAGTGGGCCCGGCCCCTCTCCTTGCAGGTACAGCCTCTTGGCCGTCTTCGCAGCCACTGACGGAGGCATCACCCGTGTCTTCCCTAACAAGTGAGTGTCCGGGGAGGGGGGTGCACGTCCAGCCCTGTGCCATGACAAGTCTACTCCCACGGGTTCACCTCTGGTGGGACCACAGCCCGGTGGTAGTCATGCCCATGGCTGCTCACCTCCAGGGCTGCGGATGACTGGGAGGAGGAACCAGAGCCCTTCAACGCCAGCTTCTACCGGAGGAGCCTAGACAACAAGGGCTACATCTTCAAGCCGCCCTATCGAGACGGTAGGTGCTGGCTCAGGGTGGCGGGGAGTGGCATAGGCTGCTGCTGGCCCTGCATGTCCCCTGTTGTCATCCCTGCCCTCCACAGCTGGCTACCGGGCACTGGACCTGGAGAACAACACTATAGGGATCTTGGTGAGCACTGCCGTGGAGCTCAGCATCGGGGGCAAGACTCTAAAGCCAGCAGGTATTCAGGGGGCTGGGCACCCCACCGCCAGGCTGGGGGGTCCCCATCGTCCCCCCACGCCAGGGCTCACCCCATCTCCCCGCTGTCCCAGTGGTTGGAGTGAAGCTGGACCTGGAGGCCTGGGCTGAGAAATTCAAAGTGCTAGCAAGCAACCGGACAGACCGCGACCAGCTGGGTGCTCGCCGGGTACGTTCCCCATCCTGGGCTCCCATGGTGCTAGTACAGCATGGGCATGGGGACAGGGACAGGGAGGGAGCTCTGCTTGCTGAGGACATGGCTGTGGCTCCACTGGGCTTGTACCACCCACAGTCCTGCCTGTCACCCTGTTCGGGGCACCCTGGGGACGTCACCCTGCATGTCCCCTCCTAGCCAGGAGGACAGTGCTGGGGTGGGGAAGATGGTCCTGCTAACCTGTGCCTCTGCCCTGGTTTCGGTTGACAGTGCGACCCCTCGACCAGCTGTGAGATGGACTGTGAGGCCAACAACAAGGTGAGTGGTGGGCAGGGCTGGAGGCAGTGGGGGACAGCAGGCAGGGGGTTGGGTGGTAGGTAGGGTGGCTGGTAGGGCTCTGCGTCCCCTGCCCGCCTTGCCCGTGCTGTCCAGGTGAACTCGCCCACCCTGTCCCCCTGCTGCTGCCAGGGCTGAGCCCTGAGTCCCAGGGGTTGCCTCTTGGACCTTTCCAGAGGGAGCTGTTAAACCCCTGAGGGTGGGTGGTGATTCCTGCTCCCTGCACCCAGCGCCGGTGCTCCTGGCACCAAGATGCTCCTGAGCAGCCCCCGGGTTTGGGGACATGGCATAGGCCCCCTCTCCTGACTGCGTGTCACCCCCCTGCTCTGCCTGTCCTGCCTTGTCCTGGGCATGGCCAGGGGTGGGTGACAACTGCCCTCCTTCCCCAGGACCTCATCTGTGTCCTCATCGATGATGGGGGCTTCCTGGTGCTCTCCAACCAGGAGGACCATTGGTACCAGGTGAGTGGTGCAACAGGGCAGTTCTCCTGGGCATGGGATGCCAGTGGGGAGCTGAGACCACTGTGCTCGTGTCATGGATGGGATGACATAGTCCCACTTGAGTCCCCAACAGGGGACACTCACAGCAAAGGTGGAGTTTGGGTGCAGACTCGGTGTCCCTGTCCCAGGTGGGCAAGTTCTTCAGTGAGGTGGATGCCAACCTGATGTCCGCCCTCTACAACAATTCCTTCTACGCCCGCAAGGAATCCTATGACTTCCAGTCCGTCTGTGCCCCTGAGGCCCAGAGCAACACGGGTGCTGCACCCCGCGGCGTGTTCGTGGTGAGCACCCATGTGGATGGGGGCTGCCACGTGGTCTGGGAGCTTGGAGACCCGCCAGGGTGTCCCCAGAGCCCTGCACAGAAACCCACTTTCTCACTGCGCTCTTCTTTGCCCACAGCCCACCGTGGCCGATCTCCTGAGTCTTGCCTGGTGGACCTCAGCTGCAGCCTGGTGAGTCCTGCCATGTGTCCTCCCCAAGGGCTGTTTCCATCGAACATGACACCAGCATGTCCCTGGGACTGGGACAGCTGACACGGCCACCCTCTCCTTCCCCAGGTCCCTCTTCCAGCAGTTTCTGTACGGCCTCACCTACAGCAGCTGGTTCCAAACAGGTGAGTCCCTGGGGAGCCCCATGTGGGGGGTGGGCAGGGGATGTGGCAAGGGTGTGTGACAGGGGGTCGGTCCATGGCCCCTGTCCCACGGCGCTGTGCCGGCGCAGAGGAGGTGGCAGGGGACGGCATGGAGGCCAGGGAGACGAGCTGCATCATGAAGCAGACGCAATACTACTTCAGCACCGTCAACGCCACCTACAACGCCATCATCGACTGTGGCAACTGTTCCAGGTGGGTCCATCCTCACCAACCCTGGCAGGGTTGGGGGCACCCCCCAGGCTGCCTTTGCCAGGATGCCCATGAAGGGGTGATGGAAGATGCCGTGCAGCACCCAGGGGGGCTGTGGTACCCAGACAGGGGGCACGGAGAGCAACGGTAGCATCCCTGCGGGCTATAAAGTGAGGTGACATCCCCACAGCTCCTCCAGATGGGACCCAGCCCTGAAAGCAGACTGATGCCAGTTCCCTGGGCAGCCCCTCGACATGGGGATGGCAATGGGAATGGGCACAGGAATGGGAACACAGTTGGGGATGGGAATGAGGATGGAGATGGAGATGAGGTCAGAGATGGGCATGGAGAATGGGCATGGACATGGGCATGGAGATGGAGATGATGGAGATGGGGACACCCCACCAGCTCAGCCTTCCTGGAGCCACCTCCCAGCATGGCTGGCACTGGTGGGCAGGGGGGCTTGGAGCAGAGGGTAACTGGGATCTCTGCTGCCATCATGCCTGCAGGCTCTTCCATGCACAGAGACTGGCCAACACCAACCTGCTCTTTGTGGTGGCCGACAAGCCCCTGTGCAGCCAGTGTGAGTCTGTCAAACTGCTGCAGGCAGAGGTAAGAGGTATCCTTTGGTGGCCCAGCTGCATCCCCCCAGGATGCGGTGGCAGAAGGGTGGGAACGGGTCAGAGTTGCAGGGCTGGGCAGGGGAGCTGGGAGCTGCAGAGTAAGATGGAGATGGAGGGAGCCAGTCCATGGCCAGAGGGACTGGGGGTGGCTGTGGAGTGCCCCGCGTGCCCCCACCGCCCTGTCCCCAGTGGTTTCCTTGACCTGCGAAGCCCCCCCGAGGGATCCCAACCAGTGTGAGCTGGTGGACAGGCCCCGCTACCGGAAAGGACCCCACATCTGCTTCGACTACAATGCAACAGTACGTGAGGTGAACGGGGGGAGTGGAGCCCCAGGGGGGAGTCCCAGGGGAGGGATGGGGCAGTGGGTGCCCCATGGGAAGGTGGAGTAGAGCCAGGGGTGTTCCCAGGAGACCAGGATTATGGTATGCCCCAGTGAGGGGAATTGAGGCAGTGGGTTCCCCCTGAGGAGAGGAGTCGAACTGTGGAGAGACCCTGTGGGGAGAAGCTGGGGGGGGATCCCAGGGGAGCAGTGCTGCGGAGGCACCCCTCTGATGGAGATTTGGAGCCATGGGAGCACCCGAGGGGTTGGGAGCCTTGGGGTCCTCTCCTGGGGAGATCAGAGCCATGGGGGAGGTCTCTAGAGAGCGATACTCTAGAGGGAGGGGGGGCGGGGAGTGGGGCCATGGGGATCCCAAGAGGAGCAGCACCATGGGATGCCCTCGGGGGAGCAGAGCTGTGGGGCTCCCAGGGCAGGAGGTGCAGCAGGGCTGCAGGGGGGACAGCATGTGCCCCTGGGGTGCGGAGCCACAGCAGGAGGTGCCCCACGGCCCCTCTCCCTTTGCCGCCTCCAGGAAGATACCTCAGACTGCGGCCGAGGGGCTTCGTTCGCCCCCTCCCTGGGGGTCCTGCTCTCCCTGCAGCTGCTGCTCCTCTACTCCAGCGCCAGCCGGCACTCGCTGCCCTCGGCCGCCTGCCTTTAGCCCCTTCCCGGCCCCCCCCCCGGCAGCTCTCTGTTCTTTCAAGCTCCATCTCCATCTCTCTCCCCTGCCCGCTGGAGCGGGAGTGACGTCCCTTCTGCCGCCTCGGGGACCCCCGCGAAGCCTCCCCGCGCTCCCCGCCGGCCGCAGCCAAAGAAGAGCCGGGGTGCGGGCAGGGGCACCCCGGCAGGGCGGAGACCGGGTCGGTGCCCCTGACGTCGCGCCCTCCCGGCCGCTCGGACTCGGGACGTGGCGTNGGACGTGCCGGGCCCCTAGGCCCCTCCCTCGGGGCTGCCGGCCGGCCGCGGCGAGGGGAGCTGCTGCCCGGGTGCCGCTGAGGGGACCCCTAGCACTGAGGGGCTGGGAGGTGGCCCCGCGGCGGGGAACCCTGAAGTGCTGGGGCTCCCACCGGGGCGTTCGGGCGGGCGTGTCGTTCCTCAGGCCAAACCGCTGGTTGCCAAGGAGGCAGGTGGAGCTTCTGCTCAGCCCTGGCACCCCACTGCGCCCCGCTGCACCTCACCACCCTAGCCAGGAGAGGTGCCGCGGGGCTGCGGGGGCCTCGCACAGAGTGCGGGGTGCCCAGCCGTGACACGTCAGGGTGCTGTGGGGCGGGGGTGGGGGGTCTTACCTTCCACCCATGCCCCCCAGTGCTCCCGGCAGTGCCGGGGGCCCCTGCTAGGCAGGCAGCCCCGAGGATCTTCACCTCCCCGGGGAACCCCGCTCAGCGCCACCCCATCAACCAGGGCCAGGGGAGCCCCCTTGGCACGGCCACCCCGGGGGGTGTGCTGGAGAGGGCGCCAGGCGTTAATTAGTGCTGGGGTTAATTAATGGTCATTCTGCTTGTAGCTTTTTCAGTGTGTGTTTGGTTACTGTCTCTGGGAACCGTGTTTGAACAGATGGCTCTGTGTTACCGGGAGTGTGTGTACTTCTGTAGTCTAGTTAGGTGCTCTGCCAGAAAACCACCACTATACATACCTATAAATATATACATATATAGTCTATTTTAAGTTAAAAACCCATGAGACGAAGGGGCAGTGTGGCCCCAGGCCCCCTCGTCCCACCAGGGCCGAGTTCTGCCCTGTCCCTACCTGAAAGCTTCTCTCTGCTCATTCAAAGGCGTTGGGTTTTTAATTGATTTACTTTAATTTATTTTTAATTTCTTTGAGTTGTTTTTTTTTTTTGTACAGAAGAGTTGAAAAACTTCGAAAACCAACAAAAAGACAATTTGTAAGATATCGTGCGTGTGACTCCTTGTAAAATATTTTCAAATGGTTTATTACAGAGACTCAGTTATTAAATAATGTTCATATTTTCACTTCACAGGTGGTGGCTGCGTCATTGCCCAGGTGCGTGGGCAGGGCCTGGAGGGGTACAGCCCGGGGTACAAGGGGGTGGGTGGGACCTTGGGGCGCTGCAGGGACACAGGCAGGACATGGGCAGAGACACAGGCAGGGATACAGGCAGAGCTGCGGGTTCAGACACCCACACGCTGCACAGGAGGGGCTATGTGGCAGCCGAGAAACAGCCCCTCACCCCCCTACAGTGCCCCCGGGATGTCCCTTCAGAACTGTGTCCTCATTTCCCCATATCCCCCCCCACGTCCCCGTGCCACCTCCCCGCTCCAAGCGGGGTCACTCTTGTGTCCGTGACCCTGCACCCATGTCCCCCTCTCCTGTGGAGACCATGTCCCCCAGTGCCCCCCNGCCGGTGGCCCGGCAGCACTTCCTGGCGGCGCTGGCCGGCACCAGCGTGGTGGTGAAGTCTCTGAGCGCCGCCGTGCTCCTCCTCTACCTGCTCTCCTTCGGCCTGGACACGGCCTACGGGCTGGGGGTGACCCCCGGCTACCTCCTGCCCCCCAACTTCTGGGTGTGGACGCTGCTGACGCACGGGCTGGTGGAGGAGCGGGCCTGGGGCCTGGCGGCCAGCCTGGCCACGCTGGGGGCGGCTGGCCGGCTGCTGGAGCCCCTCTGGGGAGCCTTGGAGCTGCTGGTCTTCTTCGCGGTGGTGAACGTCTCGGTGGGGCTCCTGGGGGCCCTCGCCTACTTCCTCACCTACGTGGCGTCCTTCCACCTCGCATACCTGTTTGCTGTCCACATCCACGGCGGGCTGGGCTTCCTCGGGGGAGTCTTGGTGGCCCTCAAGCAGACGATGGGGGACAACACTGTACTGAAGGTGCCCCAGGTCAGAATGAAGGCTGTCCCTATGCTCCTGCTCCTCCTCCTGGCTCTGCTGCGGCTCGCTGCCCTCGTCGAGAGCACTGTAATGGCCTCGTATGGCTTTGGGCTCCTTTCCAGTTGGGTCTATCTCCGTTTCTACCAGCGGCATAGTAGAGGCCGCGGAGACATGTCCGACCACTTTGCCTTCGCCACTTTCTTCCCCGAGATCCTGCAGCCCGTGGTGGGTCTGGTGGCCAACCTGGTGCACAGCATCCTGGTGAAGGTGAAGGTCTGCCGCAAGACAGTTAAACGCTATGATGTGGGCGCCCCATCATCCATCACCATCAGCCTGCCCGGGACGGACCCTCAGGACGCCGAGAGGAGAAGGTACCAAATGCCCTTCTTCTGTGGGTATTATGTTCAGGGACTGCGAGGGTCGGGTTTACAATCCAAATGAGGACGAGTGGGGAGATTTTGGTGCAGGGTGCTAAGGGGGGGACATTCTCCAGGGAGGCTGTTGGATGCTGCCCTCCCTGCCACAGAGGTGTGGGGCGTCGTCCTGTTCCTCCAAATGTGGAGCAGCAGTGGAAGTGCAGGAGAGATGCTGGGGAAGGGGCAGGCTGGGTTTGGGGTCCTTGCAAGAGGAAGTGGGGTGATCACTGCCCAGGGAGGTGCCGGCCCCCAGCTTGTGTCATCCCTTCACCCATCATCTCGGCCCAGGGGAAGGTGGTGAGTCAGCCCCACGCCCTGGCCCTGCCGTACAGCTGGCACTGGCCTTCCCGACTCCCAGCAGGAAGGTTGGGACAAGGCATTGACGCTCGGCTTTCCCCTGCTCTATTTTATGCCTTTCTTCCCCCATTCCCAGAGCAGCCTGTGTGCCATTTGACAGCCTCCGGGTGCACCACGTTGCATGAAAACCCAGCGTATGTTGACTAGGGGTGTGGGTGGGTTTCTGTGGGGCAGTCTCAGGCACTCTGAGTCTGTGCAGCCTCTCCTGCCGGGCAGAAGCCTGGACCAGAATGGGCTTGCAGAGCTGTTAACCTCTGCCCTGCGTACCCTTCAGACCCAGGGCTAACCCACCCATCTGCTCTGGCCCCACAGGCAGCTGGCCCTGAAGGCGCTGAACGAGAGGCTGAAGCGCGTGGAGGACCAGTCGGCCTGGCCTAGCATGGAGGACGACGAGGAGGAGGCAGCGGCAGCGGCGAAGGCTGACAGCCCACTGCTGCCCGACCCCGGGGCGGCCGGGAAGGGCGTTGGCCAGGAGTCCAACCTCATCACCTTCCAGGATGCCCCATCCCAGCTGTGACTGGCCGACACGCCGCTCCCCTTCCCCACCCCGTCTCCTTCGGAGAGCTGCTAACCCCCTTCGTGTGTTCCCCCACGGCCGGAACCCTCGGCACAGAGTGGGGACTCCTCCAGTGGCAGAGGCAGGGGGGCTACCTCATTCCAATGCTTCGATGCCGCTCGTGGCCAGTACCGGGCACCCAGGACGATGCCGCTGCTGCCACCGCGAGGATAGGGGTTCCTCAGGCCGCTCCTCTCGGCACAGGGCAGGCCATGGACATCGGCACCGGCAGCGGGGTCCGTTTCAGGATGGGGACATTGGGCTGACTCCTGCCCTGAGGCCACGGCGCTTGCCCACGCAGGAGCAATGTCAGCAGCGCTTCCTCACTTCTCCTTGGCACCGGAGGTTGGCCAGAGCGCTCAACTCTTACTTCCTCCCTTCTGAAGGTAGTTTTGTCCCTCACCAAGAGAACGGGCAGGCCAGCAGAGTTCTTTCCGAGTCCCTTTCTCATGCCCCGGCAGGAGCTCGCCGTGACCCCCCGAGAGGTTTGCCCGGTTGAGGGGCAGGACTGGGCCCCCCAGCCCCTCTTGGCAGAGGTCTAGCACTGCCAGCTCTGGGCTCTGCACATGAGAGAGTTCTCTCCTCCACCCTCTCCCACCCCTGAAGCCAGCCTTGCCAGGAGCTGGTGTCCTTGGCCGCTCGCCGGTTAATCCATTTGTCAGATTACACTAGAAGCTGGAATTAAATTTTTTACAGCGGGGCTCTCGCTGCTTCCTCTGGCAGCAGGTTTTCTTTCCTGCAGGTAGAATATGGGCTCCCCTCTCTCCTTACCTCCTTCTGTGTTGATGGGCGCTTTTTTTTTCTGTTTCTGGATGGAAGGGATGCTCCCTGCGACAGCCTCTCACAGCTCCTGATTCCTTGGGTAGCCCTCAGCCCAGGATGTGGGTCGATAGTTTTGCGATTTTTTTTTTTTAAAGGACCACAGGAGAAGGTTTTGTCAATCGGGAAAAACACAAGATGTTTTGGTTTCAATAAAGAGTTCTTTGAAAAAGTCGGCTCCCATGGCAGAGCAGGGGCAGGGCAGGGGGATGGGCAGTCAGCAGCCCCTGGGAGCTCTTGTGCAGGAGCCTGGGGAGGGGGTTTCTTTCCAGTTGCTCCCAGCAGGTTGGGAGAGACCCTTTGCAAGCAGGAGGGGGAAATCTGCACAGGGGAATGTCCACCTGCACCCCAAAAGCCCTTTCCCCAGGCAGTAAAGAGGGCTTGTTGCACTGTAGCTGCCTGAAATCTTTATTAAATAAAAGCTCTGGATACAGAGGAATTTCCCAGCCCAGGAGCTGCTCCCAGTGATGCCAAGGAGGAGCCGCTGCGGCAGACGGAGCCCCGGCAGCGGCTGGGCTGGAAGGAAGGCCGTTGCGCCGGCAAGGCGAGAGGTGAGGAGGATTCTTTCTGCCTTCCTGGGGGCTGGTTTAGGGGCTCGCCCCCCAGGCCTGTGCCAAGCCCTGCTCCCCTTGCACTCGCGCCATTCCCTGCGCCCCTCAGAGGGACAGAACAGGCCTTTGCCAACTGCCCGTTTGCAGCCCGGCTTGGCAGTTTGGTCTGTAAAGCGAAGCCCCGCCTGCTGCCAGGCTGAGCTCTGCTGCCCCAGCCCATGGGCAGGATTTGTGCGTGGTAACGGGTGCCCAGATCTGCAGCCGTTGTGTAGGGCAGACGGCACCGGTGGCGGCCGCACCGTGGAGCCAGCCGTGCCACCGCATCGGCCCCGGGTGCTGCCACCCTGCTTTAGCCCGTCTGTGGCTGAAGGCACAACGTGCCCTGGGCTTTTACTGGCCAAGGTGCCTGCACGGCAGGAGAGGCGGCACAGTGCACTGCCTGCCCTCCTTGCTAGGAACACGACGGCTCCCGTCCTGCCTGCTCCAAAGCAGCCCTGGGTGGTAAGGGAAGGGAAAAGCAGCAGGAGTCCTGAGTGAACCCTCCAGTTCCCAGTACTGAGCACCAAGCTGCCGTGGGGACCAGCAGCTTTCCCTGTGCCGGGAAACGTCCCCACCAAGGCAGGCATGAGATGGGCAGCTCCTGCCTGCTCAGTGTCACGCCCGTCATAGCTGCTCCCCAGGGACAAGATGCTACGGACAATCCAGGACTAACGAGAGACAAGTAGGTAGAAATCGAGTTCCAAGGAGATCCTACGCGAGCAGGGAAGCCCTGGCCTCGCTGGCTCGCACGGGGGAAATGCGGATCTGCACCAGGCCCTCAGTGCTGGCTCCGCTTGCGGTACAGGTAAGCGTTGCTCACCTGGTTCATGATAACCAGACTGGTGAGAAGGGGACACAGCATGGCAAGGTACCAGGAGACGCCGGTCACCGAGGCGGTGAACCACAGCGAGCACATGCCCAGCATCAGGCTGGCGCAGCCCAGCAGGTAGCCCACCAGCCCCGAGGTCGCATGGTACACCTTGAGCTTGGCCAGCGTCCAGTTCTTCACCAGCTTGGGGTAGAGCAGGAGCAGGCCCCCCGCGCACTGCCCGCCAGCGTACAGCACCGTCAGCAGCCCCGTCAGGCCGTGCCAGGTGACAAAATGGGCCTTGCCGTTCAGGTGCTTGTTGTAGGCGATGATGCCCAGCCCCAGGAGAGCGCAGAGGAGGGTGAGCAGCTGGAGGGCCCAGTGCACCCGCACCTTGACTTTGCGGGAGAAGGAGCGGAGCAACGAGGTCTCCGGGGAGAATATCAGCAGGGCTTCTGTCATCAGAAACGAGAACTGGGAGACAAACGGCACAAGGATTGGCACTGGCTATCTCGTCCCATCCGCTATCCCATCCCGTCCCGTCCCCTCCCCCGCCATAGCCGGCAGCAGGACCGGCAGCATCTCCTGGGGCTCAGCTTCCCACCACCCACAGCAAGCATCGGGGACTTATCCTCCGTGCCGGGTGCTCTCCGCCAGCAGGGCCTCCTCCTCCGCCCGAGGGAGGTGCCCGTGGCACGGGGCAGCACGGAGAGGCGGCCGGTAACTGGGCTGGCGGGACTTACCGCGAGGGCCATGAGCAGCGGGTGCCAGGAGAAGAGGCCTGCAACGAAAGCACAGGTGCTGAGGTGAGGTGAGGAGAGGCTCACTCCTCCTCCCCGATCCCGATATCGGTCCGCTCCCCCGCCCCGATTCGTCCCGCCCACCGGCACTCACTGGATCCGGGCCGCGCCAGCACGGCCACGGCG
>VWZK01015373.1:12685-31823 GCA_013396935.1 Baryphthengus martii | reverse complement strand
ATCGAGTGCGTCTTCTTCAGCGAGTTCCACCCCACCCTGGGGCCCAAGATCACCTACCAGGTGCGGGGGCGGGCCCCGGGAGCCTTTGCCCGCGGCGGGGGCTGGCTTCAGGGACGCCCGTAGGGGAGGATGGAGGTTCCGAGGGGTGGAGGGGAAGGCGCGGGGCCGGGCCGGGCCGGGCCTCGGCAGGAACGGAGCCTTCTGTGCCGCTGCAGGTGCCGGAGGACTTCATCTCCCGGGAGCTCTTTGACACCATCCAGGTGTACGTCATCACGAAGCCCGAGCTGCAGAACAAGCTGATCACCGTGTGAGTGGCGGCCGCCGCCCGTCCTTTCCCCGGGAGAGAGGCCGCTGGGCGAGGCTCTGCCGGCGGGAGAGGACGGCTCGGTGATGGGACGGGGCCAGCTGCAGGCTCTGGGCTCACGGGAGGGTCTGTCCCCGTGGGCAGCGGTTCGTGAGGGTGCCCGCGGATACTCGTGCCGAGGGGCTGGGAACCCGGTTCTGGGAGCGACTGGGGCTGCATGTGGCTTTCTGCCTGAAATCCAGGAATGTCAAACAAGTTTTGAGAGCTGCGCTGGTTTTGAAAGGAGACTCTTCTTTTTCTGTCATTGTTGTTTTGTTTTTTTTCTGCCCTTCTTCAGTCTGTATTTTGCACTCTGAGCATTTGGAGACATAATTTTTCCTGCAGAGCGGCGAAGCCCCCACCCCCAGAACCGAGTGGGAGCTAGAGCTGTGCGGGGCTCAGGCCTCGCTGAGGGCGGTGCTGGAGGTTATACTTGTCTTCCCCCAGGACGGCCATGGAGAAGAAGCTGATCGGCTGCCCCGTGTGTATTGAGCACAAGAAGTACAGCCGAAATGCGCTGCTCTTCAACCTGGGCTTCGTGTGCGACGCCCGAGCCAAGGCCTGTGCGCTGGAGCCCATAGTGAAGAAGCTGGCTGGCTACCTCACCACCCTCGAGGTGAGGCCCGAGCAGAGGCTGGCTGCCTCATGATCCATCCCACGGAGCCACCGCAGTCCTGGTGCACCTTGTGGATCGCTGGGTGTTGCTGGGGTAAGGGCTAGGTTTATGGTGAGAGGGGATCGTGCTGGTTTTACACACCACTTGAAGTTTAAGAGAGGACAGGATCTGAGATTTGCAGTTCCTATAGCTGATAATCTTGTGGGGAGGAGCTGACTCGGTTCTCTGCTTTCTTTAGCTGGAAAGCGGCTTCATCTCCAATGAAGAGAGTAAACAGAAACTGGTTCCCATCATGACGATCCTGCTGGAGGAGCTGAACGCCAAAGGAAAGTGCACTCTGCCCATAGGTACGGCGGCCGTGCTAGCCCGGCAACGAGGGCAGGAGCAGGTCAGGGCGGCACTGGAAGGCGGCTGGGCCAGTCCCTGACTGGGTGGGCTCTGCCTATGCTACTCCTGGCAGCTCCCTGCGCTCAGAGCTGGGGACATCTGAGCCAGCCTTGCTCTGAGTGTCTCGAAGGGCCAGGAGTAGTGGGGCTGTGGGCCACAAACACCCTCCCCTGTGCCATGTGGTGCTGTCCTGAGGGAGCAGAGGTTTCTATAGGGACTGAGTGCTCCCTTTTCCCTGGCCAGATGAGTCAAACACCATCCACCTGAAGGTGATCGAGCAGCGCCCGGACCCGCCCATTGTGCAGGAGTACGATGTCCCTGTCTTCACCCAAGACAAGGATGAGTTCTTCATCTCCCAGTGGGATCTCACCACGCAGCAGGTCCGTGTGCGTGACTGGGAGCAGCACACTTTGAATGGGATCTATTTTCAGCCTGCCCCAGGGCAGAGGGAAGTTGGACTGTCCTGGACATCACCTCTTTAATGAGCAGGGTTTGGTGCTCCCCTTTTCTTTGTACTTGGGCCTGTGAGCAGCCCATTCACCCAGAATGAGGGTAAAGTGCTGCTGGGCATGGATCCTGCCCATCCCGTTGTACTCCCAGAGGCAGGGGAGTTTCTTGGGCTTCAGGGTGATGCCTTGGGTCTCTCTGCTCTCCTCCCTCTTAGCCTTTCCTTCCTCCCTTCCTAGATCCTGCCCTATATTGACGGCTTTCGGCACGTCCAGAAGATCTCCGCGGAAGCCGACGTGGAGCTGAACCTGGTGCGCATTGCTGTGCAGAACCTGCTGTGAGTGCCTGGAGGGGCCCTGGCCAGTCCACGGGAGTTGTGGGGCTGGCAGAGGGGGGGTCTCACGTTTCCCTCTCTATCTGCAGGTACTACGAGGTGGTCACGCTCGTCTCCATCCTTCAGGTGGGTCAGAGCTTGGAGCAGGATTCGGGCAGCGGCTGCGCCATTGGGGCAGCCGTGTAGGGGGAGTGACGAGACTCAGAGCAGGGTGGGTCTGTCTCTCAGAGCCATGGCTGAGCAGAGCTGCTTTCCCCTTGCCCTCCAGTATTCTAACGTCTACTGCACCACGCCGAAGGTCCAGGACCTGGTGGATGACAAGTGTCTCCAGGAAGAGTGTCTGTCCTACGTCACCAAACAAGGTACAGTGACCCTGCGCTGGGCTGCTGGTGGGGGCAGGAGGAGAGAGTAGCTAACGGGTGACTTGTCCCCGCAGGACACAAGCGGGCCAACCTCAGGGACGTCTTCCAGCTATACTGCGGGCTGAGCCCTGGCACGACAGTGCGAGACCTCATCTCCCGCTACACCCTGCAGCTCCAGAGAGTGGACGAGAGGTTGGAGCCAGCACCCTCTCGCTCGGTCCCGAGGGCGGTGGTGACACCGGGGGTGGCAGGGCAAGTGTAGGGGAGTGAGGAGGGAGTACCCAACCCCTGCGTCACTAGGTGGGGAAACAGAACCATGGAACGATTTTGGTTGGAAAAGATCCTTAAGATCGTTGAGTCCAATCATTAACCCAATACTGCCAAGTCCACCGCTAAACCATGTCCCTAAGCACCATGTCTACGTATCTTTGAAATCCTTCCAGGGATGGTGATTCCACCCTTCCCTGGACAGCCTGTTGCAGGGCTTGATCAGGAAAGGGAAAACTTGGGAGCAATGGGTTGGGAAGGCGGAGATGGAACAGTAGGGACAAAGGAGATTGGAACAGTGACCGGGCGAAGGCTTGTGACGACTGCTTTCCCACAGTAGTGTGGCATGGTGGAACCAGAAGGAATGGGGGGAGCTGGGGCACTTGACACCTCAGCGTTGTGGTCCCAGTCTCTTTCCTCTGCATCCACAGGAGGCTTATCCAGTTTGGTTTGATGAAGGGCCTTATCCGGCGACTCCAGAAATACCCTGTCAAGGTTGCTCGGGATGAGCGGAGCCACCCAGCCCGACTGTACACAGGCTGCCACAGCTACGACGAGATCTGCTGCAAGACCGGTGAGTATCTGGGCTCCTCTGCCCAGGTCTAGGGACTGGTAGAGGGATTGACTATGCACTGGTTTCAGGGTGTCTCTCAACTCCTTTGGGAGCCTTCAGGCTGTGGGGAGGCAGAACTCTGGGCTAGCTTCTGTGCTGAGCTGGGCTGCCAAGCCCATGCTGCTGGAGGGAGGTGCTGGGCACCCTGATCGGTCCCCCCTGACAACGCTGCTGGGCACCCCACTGACACCCCACTGCCTTCCACTCTCCCCAGGCATGAGTTACAGGGAACTGGATGAGCGCCTGGAGAACGACCCCAACATCATTGTGTGCTGGAAGTGACGGCGGGGATGGCAGCCGGGGCCCGCGTGTCCCCCGATGCGCCCCTCTGTCCCTTGTACCCCCGGCCGGCAGCAGTTGCTCCTCCGCTCCGCCAGGGGGCGGTAGAGGCTCCTCCGCGCTAGCAGTGNCCCAGTTCTGGGGTGTCTCTAAATTTGGGATGTTCGTGTTGGGGCTGTGAGGAGAGAGGAGGCGCCCCAGATTTAGGGCCTCTCTAGAGGATCTGGGTGGGGATAAGGAGGGATTCCCAAGAAAGTCTAGGATAGAGAGGAGGGGCCGTGGTCTTGATGTGGCCCCAGAGAGTCAGGGTGGAGTGGGGGGAGAAGGAGGCTCCCAGTTCTGGAGCCTTCCTGGAAAGACTGGAAGAGGGAGGAGAATCCAGGAAAGGTCCCAGATTTGGGGTGTCCCCAGAGGGTCTCTCTCGGGGCGGGGGGGGATGTGCTAGAGAGGAGGACCCCCAGGTTTGGGGTGTCCCCAGTGAGACTCGCATGGTAGGTGTTGCTGGGGGCAGGCACAAGAGCACTGGGGTTGGAGGTGCTGTCCCAGAGAGCACAGGCTCAGGGGACAGCATAGGGCTTGAGGGTGCTGGGAGCAGGTTTGCCTGCATGAGGGACCCTCTTCAGGAGCACAGCAGAGCCCCAGAGCCAGTGGCCAGAGGTCTCTGGCACTGATGTCCTTGCTGGCTGCCCCACAGATGGCTTCGGCAACACGAGCATGTAGAGAAGCTCAACATAGAAACCATCCTGAGCGCTTTTGCAGGCCAGGACAAGCTTCTCACCGAGCTGCTGGTCACCTACGCCAAGGTGAGCCTCCTTGAGCATGGTAGTGATCCCCACGCCAGGCCTTCAGCCTTGAGCTGGGATTGTCTTGTGGACAATGTGTAATTTTGGAATAAAACAGTGAAGAATCTGTTGTATCTCCAGCAAACACATTTGATTGGTGGTTTGGCAGTTTTGCTTTTTTAAAAAAATAAAGGTCAGGCTGTGGTTTTTCTACTATCTGGTCTCTGGTTCCTCTCCCGAAGGTTGTTTTGGTTTCTTTTGTGCACCGGCTGCTCTCGTTGTGGATCTCTGCCCTGTATCTCAGGTGTTCCAGCCCCAGAAAGTGCTGGCCTGCACCAAGATGTGTGGTGCCACAGACTTTCCCAGCTCCTCAGGGTTCCCCCTTTACAACCCCAGGAGCTCTCTCTGCCTGTTGATCTGTTGTTGAAGAGCTGGGTGACTCTAAAGGCAGCGTGTCCCAGGGCTGCTCTCCCCTGTGGGCTGACTCTGAAGTCTGTGTGGCTGAGCATTAGCAATAAAACCGGTTCCCCTGCAACACTGCTCTGAAGGCTTCACTTACCCCCACCCCTTCCCTGTCTAGATTCCCGTTCTCATTGGGGAGCTGATCTCTGTGGAGATCTGGAAGCACAAGGTCTTTCCCGTGCTCTGTCGGCTGGAGGACTTCAAGCCAAGAAGCACCTTTCCCATCTACATGGTGGTGAGTAGAAGGGGCAATGGGAATGAGCCTGGAAATTGGGTGGGCACCACTACACTTGAAAATAAATCTCAGCCTGAAGATCTCAGAGATGGGGTTTTACATCTTACCGGGCTGAGAAGCTGTGATGGGCTGTGTGACACAGTGGGAAGTGCCTGGTTTCCCAAAGCGCCCATGTCCTTGGCAGCTCCCAGCAACTCAGTGCTACCCTCACTCCCAAGCAGTAACACTGCTCGCGTATTTACCCTGCTCTGGGCACTGGTTTTCTCTGGCACCTGTAACCAGAGGTTACACTCCTCTGAGGTAAGAAAAATGTAGCTTTTTCTTACCAAGCAGCAGTCCTTTGGGCCATTCTTGGCAAGGGAGCGATTTCTGAGGGCTGAGCTTCCCTGCAGAGGGATGAACCCTTGACATGAGGAAAATCTGCTCAAGGCTTGGAAGTTTCAGCCCGTTGTCAATTGAGGGCAACACCTTAGTGGGGCAAGGTGGTGGTTTCTCTGGGCAGCTGTTTGCAGCCTCGCCTCAAGGCAGTTATCCCGTGGTTCCCAGTCTGTTTGCTCTGGTCCCAGGGGGCTGAGAGCAGCACAGCTGTGCAGAGCACTGTCCCATCTCAGGCAGCAGCTCTGTGCCAGTGCCAGGGGTTGCAGCTTGCCCAAGGGCTATGGCCGTAGGGCTACTGCAGTGCAGAGACAGAGCCCTGGAGAGTCCTGCCTGCTGGGAAGCGTAGCTCTCTACAGGTGTGTTATGATGGCATGGGCACATTAACATAAATATTGATAAGAACTGTGTGAACTGGAGTTGTTTTAGAGATTGCATCTCTTGTATTTGGTTCTTGGACTCACATTTGGCCGTAACTACATAAGCAGCTTCTTAGAAGAGCCCTTTTCCACCTGCCACTGCCCGTGTCCTTGGTGCCGGTGGCTGCTCGGCTGTTAATCTCACTCTTTCCCTTTTTCTCCTGCAGCTACACCATGAAGCCTCCATCATTAACCTCTTGGAGACGGTGTTTTTCTACAAGGTAAGAGGCAGGTTAGACTTTCTTCAGCGCAAAGCCCCCAGGAGTGGAAAGCCACAGCTGTGGGGGCTGGCCCGCTGTAAAACTCTTGTCGTGCAGGAGATCTGTGAGTCAGCAGAGGACAGCATTCTGGATCTAATTGATTATTGCCACCGAAAACTGACCTTACTGGCATCTCGAAGTGCCAACGGACAGGCAGTGACCCCAGTGGAGTTTCGTCCTGAGGCTCTGCCCAGCCCCTCATCCATGCAGGTGAGGAGAATGTTCTATAGCTCACAAGGGATACATGAGATGGAGGATGTGGGCAACCTGAAGAGGTCCAGGGGTGTCTTCCTGTGGAGAATCCTTTGGCTGCAACCCCGGCGCCTCCTGCCCATCTTGGAGGGCATCTGGTGGTTGTCCATACCCAGCAGCTCAGCTGGGCCAGTGACTGCAGCCACCTCCCTCCCTCCAGCTTGCAGCCACGCTTGCACCCTCTCTTGTGACAGTGCCAGCTTGAGGCTTCCTGCAGGACATGCTCCGAGCTCTGAGAGGAGGATGCTGGAGATTGATAGGCAAAATTTTCAGTACAGGGCTTTTGGCCATTTGCTGTTGCTCTTGAAAACTATGTGGGTATGTCTCTCTGGAGCCTCTCTCTGAAACCACCCTAAGGTGGAGTCAACCAGGGTTAACCATGAGAGGCATCTTTCCCTACATCAATGTCCAATATGACTAGGAATCGTCCTAATGTGTTTCCCCCCGACTTTCTTGGCTCTCTTGCTCCAGCTCCTCTCTGTGCTGATCTGGGCCAGCAGTGAGCCTGGAGCTGTTCCTGGTCAGGTGTTCCCCGGCGGCTGCACACACCTTCCCAGTGCAGGAGTTCTCGTTTGCTTCTGGTGTTCCTCAGCACCCTGATTTTTCTCCTTAAGCTGTTCAGATCACGAGGTGTGCCTGGAAATGCAAGGTTAAAGTGACAGCCTGCAAGCTTGGCCATACCTCCTGGTGTTGCCTCCATCCTTTGGCTTGTTGCCCGAGCACATGTTCCTCTTCCAAAAGAAGGAAGGAAGTGGAGGGCTCCAGAGCACAATAGGGATGTTTTCCAGGAAATGTTTTCCCAGCTCGGGAGGGGAAGGGGATGTCTCTGTTAGTGATTTGACATGGCTCAAGTGAGAAAAAAAACAGCTTTTTCTAGCCAATAGGGTTCTAAAAAGTGTTTGTCAGCCAAGGAGCCTGGTTTCCTCTGATTCATTCCATTCGCTCCTGACTCGACATAAAATAAAACCCTAAGAAAAAGCTGGCCCTGCCCCCTTCTGTGTTCTAGAGCCTCTTGTCCTTTGTTACTGTGGATGGTGGTAACCCCTGGCACAGGACCTGTTCTGCTGTGCCCCAGAAGCACAGGCAAAAGATAGTCCCTGCCTGAAGGTAGTAGAGATAAGGTTTGGGTACCAGGAGTAGGTGAAGGAAACAGCCTCACTGGGGAAGCTTGGTGGGGGTGAAGAGCCCATAAGACTTTCTTAGGAGCATGTGGGGCACCGTCACGGGGAGCGCAGGGCTTCTTACCACAGGAATTTGGAAGGGAACTGTTGCGGTGGTACTTTAGAGAAATACAAGTGGCTGAGGTCAGCGCTCTGCGCACAAAGATGTGAACTGCTGAGCATCTGGGACTGAAGAGGAGAAGGTCTGCCTGGGCCAGGGAGAAGGACTTGATGCCTCTCAGCCTGGCCATCCTGATGGTCTCAGAAAAGACTGAGCCAGAGAGTGGCCAAGCTGTTAGCCTGAGCACATCAGGAGTGGATGGGGTGTCTACTCTGCTTGGGAAGGAGGCCGAGTGGCTGGAGCGGGTGGCATAGCTGCGGGTGGGGATAACCACAGGCAGATATCCTAGCTAGATGTATCCAAGCTGGAGGGGAGAGGGACATCCAGGAGGGGTGGATGTAGGACTGCAGCTGCACCAAGGCCAAGTTTCTCCCTCTTGCCTCTGTGGTTCCTCTGCTGACCATGCATCTCACCTCTCCCTCAGCCTTACAGGTCTCTGCCAGACCACGGGCCACAAAATGATCCCAGAAGCGGAGAGAGGAATGGTTTGGGACAGGCCTCTTTTAGAGGGCGTCCTTGTGTAGGAGCACTGCTGCTGGTTGCCCCCCATGCCCTGTTAGGGGCAGGGAGATGAGGGACGAGCAACAGCGGGATGCAAGCACTTCTGCGGCCGCCTTGGCAAGCAGGCGGTGCTGGCACAGTCGAGATGAGAAGCAGAGTTTGTTTTGCAGGGCTCTGGTTTCCTCCCCAGTCTGTGGTTACAGATGCACAGCCAACACCCTGCCTCCCTGCAGCTCCTGGGAAATGGGGCCTGAAATCCTGAGGCTGTGCTTGTCCTTCCATAGGAGCTGCAGAAGCAGGCCGAGACGATGGAGTTTGAGATTTCCCTGAAAGCCCTGTCCGTGCTGCGGTTCATCACCGATCAGGTGGAGAGGTAGGTGCTCAGGAGCAGCAGAGGACATGGGCTAAGCTTTCTGGTTGACATTCCTGTGGGGTTGCAGTGGGTGCCTTTCAGCTGCTGGCTGTACCCGTGGTGGCAGTGGCACTGTGCCCTAGGAGGCAAACCCAGCAGCACTCCACCCTGCTCCATGGTACTTGTGGGAACCCAGATCATTGTTGATTTTTTTTCCTGCCTCTCCCAATTGCCTCAGGAAGCATTTGTATCTGTTCTAGCATTTGTCTGCAAGCACCTTTTCTTGCTTTCTTTTTTTTTGTTGTTGTATCTCCAGTCTGCCCCTGAGTGCGCTGACACGGATGCTGAATACCCACAACCTCCCCTGCCTCCTTGTCGAGCTGGTGGAGCATTGCCCCTGGAGCTGCTGGGAAGCAGGTATGGATCGTGCCCCATGGTAGCTGGGGCACTGCAACGGTGTACTGGGACCTGCATCCAGGGACAAGTCTGCTGTAAGAGCCCTTGCAGAAAGCTGCTCCCCCTCTACCCTCCCCTCCAGCCTCCTCCTCTGTCTCACTAATGCTCCCTGCCTGAAGCTGTTCAGCTCCAAAGCAGCTGCAGCACAGCTGGCTTGGACATCCAGCAGTGTTCCCAAAAGCCAATCCTCGTGCAGAGATGTGTCTCTTCTGAGCTGGTCACAGCCAGGGCAGAAGTGTAGCATGTCTGCCAGTCCCACCTGCTCTGAAGAGTCTTGTACTGGACACAGAAAAGCCAGAGTGCCAGTCTCAGCCTGCCAGCACCGTTCTGGGACAGCAGTAAGAATCAGAGCCAGATGTGGATCCTCCTAGACAGCAAATTGATTGCCCTGAAGCTGCTGCTCATTGAGCTTCGCTCTTGCCAAAGGCCTCTGATCAGGTTGTGCCCATCGGCCCTGCCTCTCACCGCTCTGCAGCCAGGCGTGCTCCCCTGCACTCCCAGCTGCCCCGCCGCCTGCCTCTGAGCAGCAGTGGGGCACAGACTGGGGCGTGAGAAGCCACGCTCCCCTCCCCAGCTCTCCACTGGAGGGTCACAGCACGGGCATGGGAGGAAGAGATGCTGGGAAGCACGTGGCTCTGTGCCTGCAAGAGGAGCCCAGGTGGACGGGGAGCTTTCCGCCTTCCTCTGGCCAGGAAACGCATCCTTCTCTCTGCCTGTGCACTCGAGATGTCAGATGGAGCTTTGATCCAGGGCCCCGAGGGAGGGACTCGAAAGAAACAAGAGTGCAAAGGCATTTCCAGGCTGTGCAGACACAGGGTTACATCCTCCTCCATCCCCCGGAACAGCACGGTAGCTCCCAGAGCTTGTTTCGTCACTTCTTTTATATTCATGCTACTTCCGGCTTTCACTGGCAGAACAATCTCCAAAAGAGTGGGTATGGACCATGCTGGTACCCCAAAACATGCCTCTCCATCCACTCTTGCTGCAGCATGGGCACCCTCACCATCTACCAGTGCTTTACCCTCATGGCCAAGTACAGAGGGAGATACCTCAGGGAGCTTTCAGTTCCTGCCACAGCCCTATTATTTTGATACATGTTCTTTATGCTTTTCATGCCCTGTAAGATATTGTCTTAGTACTAAGTAGGCTGCTTTGATGAGAAAAGGGGCGGGGAAACTGAGGCAAGCAGAAGCAGAGGGGCTTGCCGGCAGTGAGCACAGGGCTGCACCCCCACCTCTGAGCTGTCTTCCTTCAGGCAGCTCTGTCTCTCCCTTGAGTCACGTGTTCTTCTGTTTCTCAGGAAAGCTCAAGAAGTTTGAGAATGGCACGTGGCATGTGGTGCCCCCTGAAGAACATGTGAAGATGACCAAACTCGACGGGCAGGTGTGGCTTGCCCTCCTCAACCTGCTCCTCAGCCCCGAATGCCAGCGCAAATACCGCTTTGATGGCTTCAACAAGAGTCAGCTCCTGAAGGTAAGACCCTACCCCATGAAGGCTGTGAGCCCCGCAGCACCGTGTAGGACCTTGCCAGCACTAGGCACCTCTGGGCATCTCTCCCCATCCTCGCTATGGGCTCCCAGGAGCCAGTGGTGGATGAGCAGTGGGATCTGTCACCGTGCCAGCTGCAGCAAAGCTTGCATTTGTGGGTGCACCTCATGGGAGCCCCATGGCCCGTTCTGCCAGTGCCCCATAGATGCCTGCTCTCGCCTTGCGGCTTCCCTAGCTCTGGCTCTCTTGTCTTGACCTCTCTCCATTGACTCTTCTCTTCCTCTTTGTGGCTGCAGCTCCGTGCGTTCCTGACAGATGTCCTTGTTGATCAGCTGCCCAACCTGGTGGAGATGCAGAGATTTCTGAGCCACCTTGCAATGACAGAGCCACCTCCCCCTAAAAAGGATCTCGTCCTGGAGCAGGTGTCCTGTGGCTCTTTCTCCACTTCTCCAGCCACTCTGCTTTAAGCCTGATAGCTCTCTACCCCCTTTTCCTCCCACCAAACTCAGCTCTGCAGAGGTGGTACCGTGCTGAAGCAGCCAAGCACCTATTTCACAGTTACACCCTTATTGCCAGCAGACTGGGCTGTAGATGACATGGGAGCCTTATCCTGCTACTGCAGTGGCTCAGGAGTCTCATCTAAAGGCATAAATTTTGGGTCATAAACAAATCTCCAGATTGCGCTGAGTCCCTGGGGTGGTGGCTGCATGGGACAGAGACAACCCCTGGCTTGTTGTGACGATCAGCTCTTGATTTAACATTTTATCAGTGGTTTCCTGCTAAATTCTGGACTCCCAAGGAAAGAATCTCCTTTAACAGCCCTGGTCCAGGGCTGCTTGGCACACTGTGTGTGGAGGGATGCCAAGGTCTGGTGGTAGAGGCTGGAGTCAAACTGGTCCCAGCTGATGTCTGGAGCTTGAGAGTTGAGCCCTGAGGGTCTTCAAACAGGGTGAGATTCTTGGGGGATTTAATCTGTGCAGTGGTAATCTCTTGGAGAAAAATGTTTCTACTGCCTGCTCGTGAGCTGAGGGGAGAAACTGAGGTGGGGAGCAGATCTGCAAAGAGGCAGCTAAAATGAGCTGGGAGAGCAGAGGCGCTTCCCCACAGCTGGAGGCTCCCATGCCATTTCCTGGTGCGGGCGAGTTGTTCGGGCGGCAGTCACTTGGGCTTTGTGGGGGGAGAGCATCCTGCCCCCAGTACAGCAGGCCGTGTGGCCAGGAGCGGGGTGATGTGTCCTGTCTGGAGCTGGCTGCGGCTGAGCCAGAGGCATGGCCGGTGCTGGGAGCTGGAGAAGGCTGCAGACAGGCAAGCCAAGCAGTTGGGGATGGCAGCGGGACAGAGGCGGTGATGGACTTGCTCCATGTGCCTCGGCTGCCAGCGTGTCGGCAGGGCAGGCACAGGCAGCTGCCACGCTAGTGACCTCGTCCAGCCCTTGCTCTGGCTGCTGCCCTTCTCTGCAGCTCTGTTTTTGTGCTGGTGCTGCTCCTGCCTCCATCAACAGCTGGGGCTGAGCCCGGTGGGCGGACGCGGAGGAGCCAGCTGGAAGCACACACAGGGACTCCCTGCTCAGCCCAGAAAGCGGTGAACTCACTCCCTGTTACCAAGCCAAAATTTGAAAAGGCCTTTTTCCGTTCAGCTGCTCCCAGAGCAGCCTCCTCCCATTCCAGGCCTGGCTATTTTTACTCTGCTGGAGAAGGCAGCGCTGTTTAAAGCAGCGTCGTCCTCTTCAGAGCCTGAACTCCCTGCACTGCTCTTGGCTGGCGCTTTCCCTTTCGCACTGGCCAGCTCTTCCGTATGAGTTTGTCTCTGGGGAAGTGACGAGTGGAAAAATCTGCTCAGGCAAACGGCTCTGGAGCACGGGATTCATGCTGCTGCTGGCAGGCAGGACACCGAGATCCCAGGGCTTTCTCTTCGGGAGCCCAGGCCTTGAGGCTAAGCTCTGGTTTCCACCCGGACCCCAAAGCTTTTGCCTTGTTTCACCTGAACGCTTGCTGACGAGCGCATTTGTCCCCTCCGCGTACCCAAAAGCACCCTCTCGCGACCTGCGCCTCTGCTTGGCCTCCTGGGGTGAACATACTCCTCGTACCCAGGGCTGGCTGTTCCCCATCAAATGCCCCCGTACCCCAGAGCCTTTGGTTGGGCTGCGAGCACCCCTTCCTCCCGCTCTGCCTCTCTCACCAGGTTCCCATCATCTGGGACCACATCTTCAAGAAAAACACGGGGAAGTGGGAGGCCATCGCCAAGCACCAGGTGAAGCGCATCTTCAGCCCCACTGAGGAGGAGCTAAAGCTCCAGGCACACAGGTAAAGCCTTGGCACGTGCGTGCACTGGGTGCCCACAGGAGCCAGTATCCCCACTAGCAGAGGCTGGAGCTCAGCACTGGGAGGACAGAGGAGTCTGTGGTAGTGCCTGGGGATGTCCCGTCTTTGACAGGGTGCAGCAGGGACAGCTCACTGCTTGTCAGCAGTTCCCCATGAGCAGCCTCACCCCTCTCTGCCTGTCACAGGTGGACACAGATCTACAGCCTGGATGTGATGGAGGCTCTGGCCCCCAACAAGCCCCACTGCAGGGTGTGTGGTGCAGAGGCGGCCAAGCGGTGCTCTCGCTGCCGGAATGAGTGGTACTGCACACGGTAAGGGAGCCCTGCAGCCCCACTGTGTCTCCTGTAGCCCCCCAGTGCTCACTGCTATCCAGAGCACCATAGACCTTATTGGAGGATGCTGTGAAAGGGCCTTGGGAAGCCAGGGGTCCCACCACTGGCTCTCTGCTTCCCACATACCTCTCCAAATCTTATGGCAAGGCTGATGTGCTGGAATGCTTTTGGAGGAGATGCTGGTGGGTGTTGTGTTGCTGCTTCGAGGCCCACACCACCAGCAGCAATGGGCTGGGTTTCCTATGGTGACACTGTCTCCTTCCCCTGTATGTTGGTGGGGCATCAGGGGGGAGGAAAGCACCCACAGCTCTGTGGGTGTGTATGACAGGCTGGGATGTAGCAGCTGGGATGGCAGTAGTTAAATTAAATTAAATCTTCTCTGGTCCTGAACCATCTGGCAAGGTCTGGCGTTAAATCCCCAGAAGTGGGGGCCGCATCCACCTCCCTGTTGGGCTAATGCTTAGCCGTGCCAGCATCCCAAGGAGGGTGGTGTTGGGTTTGTCCTTTTTGCTGCTTCACTCCTGCAGATAGGCATGACCCTGCCGCATCCCTGCTCAAGCTGTGGGTGCTCCTCTTCCTGGCAGAGCCCCTGAGCATCGGCCTTCCCTTCCGCAGGGCATGCCAGGTCCTGCACTGGCAGAAGCACAAAGCTGCCTGCAACCTGGTGGCAGAGGCACCAAGAAGCATGGACGACCCATAAAAGAAGCGGTGACTGGCATCTGGCCTGTAGCTCAGCGAAGCAGAGGTTCCTCCTGTGTGCAGCCCAGCAAACAGACAGAAGTGGCAAAGTCCCCTTCTGCCCAGTTGTAGCCCTGGGCAGCACTAGCTGCGCTCGACCTTTCTTCTCCCACCATCCCACCACGCAGCCTTCTCCAATAAACCCATGCACCCCACTGCTCCTTAGCTCCTGCTTTTTTTTTTTTTTTCCTCCTTCCTCCACTCCCTTGCACTCTCAGCTGCTGCTGCAGTTAGAACAGCCCAGGGAGGGAGAGGATGTGGTTAGCACGAGCACCTCGCTGTGAGAAAGCAAATGAGTTTCTCGGGTGTTCGTCATCTACCTCTCCTCTTAGTTGATGTGATATTAGCACAGAAAGCTTGCCCCCCAGCCCCCCTAGCATCTCTCTGCTGGGTTTACTGGGGGCCTGCTGTGCCTTGGGGTGTCCCACCTCTCCCTAGTCAGGAGCTGCTAGAGCCTTAGTCTGAACTTGACTGGGAAAGGCTAATGGTGCTGCTGTGCATCTCCTTTTCTGATGGGGGGTGCCTGAGACTCCCCCCACACCCACCTCAAACCAGGCTTTGCACCAGCGCTGCTGCTGCAGCAGCCAGGACAGCGGCCAGGAAATCAGCTCCGTCCGGCCACGGTCGCAGCCGAGGAACCCAGGCTGCTCGTCCTGGGCTGTGGCCGGACGGAGCCTGGAGGCTGCCTGGGGGAGCTTTGGCTGTTCTTCCCTTAGCCCTGTTCCCAGTGGGGAAGCTGAGGCACGGAGCGAGGCTTGCCTCAGTCCTGGGAGACGTGAGCGGGGCTGCCAGAGCGGGGCCCCCCCTTCTCCGGGAGCGTTATCCCCGCCTCCAGCCCGCCCCGGCGGGCTTGCTGGGACCGAAGGTGGCAGTCGGGACCCTGGGGCTCTGAGCGGATCCCCCCACCCTCTGCCCCGCTCCTGCTTCAGTTTCCCCCGCTGTTCCCGGACGGGGCGGCTCCTCNGCCTGCCGCCGGGCACTAGGCACCCCCACTGGGCATCCCACCATAGGGCACCTCCACCAGGCAGCGGGCATCCCAGTACCGGGCACCTCTGTTACTTGACAGCCCCACAGGTCATCCCACCACCAGGAGCCCCCCCACTGGGTATGGGGCATCCCTCACCACCGGGCATCCCCACCGGGCACCAGGCATCCTAGTAGCGGGCACCCTCGCAGAGCACCGGGTGTCCCACCGCTGGGCACAGGTGTCACGGCACCAGGCACCCACTCCAGCCATAAGCATCCTGGTACCAGGCACACACACCAGGCAGCTGGCCTCTTGATACTGGCCACTTCCACCAGGTACCATGCAGCCCAGTATTAGGCACCTGCCACTGGGCACAGGCTTCCCAGTACCAGGCACCTGCACCAGGCACTAAGCATCCCAGCACTGGGCACATCTAGGTACCAATTATCCTCACTGAGCACCAAACATCCTGATACTGGGCACCCCCTACTGAATACTGGGCATCCCTGTATCGAGCAGCTGCACTGGGCATGGGGCCTCTGGGCACCAGGCACCACCACTGGGCACTGGACACATCAGTACTGGGCACACGCACTGGGCATCCCCATACTGAATGCTCCCACCAGGCACCAGACACCTCAGTACTGGAACCCTGCACTGGTCACCAGGCATCCCAGCACCAGGCAACCGTGCTGACCACTAAGAATCCCAGTACTGGGCACTCACACTGGGCACGGGCAGCCTGGTACCAAGTACCCACACCAGGTACCAGCCATCCTGGTATCAGGCACTGGGGCAGTCCAGCCATCAGGCACCCATGCTGGCCAGCATAGGAGGGGAACGTGAGCACCGGCAGTACTGGCAGATGGCTTGGCACAGCAACGTGTCCTATGGGGGTGCTGCTCCCTAGGTCCCTGGCACCAGGCAGCTGGTACCAGGCACTGGTACTTGCCCCAGCAGGTGCCTGTGCCCTCTGCAGCACAGCCGCTGATCCTGACACCCAGGGCCATAGTGGTGACACTGGTCCTGTCCCCATCCCCAGACTGCAGCTTCACTTGCCACTACCGGTGCCGGGCCCTGGTGCGGCTGGACTGCAGCGGACCCCCGGGTGCCGGCGACGAGGACGATGGCACCGAGCAGGCACTGGAGAAGGACACCAACGTGGTAGGGCCTGGCCTGTGTCTGCGAGGCAGGGAGGGCACAGGCAGGAGGTGGCCGAACTGGGGGTGGCTGTGCCGGGCTGTGCCATGCTGGGCAGTGTGAGGCCACGCCGTGTCACGCCAGGCTGTGCTGTGCCACACTGTAGCAGTGTTAGCTTGTGCCTAACCATGCTGTGCCGTGCTGTGCTAGGCTAGGTTGTGCCAGGGTGTGCAGAGCAATGCTGGTCTTTGCTGCGCCATGCTGGGCTGTGCCAAGCCATGCTGGGCTGGGCAGGGTTGTGCTGTGCCATGCCAGGCTATGCCATTCTGGGCAGCGCTAAGCCATGAAAGGCTTTGCTGTGCTTTGCCATGCCAGGCTGTGCCGAACCGTGCCGTGCTGTGCCAGGCTAGGCTGGGCTCAGGCTGGTTTAGGCAAACGGCGTCGGGCGTGGGTGAAATCACCGCCGGAAGCGGGGCCGCGCCGCACCGCCCACGGCCCGCGTCAGCCCCACGGCAGGGGNGGAGGACTCCGACTCTGAGCCCGAGCTTTTCTACACCGCCCGCACCTCCCTCGGCCGCCGCCCACGCCGCCGCCAGGTCTGTCCCGGGCCGCCGGCCGTAACGTAATTGAGGGAAGCGGGGTGACGTCATCGGAGGGAAGCGCATCTCCCCTTGGGGCTAGGTGCTGGGAAGCAGACGAGGGTGGGCTTGATGTGGGGCCAGTTGTCGCTCCGCCATAGGGAGAACATGGCGGGACGGGTGGTCCTGTCTTGGTGATGAGCGTGGCTCTGCTGTGGGCTGAGCATGGCCCTGGTGTGGGGCAAGTGTGGGAGCAAGCGTGGCCGTGCTGCGGTGCACGGTGACCCTGTTCAGTTGGATGTGGTGCTGTGGGGTGAATGAGGCACAATGGGGTGAACGAGGCTTTGCTGCCTGGCATGGCCACCCCATGGCCCCCTGGGACTAGAGCTGCTCCTGGAGAGGACGAAGGACAGTGGTTGGGGATGCCAGGGTGAGCCCCTGCCAGCTGTCCCCATCCCACAGGGACCCCAGAGCGGTCTGGCAGCACCTGCTTGCAGTGGGGTGGCCACTGGTGCCAGGAGACCCAGGTGCTCCCCAGCCCTGTGGTGCCATGGGGACATGTGCAGCTCTGCACTGTGGTTTCATGTCCCCGTGTAAACGCTCATTAGTGGGTGCTGGCAGCAGGAACGCTGAGCCAGGATGCCTGGATCCCCCCTGTGTGGAGCCAGCACTTTGAATTGGGGTGCTGGCAGCACGGGCAGGCTGCACCCTTAGCCTGGCCCTCCTGCCTCAAATCTGGGGCATCTCCGCTGGCGCCCAGCCTGCCCCACTGCCCAGGTGCCAGGCTGGCGGCTGCCGTCGCTCTGCCTCAGGTTGCATCTCTGATCTGGGGTGCCAGAAGGGGATGCCTGGCCCTGGGGTGTCTTCACAGCAGGTTCATCCATCCCCGCAGTCCCAGGGATAAGGTCTGGGAAGGGGGTGGCCAGTGCTAGTGTCCCATGTCCCCAGAGCGGGGCTGGGGCTGCAGTGAGCTCAGCCACACTTCCCTGGCACAGCCCAGCTCAGCGTCAGCTGGGGTGATGCAACCCTACGCAATCGGCCGTGCATGTGTCAGCTGGTGTTTCAGAGCAGGCTGGGGGGCAGTGGGGTGCCGGGGCAGGCAGAGGGCTCCCCCTGGCCACGGTGCCACTCAGCGCAGCTGCTGTCACACAGGATGAGCCCAGCGAGTGGGAGAAGACAGAGCTGGACCAGGCGCAGGTGGAGCAGCGGATCAAGGAGTACAACAGCCAGATAAACAGCAACCTCTTCATGAGCCTGGTACAGGGCCGGCACAGGGCTGGGGGGATCCCAGTGCCCTGCCTTGGCCCTGCTCACCCTTCCTTTGATGTCTCCCAGAACAAGGATGGCTCCTACACCGGCTTCATCAAGGTGCAGCTGAAGCTGGTGCGCCCAGTCTCGGTGCCAGCCACCAAGCGGGTCTCCTCCTTGCAGGCAGGGCGGCCGGGGCTGCGCACCCAAGGGGTGAAGCGCCGCACGTCCTTCTACCTGCCCAAGGGGACCATCAAGCACCTGCATATCCTGTCATACACCCGTGCCAGCGAGGTCATCGATGCCCTCCTCCGCAAGTTCACTGTCATCGACAACCCCCGCAAGTTCGCCCTCTTCGAGAGGTCAGAAAAGGATGAGCAAGGTAGCGCCTCAGGGTGGCCCCATCCCTGTCGTGGTGGCCATGTCCCTGTGGTGTCAGTTTCCCTTAGGTGGTGGTGGTGGCCCCATGGTGGTGACGTTCTCAGGGTGATGGTGTCCCTCGTAGTGGCAGTATCCCTGTGGTGGTGGTGGTGGCCTCTGTGGTGGCAGCATCCCCAGTGCAGTGGTGTGCCCCATGGTGGTGGTGTCCTCTAAGGCAGTGATGTCCCCATAGTTGCAGTTTCCCCTGGGCAGCAGCACCCCCATACTGGCAGCATCTCATATCCCCCTTTGATGGCACTGTCCCTTGTCACCATGGGTGTGTCCCCTATAGCAGCAGTGTCCCCCATGGCAATGATGCCCCTCATGGTAGCATGTCCCTTTAGTGGCAGCATCCTCATGGTAATGGCATCCCTGTAGAAGCAGTGTTCCCTGTGGCAGTTATGTCCCCATAGTGGCAGTGTGTCCATGGGGGTGATGTCCCTTTGGCGGCGTCCGCCCCGTGACTCATGGCCGCCATTGCAGTGTACCTGCGAAAGCTGGCTGATGAGGAGCAACCCCTGCGGCTGCGGCTGTTGGCTGGCCCCAACGAGAAGGTCCTCAGCTTTGTCCTGAAGGAGAACGAGACCGGAGAGGTGAACGTGAGTGTGGGGAGAGGAAGAGGCACTGCCATCAGCACCCCTTGGGGAATGTGGGCGTGGGGGGGACATGCCAGGTCCCCATTGTGATGGTGGCCCATGTGCCCACAGTGGGACGCCTTCACGCTGCCCGAGCTGCACAACTTCCTGTGCATCCTGCAGCGGGAGGAGGAGGAGCACGTGCGCCAGCTGCGGCACCGCTACGCCCGCTGCCGCCAGAAGATGCAGGAGGCACTGGCCACACGCACGCCAGGGTGACCGTGCCAGCCACGAGCACGGCCAGCCAG
>VWZK01015373.1:0-12567 GCA_013396935.1 Baryphthengus martii | reverse complement strand
GGGCCGCGCGCGCCGCCACCCCCTTCGTCTTCACACGCCGCGGGTGAGAGGTCGAGGGTGGGGACGGGGTGCGTTCATGGCTGTGTGTGCGGTTGCCATGGCAACCGGGAGGTGCTCCGCTGCTGGGTCGGTCCAGGCCTGCCCGACCACCGGCACGGCGGAGAGGGACAGGCCCTCGCCTTCCCGCGGGACGCCGCGGGACGAGAGGGAGGCTCCAGACAGAGCGGGTGGCCGCTGCAGCCTTCCCAGAGCTGGTGGTGCCGGCCTGCCCCAGCTCCTGTCCCTGCTCGGGGTGGGAAGCTGGCCGCTGTCGGCAGGCTCTTAGCTCACCGTCTCCCCTCTGTTCTCGGCAGCTCCATGTATTATGATGAGGACGGGGATCTCGCCCACGAGTTCTACGAGGAGACAATCGTTACCAAGAACGGGAGGAAGCGCGCCAAGCTGAAGAGGATCCATAAGAACCTGATACCTCAGGTAGCATCGAGCAGGGTGGGGGAAGGGGAGTGCTAAAGTGCCACGGTGACAGCTGAAGTCCCGGCTTTGCCTTTTTCCTTTGGGCATCTTTTTGCCGGGAAAGCAAAGGCTTTCTGCTATACGTCCAGCTTCTGCCTCAGAGCTGTGGCGCCTGTGTGTCCTGACTCACACCCGTGTCACCGAGGGAGAGCTGGTGTCACCCTCCAGCCCCGCTTTCTAGAGAGTAGCGGTGCCCCAGCTCTTTAGAGCTGCCAGGCTGGGGAGGATAGCTCAGCTGGGGGTGAGTTGTGGGGCGCAGAGTGCCCAGCAGCCCTGCACGGCTATGCCATCCCATCGCCAAGCACCTTCCCTGTGGTATGGGCTGCTGCGTTTGCACAGCCAGCATCACGTTGGTGCAGATGGCCAGGCCCTGGCTTTGGGAGCTGCAGGCAAAGCCCATCCACCTGCTGATGTGAGTGCACGCAGACCCTGCAGCCGCTCGGTAGTGGCAGTGGTATTGACATCTCTGCATTTTGCACCTCAGTGCAAAAGTGCCCTCATAAAATGAGCACTGGGGTGAAGTCGAGCAGGGGCTGAGAGGCCGATTGGGGGTCTCAGTGCAGGAGAAGGATGATCTGCCTGCGTGTAGGGAAGTTTCTGGGGGCCTAAATGGAGAAATGGAGGAATCAAACCAGAGCTGGAGAGAGACCTTGCAGGAGTCCTTCCTAAGTAAGCAGAAAATCACAACTCTAGCGAGCACCTGGGGCAAGTCGTTGGTGTGGACCGAGGGGTGAGCAGGCCCCCAGCCAGATAAGACCGCTCTGAGTGCTGTGCAGGCAGTTACAGGGTCAAGGACTGAGCGCTGCCCCCCCCCCAGGCTGGCATTCTCACAGAGGCAGGACTGGGCTGTGGGACTTACTCTTCGTTGTTGTGGATTGAAATGCAGCTGGTTGGAAGGCTTTAGCTGAGCCCGAGGGAGCAGATACTAGCACTAAATTGCCCTTCATTAGCCCAGGCTTTTCTTTGGCTCTGCAAGCGCAGGCCCAGCCCTGAGCTCACGCCTCCAGCCCCCCACCTGCCAGCAGCTCCTCCTGGTGCTGTAACAGGAGAAGGCTTGGACGGAGCATGGGAAAGGAGTCTATAGCAGGCGTGGAAGGAGCGTGCATTCAGCAGCCTCCCCTCTGGATAGAAAGCTGCTTTTCTTGTGCACCAGCTGCCCCGGCTGCTTTCTCTCAGAGAGCTCTTTTCATTCTTTTAAATCCCGTGAATGAAAGGTGCCGGATGAAAAGCCCAGACGGCCAATATCTGCTGGTCACGCACCAGCTGCTGCACCGGCAGTGCCTGGCAGAGCAGCTCCCTCCTCTCTCGCCCTGCTGAGCTCCAGGCCCGCCATGTGTGGCAGCCGCAGTCGCGCCGCTCTCGGCTCTCCAGGGACGAGTGCGAAGGGCAAAAGGGCTTTGGCTCCGCGTGCTGCTCTTCAGGCGTACCTGGTGTCACAGCAGCTTTATGGTTCCTCGAGGGTGCAGTGTCCTCTGTTGCAGGGGGTGACTTGCTGTTGTTTGCTGGTCTCTTCTGCTTACCCTCTGACTCTTGTTCCAGGGCATAGTGAAACTAGAGCACCCTCGCATTCACGTGGACTTCCCGGTGATCATCTGCGAGGTGTGAGTGGCCAGACGCTGCCCGCAGGCGGGAGGCCCTGCCCCACCGCTCCCCGGCCTCACCGGGCAAGGCCGTGTCACGTTCCCAGCCAAGGAGGACTCTGGGCGCGTGACGGGGACGGACGGCGGCTCTCCCTTCGCCCGGACGTGAGGCGGGACAGAGTGGGCCGGGCTGGGCTTGGCTAGCGCTCCTCACAGGAGATGGGTGACCTTGTGCAACGACTGCTTAAAAATATCCTCGCTTGAGTCTGAAGACTAAAATACCTTTTGTAGTCTCTAGCTGACGTTTGATGGGCAACTGGAACTGCAAACAAGCTGCTGTGTTTGAGCTGTTAAAGGAAGAGCGAGCCTGCACTTCTCACCAGAGAAAATCCCCTGCTTCTCAGGTATGCGGCCCACGGAGAGCCAGGGCAAGGTGATGCGCTGCCCGGGGCCCCGAACTCCCTCCAGCCCCCTGGTTCGATGGCCAGAGTTGTGGCGTGTCTCTTTGACACGAGTGTGACGTGGTGCTCCCCTGGATGGGTCTGTTGATGGAGGATAAACCAGGCGGGCTGAGGCAGGTGCCAGTCTCGAAGCACATCTGTCTGGCTGCTGCGCTCCTCTTGGGAAGGGGATGGAGATCAAATGCTGCTGTCCTGGGCTTTGATTGCTTCCCCCTGTGTGATTCCCCGCTGGTGCTGGCTTTAGGGAGGTTGGCTTCGCTGCTGCCTGCGGGAGATCTCTGCGGTCAGTGGCTGCTGCTGGCAACAATGAGGTGCCCAGCTCTGCATCGGACTGGCCTCCCCTGTTAGCCAGCTGGCTCCCCGTGAGCGCCGTCTCTTGCCCACTGTGGGGCCGGGCTGCTGGGCAAGGTATCTCCTTGTAGCATCCTCTCCCCCCGCTGCCGTCTCCAAAGTACCTCCCAATGGGGTGGACCTTGACAGAGCCAAGCAGGAAGAAAATCATCTCTTCCCTGAAAACAATCGATCGGTGTGTCTGGCCCGGCTTGGAAATCTCCCTGGTGATGTGAGCTATGTTTCCTCCTGTGTCCCAGCTGGCAGCAGGAGGAGAAACGTGATGCACTTTAAAGGGAGGCTTTCTGCTCTGTTTCAGAGGGTCCTGCTCTTTTCTCCTCTTTCCTCCTGCTTGAGAAGGTTGGGGTGGCTTCAGCAGCACTGAAAAACCTCTCACCCCTGTGTGCAGGCCCCAGGGAGCCGTGCCAGCTGCTGCAGGGCCAAGGAAAGGCCTGACACGTACCTCCCTCACCAGCACCAGGAGTGGCTGCCTCCCTGCTTGGCTGCTCCGGACCGGGCAAGCAGAGGAGGACCGGCAGCGGGCACAGCTTTAAACTGGGTCAGAGCCTGCTCTCCACAGCAGCCGGCTCGGCTTTCCTCCTCTTTCGTTTCCAGAACTTATTTACTTTCTAAGCACTTCAGACGTTTGCTACCTCGATTTTTAATTTAAGCTGCTGGCACTTGGCTGCCAGCCCTGTTGGCGTCTCTGTTGGATGTATCCATCCCCACGCCCACCGAGAGCCGTCCAGGCACAGGGCCACATTCCTGGCTTCGTGGAGATAAGGGCGGCGTGGCTGTTGCCGTCTTCCTGTCACCACCTCTTCCCTCTGCGTCGCCCGTCCCATCAGCAGGAGCGAGCAGGGAGGGTGAAGCACGGAAGGTGAAGTGGACGTGCTGGCTGCCACTAGGCAGGGAAGTGGGAGGGCAGGGCTCTGGCAGGGAGCTCGTCTACACTGTGATGCTGGGCGCTTCTTTCCACATCTTTTGTTCTCCACCCACTTGCTTGAAAGAGTCTTCTCTTGAAACAATCCCTCATTGAAGTGTTTCTTATTCGCACCACCTGCTCTTGAGTGTCTCCTGGGCTGGATCTTCTTGGGAAGGGTGTCCCTCCTGCTCTGCAGGAGAGCAGGAGCTGCTGTCCCCAAGGAGAGGAGAGAAAGCCCTGGCTGAGCTGCCTGTGCCGCCTCATCCCACTGCTGTCCGAAGGCACGGGAAACTGCACCGAACCCACCTCGGGTACGAGAGAAGGCGGAGGAGGAGTGTGGCAGGGTGCTGGTGCCGTTTCCCTGCCCCGACGGGGAGCTTCTTGCCTGGCTACTGTCTAAAAATCTGACAAGGCAGGGCCTGAACCCCAGGGCAGCAGAGACCAAGACTAGCTTAGTAAGGATGCTTTTGTCCTTCCTGACAGGCTGCCTGCCCTTACCCCCAGGATGTCAAACATGCTTCCCCAAAACACACCTTCTCTACCCCTCCCATGTCACCGGAACAGCAGTGAAACTCCACCGGCTGCCAACACACTGCATCCTGCCCTGCTTCTTCCCAGGCCAGTCCCCTGAGCAGCCAGCCCCGGGCCCCCCCGCCTCTACCGGCTCCCAGCCCTCCTGTAGCGGCAGGGCCTCGGGAGCACCTGTGGAGGGATCTTGACAACGTGAAGGTCGCTGTAAATAGTACCTGTGTCCACTGTGGTGTTGGAGCAAGCAAAGAAAAAAAAAAACCACAAAAGGAAAAGTTTTCCTTTGGATTATTTTTTTGTTTTTTACGATTTCTGTGCGACGTTGTGCTTCCCCAGGTGGATGTGTAGCCGAACTGTACTCACCGACACTAGGCTCTTTGCTCCTCAAGCATGTGGGTAGGACCCGTGGATTTGAGAAACGTACGCTGTTTATGGTCCTCCCAGTGCATCTGTCCACTTTTGTTAAATTTAAATAAAATCATTTGTAGAGTCCACAAGTCCAAGAGCTACCTGACTGGGGAGGGCGAGCGGCTGTTCCAGTGGATGGAGGAAGGAGTTGCTAGAGAGCTGAGGGAACGTGGGTCTGTTTGCTGCTGGCACTTCAAACCCGTTATATTTTTTGGGAGGTGGGGGCTGGAACAAGCGTGGCTGAGTTGGTGGTGAAGGAACTGTGAGTCACGGCCATTTCCAGGAGCTCCGGTTTGGTAAATGGGGCTGGCAGGAGCTGGTGGGTTTGTCAGGCCATGACTCTGCTTGTAGCTGCCGTGACTTCCTTTAAATATATAATTAATATGTATTTATATAAATATATGTAATTTTCTTGTTGGACCCAGTAGGGTTGGAGCTCGGGCCCCTCTCTGCTGGCAGGAGGGAGGTCTGGAGTTCCCGGGTATCCTCGGCAGCCTCAGGCTGAGCCCTCCGCTCCAGCCCTGTGGGGGGCAGGATCCACCTGTCCGCTCCTTCATCACTTGCCCTACCAAATCAGTGCCTCGCTAATCATTGGGGCCTGATGACTTTCTCGGACCCGGTGTGACCCTGTGCCAGGATACCGCCCTTCCCCTGAGCGGTCCTGGCCGTCCATGGGGTGAGCATGATCTCACTTTGTGCCCCATGTTCTGCCCCTGGTAGCCCTGCAAATGTTTTCCTCCTTTCGACGCCGCCTCTCATCATTTCCTCCGCGCAAGCCAGCTCGGAAGCAAGCTGCTGACGAAGGCTGTAATGAGAGCGAGCGGTGCGATGAGTCCTGCCAGCGCTTCGGCTTGTGGCGGACAAGGCTCTGGAACATTTGCCCATTGACCCGTTAGGGCTCCAGCCCCAGGAAGGACGGATTGTGATGGCCTCGAGGGCATCTGGGTGGCTGTGCAGGGCATTGCGGCTTGGTGAGGTTAGAAGAGGCGGTGGCTGTGGCCGTGGCTCACCTGCACTGGGAGCCATGTCCACTGGGGCTACACTGGTTCCCCCCTGCCACCCACGGGACAGGACCATGCCTGCAGTCCCTGGGCTGGGGAGAAGGCGGGTGCCGACCTCCCCTCCTGGCCCCACAGCTGCTCTGCAAGTCCAGCTCCTCTTGCCCCTTGCCCGGACCTGTCTGGCAGGAGCGGATGTGACTAATATCCCATTATCTGGCATCCATGAGGGATCCACGTGGGACAGCTCATTGGCTCAGCTCACCCCAGCCAGTGCTCACCTCTGCTTCATGCCTGTTTGGGAACATCATCTCGTTCTTAGTGGCGCAAGACAGGAGAGGGGTGGCTGGATCTGTCCAGCTCCCCCCTCCAAAAATCCAGGATCTTCCCTGTGGGAAGGGAAGAGCGAAAGCGAGGCAGGCAATGCCGAGCCCTCCTGAGGGAATGGCAAGGAGAAGCTGAGTTGTCTTGAGGACATTCAGCCCTCCTGGCAGCAGAAAGCTGTGACCCCTCTTGCAACCCTGTTGCTGGTGGGGCCAGTGACTTTCGGTGCACGAGGCTGTGGACGATGGAAAATTTTAGGCATTTCTGCTGCCTATGAAGGGAGCCTGTTTCCTGCCCGGAGGGGAAGGGCAGCGCCTGCCAGTGCTAGGATTTCTTGGCTCCCCACGTTCTCCGTTCTCCCCGGAGGCTTTCAGCAGCCAACGCCTGGCCGATGGCCGACCTTTCCTGCCCCTTTCCCGCCTGGCAACTGGCATTGCCCGTAGACTGGGCTGGGCCATGGGGTGCAGCTCAGATTCAGAGTAGCTGGCTTGGACACTGTGCCCATCCCTGGTGAGACTGTCAGCTTGGCCACTAAAGCTGACACTCGAGTGGGTCCCTCTAACTAGAGCCATCTGTGGGTGCCCACAGCCCTGGGTTTGGCACCGCCGGCACTGGGGCTGGCACTGAACAATGGTGGGCTTGGCGTTCCCACCCACTCCCCTGGGAGCTGGCGGGCGGCTGGGGAGCACTTCCGCAGATTCAGTCCTGCTTCCTTCCCCTCCCCGGCACACCCTCACGCTCCGGCCTCAGCGCTTCCTCTGCAGGGGCACCCCAATGGCCCCCCAGCCCTGGCCAAAGCATGCGGGGGACAGGCAGGGGACAAGCAGGACATGGGGGCTGCCACAGGGCTGGTCCCTGAGCCCTGCCTGTCTAACTGCCCACCTAGGGGGACCCCTGGAGCCTTGGCGGTGCCTCGGGAAGGAAGCCCCCACAGCCCTGCTGCACCCCTGACCCCACCTTGTTGCCCTGGGCAGGAAACTGGTGAGGCCGCAGCTGAGTCAGCAGCACCGACTGCTCCGGCCCTGCACAGGACATCCTGCCCGGCACGGCACAGCGCGGCACTGTCGCAGGGACAGCACCATCTGGGACACCGCCATTCTGCGGTCACCACTGTTCCAGGATCACCACCATGCAGGGGACATCATCCTGGGGTGACCGCTTGTTCTGGGCTCACCACTGTGTTAAGGACACCACAATTATGGGCTTGCCACTGTTCTAGGCTCGCCACCAGTCTGGGGTCACCTGTGCTCTGGGGTTGCCACTGTTCCAGGGGACATCATCCTGGAGTCACCACCTTTTTGGTGTGACCGTGATCCTGGGGACATCACCATTCTGGGGACACTGATCCTGAGGTCACCATCACCCTCTGGACACCACCATTTTTGAAGTCACTACCATTTTTGAGACAATATGATCCTGGAGACACTATCCTGGAGTCACTGCCTTCCTAGGGGGCACCACCGTTTTGCAGTGACCATGAGCCTGGGATCATTACCATTTTGAGGTTACCACCTTTATGAGGACACCATGATCCTGGGGTCACCACCACCCTGGGGACACTGTCCTGGGGTCATCACCGCTCCGGGCGCAGCCCACCTCACGCCGTCCCCCCCGCCCCGCCCNAGGTGGAGCAGCGCGGGGGACTGAGACCGGGAGCGGCGAGGGGAGAGGGAGCGGGAGCGAGGAGTAGCAAGAAGTAGCGTCAGGGGAGATCGGGACTAGGATCGCGACCAGGAGCGGGCAGAGCTACTTGGGACCGGGATTCCCGGGACGGGCAGCCGGCAGAGCTCCTTGGGACCGCGACCCAGGACCCCTCTGCCCCGACTCGGCCCTTGGGGCAGGGTCTGCCTTTTGGGGTGTGGGCAGAGCTGCCCCCCTCCTGCACTCCCTGCTGACCGCCCTCTCTCTGCTGCCCCCAGACCCCCGTCGGGCAGGATGCGTGGGGGCTGTGCAGCAGTGGTGGCTGTGCCCTGGCTGGCCCTGCTCGCCCTGGCCCGGCAGCCCCCCGACAAGCCAACGGCTGCCCCCCTGCTCACCCGCCGGCCCTTCCTGGTGGCCTGGAATGTGCCCACACAGGACTGCAATCCCCGCTTCCGCGTGTCCCTCGACTTCAGCGTGTTTGACCTGCACGCCTCCCCCAATGAGGGCTTCGTGGGGCAGAATCTCACCATCTTCTACAAGGAGCGCCTGGGGCTGTACCCCTACTACAACAGCCAGCGCATGGCCATCAACAGTGGTGTCCCCCAAAACAGCAGCCTATCTGAGCACCTTGCCCACCTCCATGCAGGCATCAGCAAGTATATCCGCTCACCCACCAAGGAAGGGCTGGCTGTCATTGACTGGGAGGAGTGGCGACCCATCTGGGCTCGCAACTGGAAGCCCAAGGACATCTACCGGGAAGTGTCGCAGCATTTGGTGTACCAGCGGCAGCCCACCTGGTCCCGTGAGGAGGTGAACAAGCAGGCCGTGTTTGAATTCGAATCAGCTGCCCGGCAGTTCATGGTGAGCACTCTACGCGTTGCCAAAAGTTACCGACCCAAGCAGCTCTGGGGGTTCTACCTCTTCCCCGACTGCTACAACCATGACTACAGTAAGAACAAGGAGAGCTACACTGGGCAGTGCCCAGATGTGGAGAAGACACGCAACGACCAGCTGGCATGGCTCTGGAGGGAGAGTATGGCCCTCTACCCCTCCATCTACCTTGATCCGCTCCTGGCCTCTACACCAAACAGCCGGAAGTTTGTGCGGGCACGGGTGATGGAGGCGATGCGCATCTCTCAACAGCACCATGACAGCTACTCCCTGCCTGTCTTTGTCTACCTCCGGCCCACCTACATCCGCAAGCTGGACCTGCTCAGCCAGGTAGGGTTGCACCACCAGGACATCCTTGTCCTAAGCCTAAGTACCTGGGCTCTGGAGTCAGCTGTAGTGGTCCCTATTCTTGTGTCCCATCGTGCTCCCCTGGAGCAGGCTGGTTCAGGAGGGCGGTGTCTGCCCTCACAGTGCTACTGGCACTCCATGGTTTGGCTGTCTCCGTGAAGTAGCACCCCTTGGTATGCAGGTAGCCCTGGGAAGAGTGCCCAGCTCGGCCTTCCTCCAAGGGTGGTCATGGTGTGGGGATCCCCAGTTCAGCCCCTCTGTGGGTGGATGATGGGGGTGCCACAAACCACCCCCCTTATGGGCAAGGTGTCTGGCAGCAGGACTGATGCCAGTGGTCACCTTCACTAGAGAGGTGCCACAGGACTCCTGGACCCTGAGCTACATAAGCCTACAGCCTCTGTGCTGTGCTGGCTTTGCCTGTGGTGGTGGGAAGTCTTGTCCCCAAGGAGCTGGGATGGGCCCTTCTTCCATGTGGCCTGAAGCAAAGATGGACTCTTCCTTGACTCCTCAGTAGAATCTTTGGGTTGTATGGTGCTGTGTGTGGAATGGGTGCCGTGTGGGAACTGTTTGTACTAACTGGGTTCTATCCCCTCAGCCGGACCTGATCTCCACCATCGGAGAAAGTGCAGCACTGGGTGCAGCAGGGGCCATTTTCTGGGGTGATGCAGACTACACCAAAAACCGAGTAGGTTTGGGGTCAACATGCTTCTGGGGAGGTAGATGATGGGGGGGGGGGGGGGTGGTGGTGGTATCATCTGCCTCTAGAGGGAGACCAGTGTCTTGAGGCTGGGCTGTCCTTTCCATCTGGGGTGCTTCTGTCCCTGGGGCACCCTAACATGACTCCATTCTCTAGGACTCGTGCCAGGTCATCAAGAACTACCTGGAGGAAGATCTGGGCCGCTACATCGTAAATGTCACGACTGCGGCACAGCTCTGTAGCAAGACACTGTGCCAGGGCCAGGGCCGCTGCCTGCGCCAGGACAGCACTGCTGATGTCTTCCTCCACCTCAACTCCACCAGCTTCCAGCTGCGGCGCCGGGATAGGGACCACCCCCAGCACCCCCTCTTCTGGCCTGAGGGCCAGTTGTCCCCTGCAGACATTCTCTTCCTACGGACCCACTTCCACTGCCAATGCTACCAGGGCTGGCAGGGCAGCAGCTGCCAGATGTCTGCTGGCCCTGGCAGTGGTGCCCCCGATCTGCTGGCATCACTGGGACTTGGGGTGCTGTTGCTGCTTGCAAGCTGGCACTAAGCCCCTCAGGATGAAGCTCCCCCCTGTTTCTGTGGTGGTGTAGAGGACCTATTTAAGATGCTCCTACTCTGCCTGTGAGGCAGGTCATTAAGTGGGGCTTCCCCTTGCTTTGGGGGAAAGCTGTGCTCACCCCACCTCTGCCTTCCCTGTTGCGGGGCAGGTGTCCCCCATGGGGTGGGGAAGGTGGGATGGAGCCCTCTTCTGTTGTAAGGAGAGGGATGGAGGAATGGGGGCAGGGAGGGGGGGCTGTGTGGTGCTGAGCCCCTGTGTGCTGCCCCACACTGAAGTGCTTTACCTCGAATAANCCAACCCCGAGCCGCAGCGGCGTCGGCGCTGCCGCGGACTCGGGGTGTCCGTGGGCGCGGCCCGGCCTCACAGTCGCACAGCCCCCGTCCTGCCAGCTCCCCGCGACTGCTGCGCCTAGCCCCAGACCATGCCCTCCTGTGGTTGCTGTCCCCACCCGTGAGTGGCCCCAGATCGTGCCCTTCTGTGGTTCCTGTCCTGTGCATGCATGTCCCCAGACGGTGCTCTTCTGTGCCACCAGTGTTCCCCGGGCTGTGTCCTGCCAAGTCCTGCCCAATGCTGTGAGCTTGACTCCAGCAGTGTCCTCCTCCTACTGCCGTCTCATGGGCAATGCTTTCCAGTTCCCCAGCAGCGCCAGCCCAGCGCAGCCCACGTCCTTCACCGTGACCTTGCCCTCCCCACACTGCCCGTGTCTTGTTTGTCTTTCCAACCCAGCTCCTCCCCAGCCAGTCACTGGTCACCGGGTGTTGACTGTGCATTCCTCCCCAGCAGGGCAGACTGCTGCAGGTTCTTACCCAGGGTGGGCACACTGCTGTCCTCCCTCCGGGGCTGCTGGGCTCCAGCTGCTGCTGACTTTGGGGACTTCATGTGAGGAGGTGGGAGAGGTAACCCGGGGTGACTGGCACCGCTTAGGGGGCAGGGGTGTGGATTAATGCTGACTTTGTCTTGGGCTGGGAATGAAGGCGTCGAGCTCTGCCAGGACTCAGCCTATCTCAGCTCTCTGCAGGTAGCTCTGGGACCCATCCTGCACGCACTGGCACCATGACATCGGGGTCGTCCTGCTGGATCCTCCTGCTGCTCCTGCCTGTCCTGGGCCATGCCATCGGGCCTGGCCCTGTCCTTGTCAATCGCCCCTTCGTCACTATCTGGAACATCCCCACTGAGCGCTGTGCCAAGAAGTACAATGTAACCCTCAGCCTGGATATCTTCGATGTGGTGGCCAACAACCAGCAGTCCTTCCTCGGGCAGGACATCACCCTCTTCTACAGTGAGAAGCTGGGGCTCCTCCCCTACTACACAGCTGAAGGGGTGCCAGTGAATGGGGGGCTCCCACAAAATACCAGCCTGAAGGCCCACCTCCACCAGGCCACCCAGGACATCAAGATCACCCTGCCCAGCCCCGCCTATACTGGGCTGGCTGTCATCGACTGGGAGAAGTGGCGCCCACTGTGGCTCCGCAATTGGGACACCATGCATATTTACCAGCAGAAGTCAGAGGAGCTGGTGCGGCAGCAGCATCCGCAGTTGCCCTCTGAGCTGGTGAAGAAGAAGGCCAAGCAGCAGTTTGAGCAGAGTGCCCGTGAATTCATGGAACAGACCCTGCAGCTGGGTGAGACCCTTCGTCCAGGTGGCTACTGGGGTTTCTATGGCTTCCCCAACTGCTACAACAATGACTTTGACAGCCTGCCCTACAACGGAACATGCCCAGTGGTGGAGCAGCAGAGGAACAAGGAGCTGTGGTGGCTTTGGAAGAGCAGCCGGACACTCTACCCGAGCATCTACTTGCCCTCCTGCCTCAATGGCACCAACAAGGTGCTCGCCTATGTCCGGCACCGCGTGGCTGAGGCTTTCACTGTCCAGCGCAGAGTCCTAGATGACAACATCCCTGTCCTGCCGTACTCCCAGATCGCATTTGACCGCACCATTGACTTCCTCTCCCAGGTGACAGGGGTGTGGTGACAGTGGGCACCACTTGGACTGTTGAATTGGTGCTGGGTGGGGAGTGTCGTTAGCTCTGCTGGGGAGGTGCGGGGACTTTGGAAGGTGTTTACTTCTATGCTCCTCTTTGGTGCAGGAGGACCTGATGAACACCATTGGGGAGAGTGCGGCTCAGGGTGCTGCTGGTATCATCCTCTGGGGCAGCCTCAACTACAGCAATTCCAAGGTGAGTGTGTGGTTGGCACTGTGCCACTGTCTGTGGAGACCCATGCTCCCAGGCCACACAGGGTTGTGACACCACATGCTGTTGCAGGAGATGTGCCTGAGGCTGAAGGACTACGTGGAGGGGTCCCTGGGCCGCTACATCATCAATGTGACGGCCAGCGCCGATCTGTGCAGCCAGAGC
>VWZK01015371.1:101827-119495 GCA_013396935.1 Baryphthengus martii | reverse complement strand
GCTGACACCGTGGCAGCATGACGGTGGCACCAGGACCCGGAGTGGGGACAGGGCCTGCGGGAGCCATTTCAGAGGCTGATGGAGGGCTGAGGCGTGGGGGCATGCTGGGATGGTTGGAGGAACAGGTGAGCTGGTGGTGGCCCAAGCCAAACGGCAATACCCCAGCCCCAAAAGGTGATGGCCAAGCTGGGAGTGGCTTGGCCGCCTGGGCCTTCACCTCCCCGGAGGTCTTCTCCAGGGTGGAAAAACCGAGCAATGCCTTGAGCTCTCCAGAATCACTCGTTTGCTGCAGGCCAGAAAAGGACTGCGGTTTTCTGCGGTTGTTGCCCCACGGGGCAGGGGTAGTCAACGTCGTGCATCGCCCTGTTGCAGGGCATGTGTGCTGAGCCGATTGATTGTCTTGCAGTGAAATCCTGATGCATACAATCTTCTGTTGTCTCTCAAGCTGTTCAGCTTGCAGGGCCCTGCGCTGACCTTCCTGTTCTCATTGTAGCAAAGCTGATTGTGTTATCCACACCAGACACTGAACAAAGGGCCTGCTGCGTATATGCCTTATCTTATTGCCAGAAAGGTATTTCTACAGCGTAGATAAGGGCCAAGCAGCAATTAGAACAGCATTCCTGGGTCAGAAATGGTCCTGGGCAAAGTGTCTGTGGTAGGAATAAGGCTTTGTTTGTGCGGGAGAAGGTGTGATAAACGCGTTGTCAATGGAGACTGGCTGAAGATAGCAAATACAAAAATACAAGGCGACGTGCCAGCAAAGGCCAAGGTGTCAGTGATTGTGTTAGTCGTTCAAATTAAAGCCTATAAATTACTTTGAATTCACTAGGAATGCTCTTCAGTCTGCGAGCTCATGAAATGTATATGCCTCTTCTCTGCTCATGATTTATAAATAATCCATTCCCAGTGTGTAAAGCATTGATGCTTCGAAGAATCATAGATTTGTAAAAATAAATACAGGACCAAAAGAAATAAAAAAGTGCTGCCTGGAAGTCAGATGTTAAAACTGGGGTAGTGCCTGAATTCATTTCCTTTGTGCTTGGGTCATAGTGTGCGACCTAATTGCAGTCTGTCTGCGTACCGTGGTGTCTTCAGTACCACCAAATGCCGGTACAGCATCCACAAGTGGTCTGTCACCTCAGACTGTACCATACAAAGGAAATCTGTAGTCTAGTCCGGTGACTCCATTCTGCAGATTGCAAGTCAAGAGAGTTTTTAACAAATAAGATGTCGAGGTGTTTTGGTTGCCTATAGATTGACTTTCATTCCCCCTCTAGTATTTTCCAAATAGCAGATTTAATAATTTCAACCATAAAGGAGATTTCATCAGTCCTGCGAGCAATACCTTCAGTGTTCCCAGTCAGCTTCCCCAGATCCCTGAAGTTTTGCCTGAAGGCCGCTGCCATGCTGAAATCAGTGCGTTCAGATTCCACAAACTGGAATTTCCACAAATTTCTTTTTGCAACCCACATATGTACTTGGTCACCAAAGCCTAAGGCAGAGTAATTTGATTTTGCTCGTTAACTCCAATGACTACCCCTTCTGTTGCAAGAAGCAGTGAATAAATATTTGCTAAATAGCAAAACTTTTCCTCTGCTCATGACATCTTCCAGTTTCTCTAATGAATTAGGGAGGAGTAATAAAAAAAGCCTCGTTCCTTGCACAGCTCTGGGAGTGCCTACAAGTCCTGACGACTTGAGCCAGGATGTGTGGAAGCTGTTGCTGTCTTATGATGCAGGGCAAGGGTTTGAATGAAGTGGGACTTTTTATCCTGTAATTAAATAATGTATCATAACAATTCTGGAAAACAAGTGAGTTGAATGGTGTAGCAAGAAGATTTTCAGAAAGCAATTATGGGTTTAATTAAATCCAGGAACATCGGAGAGCTTGTTTGGGAGAACTTGAAAAGCAAGACAAGAGACATGCCTAAAAGGGCAGATAACATTCAGAAGTTCACTCAAATGTGGAAATTTGAATTTGGTGGGTTTGGAGCTAACAAAAGTACAGAACAAGTCATGCAGGCAGAGAATTGTAGTGGTAGGCTGTTGTGGTGATTAGAAAGAAAAAAATAGATATTCCGATCCAAAGAATGTTGTTGGCTTTTTTTGACTTCTCTGTAGCTGTTTTTATATGTATTTTTAGAATGTGTTTAACTAAAATATTTGCCTGCTCTCTTCACCCATTCTTAAAGCAGGAGAATGCCTAGTGTGCCGTGGTAGAGGCACTTAGAGATGTGGAAATGTCTTTATGAAAAAACCCTGAGGTTTCAGATGCCTGCTTCTGGGGTGACTCATGAATATGTTTCACCTCAACGCTTGCATTCGTGAACCAGGTGGAGAGCAGTCTGGATGGTCTTACGTTGTCTCCCTACTCCTATAGAAAGAGAGGGAGGTTGTGTAAATTGAAGGATACCAATCCAGAAACCAGCACATGCTTTTTCTGGTTTTTAACTTGTAGAATTTGTCAGAGGTGGAGCTGCAGGGCCCAGAAGAATAGAGATGCTGAAAATGGCTATAAAGAGAACATCATCCCTTTTAATTAAGTATTCAGGATACTGGGGTCAGCTCTGGAGTCCTCAGCACAGGAGAGACGTGGACCTGTTGGAGCCAGGCCAGAGGAGGCCACAGCAATGATGTGAGGGCTGGAACCCCTCTGCTGGGAGGCCAGGCTGAGGGAGTTGGGGTTGTTCAGCCCAGAGAAGAGAAGAGTCCTGGGAGACCTTGTGGCCTTTCAGTACTTAAAAAGGGCACACAGGAAGTATGGGAAGGGACTTGTTATCAAGGAGTGCAGTGATAGGAGGAGGGGTAACAGTTTCTAGCTGAAAGAGGGTAGGTTTAGATTAAATATCTGAAAGAAATTCTTCACCAGGAGAGTGGTAAGACACTGGAACAGGTTTCCCAGAGATGGTAGATGCCCTCTCCCTGGAAGTGTTCATGACCAAACTGGATGGGACTTTGAGTAACCTTGTCTAGTGGGAGGTGTGACAGGGATGTTGGAGGCATATGGCCTTTAAAGGTCCCTTCCAACCCAAACCATACTGCGATTCTACAGTATTTACTTTTTGTGCTCTTTGGAGCTGGGCTTTTGGAAGAATCTTCCCAAAGTGACAAGAGATTACTGGCTTTCCTGCACTGGACTTTTAACGTACCTGATAATGGATAACGTGAGGAGCAGCTAATGATCACGGTGATTTGCCTTCTGCCCTGGCAGCTCACGGGACTTTTTTTATTTTGGAGTAGGTATTTTTCTTTTGAAAAACTCTTATGTCTCAAAGCACTTGACTGTGATTACTTCACAAAGCAAGAGGAGAAGCTGTTGGTCCTGTCCAGGCTCTGCCTTAGCTGCATTCATGGGCCAGAACTTCAAGACATCTCTTTAAGTGCCGGTTTTGTAAGAACTGAGTCTAAAGAATACAGAGAGATGCAATTTTCTCTAAGAACTTCATCTGAGCCCTGGTCAAACTTCTCTGTTGAAATCGATCTGCACTGCTCATCTACTGCAGATGTCTGTTCCTCGGTCTCAGTACGGTGTTGCCTCCTTGCTTACATATCTTTCTACCGTCACAGCTTCATCATATGCAGATATTTATAGTGTAGTGACATTGCCTCTCATCTTTTCTTGGACATCTGTCTCTGGTTGTGGTGGCAGTTGAGCTCAGAAGAGGGCCTTGCCACCTGGCTTTTCTGGCTAGAAGTCATTGCCAGTCTTATACCTCTTGCGTTGCACGTAGTATCAAATGAAAGCGAACGATCTGTTACTAAAGGGAGCTGAAAACTCGGGAGTGCTTAGTTCCTGAAAAGCATGTTTAGCTTTCTTAGTTCAGAGAAATTCTGACTTCACCTGCAACTTCTTATGGGACCTTGCTCTTGAGAAGAAATGGTAGAAATCCCCAATAAGAAACCTACTGTGGTATCTGAGAGGATTTGGTCCCTTTGTCTTGTCAGATGGCAGTGTCCCGGAGTCTTCAAGGAGGGACATCCAGTACCCACTGGAAAGGCATTGATGATTCATCTCCAGATGGTAGGATCGATAGAGTCGTCTTTTTTCTCTTGGTGTAATATTTGCACAGTGATGCCTTGTCTGAGTGGGGCTCCTTGGCAGTTGTGCACAGTGAAGAATAATCTCAAACTGGTTTTCAGCCCTCTTTCTAAAGCCTTCTGTCCCTATCTCCTAGAAAGTCAAGCAGAGCTAAGTATGGAGGCTGATGAGCTGATAATCTGGGCTTGAAGGTCAAGATGTGGAGCTGGACAAACAGTGCCCTTCAGAAGCACTGTTAAAATGCAGAATATATCGCAAGTGTGGACTTTGCTCTCCTCTGGAAACCTCATAAATGAAGACATTTTGGAGGCCTGTGATCCCATCTGGTTGCGTGGAGGGAAGAGTGTGGTCTCCTCTGATCGAGACGCCTCTTGTGCCACAGCAGAGTCAGTTTTCAGGAGGTGGAGTCAAAATCTGCTCTGTCCTCACTCTGTTTCAGCAAGGGGATGAAGATCTCGGGCGAATGAGGCTGTATCTCACACCAACTCGGTTTCACACCTTACAGTATCGCCTGGTCTAAGGGGAGGAAGGCAGAAGAGCTGTCACGACAGCTTTTCATCTTGCTTCTTTTCTAACCCACAGCCACAAAAATCTTCTGCACACACTGAATCACCAGGAAGATGTCCGCTTTCCTGGGCATCTTATTGTCCAATATTTGCTTTACTTTCTTTTGTTCTTCCTCATTCCTTGATGTCTTTCAGTTAACTACCAGATTAATTTGGACCATAAAGGCAGCAGTAATTTGGAGTTAAAATACACAGATCTGAGCCATCTTCTTGTTTTACAGAGGAACACGTGACTCAATTTATTATTTTCCACCTTCTCTGTTAATGAAATCGAGCTCTAATTTGTTACGTGCAAGTCCACATCCATCTCAGCTCAAAGTAAATTACCTTCAGAAAAAAGTGCCATATTTCTCCAGCTCCAGCATCGATTTCATCCCATGACCTTGACAAAGGCTCAATACAGGCGTTTTCTAGTCTGTAAAATAACAATGTGTCTTGTGCAGCTCCAGAGCAGTCACAGCTGCTTTATCATAGGGTTGCTGATAATTACTGCCATGGCATATGAAACACAAACACAGTTGTTCTGTGTGTTCACGAAGTGCTTGATAAGGAGCAGGACACATGACAGGAAAGAAGCCTTAAGCGTAACCATGTGCACAGGAAAGCTTTTAAACATTGAAAATGATTTGCTACTGGCAGGTGAGAAGACACTCGGAGTGGCTTGTTTGTCTCAAGTAGCATTAACCTTGGAGGCAGAGAAGTTCATATGAAATCTTATACTTGGAAGTCTCCATGTGCAAAACATGCCCAATAATGTCAGAGGTCCTAATGCCAACGAGAGGGAGCATCCATAGGGGATAGCCAGGGCTGTCCCTCTGTCCACCACCCAGCATGGAAGGGCAGCCTGATTCGTGGTGGCTCTTTTGAGGAGCTTTTGTGCAGTAATGTTTCCATCAAAGCATAACTTCACTGTCATTGACCCGTTTTGCTGTTTACGTGCTGCCCCGAACAGCTTGTATAGCTCAACTTCTGTGCTTTGGAGGGCAATGAAATACTAATGACTGTTGCAGCTCAAGCAGATCGAGTCCACATACTTGTACATGTGAGGATGGAGCCACTGTGAAGCCTGTTTCAGGGTCTCCTGAGCTCTTTTCAACTTCCGTATGAGGATGTGAGCTGGAAGGGGAGAGATTTCATTATCTTTGGTAGAAGAAATACAGAAAGAGGAGAATTTCATTGCGTGAGAGGGTTAGAAAAGGTGTGAGATTGTCATGGTTTAGTATCAGGGCACCCCACTAGACCTAGAACAGATGCTCTCTGTTAACTGCCCTCCCTCCCCAAAGGGGACGATAAAGGGAACAAGGGAGAGAGACTTATTGATTAGAAAAAGGCAACTAGAACAGCTTTAATAATAATAATAAAATAGAATATATACAACTATATACAAAACCAGTATCGAATGCAATCCCCCATCGTGGCAATTACATCACCACTGATGCTGTGAAGCAGGCACGAGGAAAGTCCCAGGCTGAGCCCAACAGCAAACGGAAACTGTGTTCAGGAGCTGGATTCTGGTATTGGTTTCAGGAACACTCCAATCAGGATCGAAGGCAGAATTGACAGAGTCCTTCTTGGATGCCGGCCATTGTAGAAACGAAGAAGCCAAAAAAGAGCTGGCAAGAACCCCTGAGCTGAGAGCAGCCAAGCAAGGGCCCACACAGCAGGCCTTGGGATACCTTAGCTTTATACCCAATATGACATATGTGGGATGGAATACCTCGTTGGTCAGTCTAGGGTCACTTGTCCTGTCTGCTTCTCCCTGCAGGTGTGGCCTTTTACTTTCTTCACCCTCCAACATGCACCAGACGTAGCCGTGGCCTTGGTCTGCGTACCAGTTCTTGGTAGTAACTCTTAACATCGTGCATTATCGCTGCTAGAAGCAGACGTTGTCTGCGAAAACGTGCTGCCAACTTCAGAAAGTGCAGTTAGTTAGAAGAACTTGGCTGAAAAAATAAAATCACTGAACAGAATTGTTCTATTCTAACTCAAACCAGGACAGGGAATTAAACCCTATGTTTTTCAAGCAGTTGACTTTTCAGTGCCAGTGGGTTGAGGTACCAGCCCAGGCCATCAATTCGAGCAGTATTTGTAGTTATTAAAGGAAGTGAGTGGTGTTGACAGTTCTACCTCCTGCCCTGGCAGCAAGATGGAAATTTGGCAAGTACACGAAAAATGGGGAAGACTGTCTTCACTTTACAAGAAAACTGTGAGTGTTTGGCTAAACCCTTTAAGAGGATGATAAATGTTCAAAGGAATTTGAAAGCATCAGATCAAACAATTTAAAGGAGAAGTGAGGCTGGTAGGAGGTACGTAGTAGAAGGGTATAATTCCCTGGTCCAGTGCAACAGCGGGTAATAATCAAAGGTGTATTTTCAGAGTTAGCTTTTAACAAGCTGTGTTTCACCGTGTTCCTCAGGTTAAGATAAGCATTTGCCTTCATCTGGTGATTCAAATGGCCCCAAGCTTGCTCAGGGGAGACACCTCATCTGCCGATGCTGCATTTCATCAGCAACATCCTGTGCTCTGTGCGCTAACAAGTCTCTGGGGAGCTGAGGACACAGCCAGCCCAGTCCCCCAGAGGATCAGACTAGGTATGCTGGGATGTCTGTTACGCCTTGCTCAGGAGTCCCGTGTTTCCAAGTAGGTAGGTTTGGTTTAGAATCTGTTGTGGTTATGCTGTTGCAGCGGGATATGCTGGGAAATGCTGGCAGCCCTAAGGCAGGGTTGTTCTGGCTGAAGCTGAAAAGCGAAATTGGCTTGGTTCCTTAGTGTACTGAGGTTAAACTTTAGTTAATACGTGGATGTTTGCGGTGGTGGCCTCAAAAAACCCTCTGTCCGGTATTAAGTGCCGTGCTTCAGGATGTACAGTGAATAAAGCCCAGGCTGTGTGCTCAGCATCAGAAGTACTGACAATGCGCATTGTTTGATCGCATTCTTGAGCTCAAAGGATTCCTGGCACAGGCACTCTTTATTCTGACTCTGGCTATCTGAGTGATTTTCTTATGTCCAAGCCAAGACACCTTCCTGTTTGTCTTAGTCAAGAAAGCGTGATTAAACTACACTTCTGCCTAGACGAGCATTCTCCAGCAAGCATTTGAGGATCTTCACTGCTGGTTCCTCGGATGATGCCCAGATGCTTCGTATTCCTGGAGGCTAAAAGGACATTTTTCCCTTGCAAGGGTGTGCAAAATGTGTTTTGAGTTCTTTTGTCGTTGAAATGTTGGTGGTTGAAATCATTTAAGCCCATGACTTCTTTTTCCAGCTAGACAGGGCTGCCCAGAGCACAAGGACGCAGCGCGAGGATGCCAAGGGTGCCCCTGGCACTGGGATCACCTGCTTGGGAGGGTTATGGGGAGGAAGAAGCTGGATCCCCCTGGGAGGTCAGGATGAGAGCAGCTGGAGGTGCAATTTGAGCTCTCCAAGCTGTTAGGGCGGCTGGGAGTGATGAGCTTGAGATGAAGTGATGGCCAGTAAGGCAGGTAGTGCAAAGGGATTACTAAGGCAGGGGTTCAAAGGGATGCTCTGGGAGGTGGGGCTCAGCTGGAAAGACAAAATTCCTCTGACTTCTCACATGGGCCATCACAGCACGTTCAAGATGGATCCTCAGACTATTATGGTTTAGTGTTTGATTTTTCCAGTTTGATAATGTCCGATCTGCTCATTGTCTGGCTGGGTGAATGGCAGTTGGCACTGGAGAGTGATCAAGATTGTGCAGCTGGGGGTGGAGAGGGTGAAGCCACTGCCAAAAGGACACATGCCACTCATGTTTGTTGGGTTAAAGTTGCTCCTGAGTGGATGTGTAAAACTTCTCTCTTTGCTCTCCTGATCTGACGGAGAGGAACTAGCAAGCGGTTCAGAGGGCTGGGTTTCTTTCCCAGTGAAAATGTGCAAGTATTTGTGGAAGGCTTCCAGGTGGACTACTTGTTCACTTATTATTCACATGCAGATTCTGCCTCCACAGACAAAAGTGCTGTATGGTTGGCAAGAGCAGTTTCCGGAGACTGTATGTGGTCATTTTTAAGGAAAGACTTGAAGTCTTGCCGACTTCTGTGTGATTGGGACTCATACAGAGCCTAGATGTGGTCATTTGGGTAGGAGACCTGAAGAGGTGAAGTTTGGTTATTCAACGGTGTCTTCAGCACACGAGGCTGAGAAGGTTTGGTTTGTCTGAACATACCAATGTGGGAGCCTGGCTTCCTACACCCCAAAGTTTTCGCTGCAGTCACTTCTGAGGTTGTGTGGTGAGGTTGTTGCAAAGGCCTGACTAACACGTATTGCAGACTTACATACTGTTGACCAGCTGGTAACTAGACAGTTTTAGGCTTTTGATTGCCACGTGGGTGAGCTCAGGGTTTCAGGAACATCTCCTGACTCCTGCAGGTCAATGCTGAAAAGTTGTTTCCTCTAGCCTGCCATGGGCTGCTGCCACAACAGGGCAATGGGGCCTGTTAGCTAGGACATGAGTCTCCTTTGGGAGAGCTGCTGGCCACTGGTGGCCACTGGTAAGTAGCTCTTTTCGGTGTCCTTTGTGTAGGACTTGGGTGTTTGATTTATATATTTTCCTCCTGAATTGGTTACCGTTCTAACACATTCCTGCAAAGAAAGCAAAACCTGTAGATTCATGTAAAGTCTACTTCTTTCGTTTTATTTTATTCTTTTGACAGACCTTAGTGATTTGGTTGGCAGACTGATAAGCAGTGTATAGTGACCAGAGAGTTTTTAACTTCTCCAAAGAGCTGTCCTTGGAAGCACAGAGGGTGACCGGCTCAGGCCACGTGCTTGTCAGCACAGAAGTGGGCTTGCCAACGGCCTGTACTCCCGCCTGCCATTTAATCAAACATCTCCCAGGGTGGAGTCGCCTGCTTTGGGCACAACGCTGTGGATGGTGCATGGAAGGCTCAGGTGTTGCTTCTTGGAAACCTACTCGTTTCACCGTTCTCTGTGGTTAATGACCATTTCATTTTTACAGCATTTTGATTTCAATTGACGCTGTGGCTTGCTCATCCTGGCAGTTAGCCTGAGTAAGGCTGCTCTACCTTCTTTTAATAGGAACTCTCAACTATGTAAAATGACTCATCATTAATACGTCTCTGTAATGGTTTGGTTTTTTTCAGCCCCTTTCCATGCTTCTCTGTCTAATGGTTTTTATGCTGTTTTTTGCTTAGCTTATCAAGCAGCAGATTCTCTCCCTCCAGTTTAGGAAGGTAAAAACTACGTTGCATTAAACTGCTCTGACCAAATACTTTGCTGAATCTGATTACATGTGATTAATCTGTAATGCTTTGGTACTAATTAATTAGTAGAGAGCCCTGAAGTGATATAACAGCCTTGTTCTGCATGATTGCATCTCTAATCCTCGTTTGAACTGCAGACAGCAAAGTGAATGTTCACCATTATTCCTGTCTTAAGGTGCAAGAGATATTCCTCTTCCGTAGCCAAAGGATGGATGTTCAGCTACTTCTTAATATTAAAGTGAGACTTCCATACAGAGACAAGTTAGATGTGCCTGCCTGAGACTTAAGAAGAAATTTTATTCCCTCCCTGCCATCTTGTGCTTTATTATGAAGAGCCTCATTCATTTGGACTCTGCCCTGAAATCCGCTCCTACGGTTGTACTTTAACACGTTTGGAAATCAGTTTCTGTTACTGGTTTGCCACCGAAGCAGGTGGAGGAATGACGGTGGAGAGAAAGGCCTCTCCAGAGCACCCCTCTAGCTGTGGGATTGCTAACCAAAAAGTCAGCAAAAGAAAATGATAATGAGGAGGAATTAACTTTTCAAATCTGCTTTTCCTGCAGACTGCTTTTGTATGGAAATCCCTCTTTAATGTCAAAAGGCTACTGAATTGCTGAGGTCCTTCCTAAACTGCAGGGCTTTTTCTGCAATGGAGTCAACTTCAGGAAGGCCCAGAGGAGAAGCGGCTGCCCCTTTGTATCAGATTTCTTGAATGCTCCAAATTACTGATTTAGAAAGCTATTTGAATTGGACAAGTCTCAATTACAGCTGCAGTGAGTCAGCTGAGAGCCCTGCAGTGCTGCAGTCTCTAAACCCCACCCTGTGATACATACAATGGTCTCTTTGAAAGATTAAATGGGCCTTCCAGGGCTTCCTGCCAAGTGTACATTGGGCAGGTCTCCTCTGATTTATAGGCAGTGCCTGTGGAGCCCCCAGCTCCTGGTGGTGCCGCTTTCCTAAACTGTTCAGTAGCCTTTTGCTGTATTTCATCTGATTGCAGGATTTGCGCTGAACGGACCGGTCTTATTCCTGGTGCTGCCCTCTGATACCGGTGGCATGGTACTGGGATTAAACTTGGGCCCGAGTGTCACGATGTGTGTGTGCATCACTTATTTTAAGGTGCTTATTTGGTTGCTCTCCTGCTGGGGTATTAAACGTGCATTGATGCTTGCAAAATTCCCTATGTGGATTTAAAAGGCATGTACTAGTTCAAGGCTGGGGATCTGTATTGAAGGGGCCATCAAAACCCCAGTGACTGCCTTGGTACTGGAGTGTCATAGAATTGGATTGTCACCATCATAGAATGGTAGGGGTTGGAAGGGACCTCCGAAGATTGTTGAGTCCAACCCCCCTGCCAGAGCAGGGTCACCTAGGGCAGACCCCCCCAGGTGGGTTTTGAAAGTCTTCAGAGAAGGAGATTCCACAACCTCTCTGGGCAGCCTGTTCCAGTACCCCATCACCCTCACAATAAAGAAGTTTTTCCTCATGTTGAGGTGGAACTTCCTGTCTTCCAGTCTGTGACCATTGTCCCTTGTCCTGTCACAGGGCACCACTGAAAAACAGACTGGCTCCTTCTATTTGACACCCACGCTTCAGATATTTGTAAATTTGTCTTCTCTTCTCCAGGCTGAACAGCCGCAGGTCTCTCAGCCTTTCCTTTTAACAGAGATGTTCCAGTTCCCTAATCATCTTTGTAGTCCTCTGTTGGACTCTAGTATTTCCCTGTCCCTCTTGAACTGGGGAGATGAGAACTGGACCCAACACTCCAGATGTGGTCTCACTAGGGCAGAGTAGAGGGGGAGGATTGTCTACCTTGCTCTTTGGAAATGGGAGTTCTTTTCTCCTAGCGTCAGAGTGTGGAAAGATTTTTCTGGTTTGAAACAGCTGGTGGCTCCCACAGCCCTTTCCTGGTCCTGTTGTTGTGTGAAGAGTTGCTTGCTAAGACCAGCCTCCTGGGGACCTTTGATTTCCACAGAAAAGAGTGATCTGTGGCATCTGGTTTACACCCCGTCCCACATGCGTGTTTGGATATCGACAGTGCTTCTAATCCTTATTCAGTAGATGAGTCAAGTTTGCAACAGCCCGAACTGCTCCCATCCCATACCCTTACCCATCAGAAAGTGCATGAGAACTGGGGGAGGCTCCTGCTGCACCCTAGTTCTTTGGTACCCAGAGATCCTATGTCTCTATGCCCTATGTCTCTTACAAACCTGTTCAAGCAGGATGTCACAATAAAAATCATAGCACTGCAGCCTCCAGGTAAGTTCTCTGGAGGGATGGAACAGGCAGTTACAGTGGCTGGAGCTGTCCTGGCACCTTCAGCCACGGGTGTAGTTCGGTTCCTGCTGCAGAGCCTCTCTCACTGTATCTAGCCTGGCTGGGTTCATGTAAATGTGGGGATTTTTGTTTGTTTTTTTTCCTGAAGAATTCTGCTTCCTCAGCAGGCGGGGCATGAGTAGCAGCAGCACCAGCATCCTGCCTGCAAAATGGGGGCCGCTTGTGAGGCCAGGGTCCTTCTTGTGGAGCTCTTACCACGTGCTTTGAGCCCTTCTGCTCGTGGTAGAGCTGTGTCAGGAATGATTTGTGGGGTTGTTTCCTCTCTTGCATGTCTCTAGAAGCTGGTCACTTGTTTAAGGAATGTTTTTTACTGCTAAAAATGATAGAAGTAGAGCTGCCAGCTACCGATTCTCTTGCAATATTTGTTGTTTCTCCTAAGATCCTTGCACTTGAGACCTTGGGGTCCTCTGTCCTAGTGTAAGTGTACAGTGTTTTAATTGCAGAGGGAAAATTGAAAGACGCAGCTCTTTCCTTCCAAGAGCCCCAGAGCACTATGAAGCTTGGAATTAAATAATTTTCCTTTATTTAAGAAATCACAGCTCTTCTGAGACCTCTCTGGTGATGCTCCAGCAGGGTTGGCAGTGACGTGTAACTGCAGTGATGTATTGCTATCATCAAATAGCACTTACATGACTGGAGAAGTTAAGGTCATTTTTGAGCTTCATAGATTGCACTATTTGAATAGTTCTGGCTATTTGGGTGGTCCAGCCTGAACTCCTAGAGTATGTAGTGCAGGCAGTGAGAGGTTAAGCAGGGGGTGGGTGTCAGCTTCATGTAGAATTTCTGAGCTCAGAAAACTGCAAGCCAGGCTCAAGGTCTCCTTCAGTAAGCTGTCCCCACAGCAGCTTTTTGTAATTCAGAGCTTTCAAAGAGGGCTGTTGTGTTCAGGAGACACGTTTAGTTCACACTTGGCCTGAAATGGCATATAAAATCTTCACAAATAAAGTCAAGTCCCAGTGAACAGAGCACTTGAAACACTGTGCCGTACTGGGAGCGCGAAGCTAACTTCATGAGGATCTTGCTTTGAGCCTGGCGACCGATTAAAGAAATATTCTGGTGTCATTAAGAACTCAAATGATTCCTGACTTTCATTAGCCCCGTAGTCATAAGGACTAAGACAAAGAAAGCGTCTTCCAAATGACACTTTAAATTGACAGTCATCTTAGGAGGGAAAAACCAGTCAGATGCCCTGACGCTGGACCGGACTGATGAACAGCCCGGTATAGGGATGATAGGAGGGAAGGAGAGCATTTGCAAGAACACAGGCTTCTGAGGTGAGATAAAAAGCGGACCCTTGGAATTTTTCTGGTACTTTGATCTCTAAGAAACGCTTCTTGAATCTTTCAGGAGCACCTTCTGCGCAATCATTTCTCAGCTGACGGAGGAAACCCAGCCACTCTTTGAAACCACTCTCAAATCCCGTTCTGTGTCCGAGGACTCTGATGCTAAATTCACGTGCATAGTGACAGGTAACAGCGTCTTCAGCAAATAACCTGGTTCTGCCTCACTCCCTGGACTCGCACTAGTTAAATGCTAGAGCAAGTGATAACAAGGCAACGCCTTAACAAGTTCACTGTTGTCAGGCTGCAAGTAAAGATTCAGCAATTGCATGATGATTTCAGCTTTAAGTGTGGAGGCTGTGAAGAGGCAAAGTCCTAACCTAACATCTCAAACAAGGCAAATGAAAGACCAGAAAATGGAATTTGCTGGTTACTGCTTGGGCCAGCTACTTTTTACTGTCCTAATCTCTGCTTCTTCTCTAACCGGACTCTGTAACTCAGAAATGTGCAGTCTGGAAGACTAAGGCTGCCATACTGGAGCCACTAGCGGCTCTCTTTGCTGGCTGTAAATGGTTTAGAATGCAGCTGCATTTGTATTAGTGATGAACTTGTGCGTCTATCAACATCTGAAAGAAAAGCCAGTTCCTGCCCAGTGAGCTAAAAATCTACCCTTGGGTAGGAATCACAGATTCACAGAATTGTCACAGTTGGAAAAGACCTCTAAGATCACCGTGTGCAGCCATCAATCCCCCCCAAAAAACCAGACCAAACACAAACCACAAAAACCACCTCACCGTGCCACTGGAGTACATCCTGCAGTGCCTTTTCTACTTGTTTTTTGAATACGTCCAGGGGTGGTGACTCTACCACCTCCCTGGGCAGCCCGTTCCAGCACCTGACTACTCTTTCAGGAAAGAAATTCTTCCTAACATCTAACCTAAACCTCCTCTGGTGCAACTTCAGGCCATTTCCTCTAGTCCTGTTGTTTTTCACTTGAGAGAAGAGGTCGTCAAGGGGTTAGGCCAATAAGGGGAAGCTGAAAAAGAGGGTTGATACTAAGGTGGTGTGATGATGTGGCCTGGCAGTGCCTGAGTGGCTACTTTGCTGATGAGCTTTTGAAATATAGAGACTCTAAAACCTCTTTTTTTTCCATAGTATGTGCTTGTTTATGACCCTGTGATCCTTTCTGATGTTGCACATGTTAATTATTCTGGAAGATTACTTGGTGAGAGACATTAAACAAGTTTGTAAGTTTTGGAAGGAGTAAAGGTATCTCCAGTGAGCCTCTCAGTCTCAAAGACTGAGACTTTCCTATGATTTAGGATATCTAATGTGCCATTAGAACATTCTGTAAATAAGCTGGGCCCCAGGAAACTCAGACTGAGCCCTTCTGAGATCTGCCGGCTTTGAATTCTTGGCTCTTTTCCCATGGATTCCCTTGTTTTGCAGATCTGACTTGCTGAACTTGCAAGGGGACAACTGATATATTGGTTTGATTGATGCTTAACTTCAGTAGACCACTTCCTACTTCTAGGGCAAAAGTGGGCTGCTAGGGAGATGCCTCAAACCATGCTCTTCAGTGATGCATTGGAAGGACTTTCCCAGTTAAAGTTTTCTAGAAGTGCGTTGTGTAGCACAACCTGGTGTATTACACCAAGTTGAAAACCTGATACTGGTCTTCGTTTCTACTCCAGTGAAGGAAAGTGTCAAATGAGCATCTTCAGCATGCGGCCTATAGCAGTATTTTTGTACCTGGTGAACTAAATGGGGGATGTCTTTATGCACTTAAATTAATAAACCTACAAAATTAGGAATTTTCATGGAAACGTCCTTAAAAGCATCCTGGACCACCTGTGCCATGTGATCATCTCTTGCACCTGGTCTCCTGGACTGCTTTATTTGCTCAGGATCTCTTTGGGAGCAAGGGGCACGAGGTGGAAAGCGAACTCTGACTGCATAATCTCATGAGTAGCTCAGATACCTCCTCGTACCATGATGTTTACATTCAACTGGGAGACATTATGCTGAGAAAGGAAGTGGCGATTTCATCCCTGTCCAGCGACCAGAGTGGAACCAGCTCAGTCCCTCTGCTGTGGCTGGAGTCCAGAGACGTTTTTGCTCAATGACTTGCAGGAGGCAAACGGCAGACTATTATCTGCTCCTGTTTTGTCTCTGAAGTCACAAACGTGGATACATGACCAACATTAAAGAAATTATGGCTAACATTAAAGAAATTAAATTATCATGTGGCTTATTCCATGTAATTCTACAGTTAATTTTTCTAAGTGTCAGTATTTAGCACATAAAGCTCCCCTGATTCCTGATGGTTTTCGGGGGTTATTTGACATCCAAGAAATCTTTATCTCTGCACTCCAGAGATACAGACTGCAGGGACTGAGACCTGACACCTCCTCAGGTGAGGTGACAGCTCCCAAGGACATGTACATTTGTCTGATAATCCATCAGCTTATTTTCAAACTTTTATTTTTTTAAGATGGTCTGTGAATCAGTTGGGACAAGATGTTGGGATGGCAGCCTGTTATAGGAGATCTCTTTAGTTTAGTTATAACATCTTAATAACTTTTTGCTGCTTCTTGACCAGTAATGAGAATTACAGAGTGGTCCCACGTCTGTGAATATCAGTGACTTGCTTGGGCATGTTCCAGGAAGACAGCAAGATGCAAGTGTTTGAAGAGCAAGTGTCCAAAATGTACTGGGTGGCGGAGGCAAGAAGAAATCCAGGTCAGGCAGAGGTGGAGGTCAGGCAGACGTGGACTTCCTGATGCTCTTGGGTGTTCACAAAAACCCTCCAAACTGTTGCCAAGTTCTGTCCCCAATATGTCCAATTTTATTGTTTTAGGTCAAATCCTGCAGCAGTTATGGCATGTTTTCTTTTCTTTTTTTTTTTTTTTTGACAAAATTAGTTCATCGTTTGTTCTCTGAGAGATGTGAAAAAGGGAACAAGAACATTTCCATTTGCTGTGCAGTTTCTTACAGAGCAGAGAGCGCCCCGCTTCTCCACGCCAAGTGTTTTCCTTAGGGGGTCTGTCTGGGCTTCAGGATCAAAAGGGTCATCACAGATCCTTCCAGAAAGTGTGTATTGGGCTCTTCTCTTCAGATAGTAGTCCTTGTTGGAGGTACTAGGATTTTACTATTAGGATTTTACTATTAGGAATTTTACTATTAGGATTTTACTGCTTTTCAGTCATTTCTGTATAGAAGAGATTGTGGCTGAGGAAATGCGGGGATTTGGGTGAAAGAACCTTGGTCTTTGACTGCTTGTTAGGGAATGAGGCCAGCAAGTGGTGGTGACTGGATCTAGCCAAGACCATTGTGTGTCAGGACCAGATATTGCCTGCTATGGTCCAACCACCTCTTCAGGGCCATTTCAACCCTCCTTAGGCAGCCTCCGCCCCTCTGACTTGGCTACCGAAAGAAATCATCGGTTCAGGAGCTCAGTCCCATCATTCTCTTTGTGGGTTAGTGCTTGTGCTGAAGGAGTGTCCAGGCTGGTACCAGGTGCTCAGTGAACATGGGCATCTGCCCTGTGTTGAGTAGCACATCCCTGGAGGGAATGAACACAAAGCAATGTGCTGAGAAACCATATGGTTTTATTGTAGGGCTGCAATGGGGAAGGGGCTCTGCCTATGGCTTGGGGAAGAGAGTCGATAAGGTGAGCAATCTCGTGCTTAGTGGGTGAGAATTTTAAGCATAAAGGAGTTAAGCTTGTTGCGTCTGTGGTGGCCCTCTTAGGGAAATGTTTGAAGGGTAAGTAAAATGCTTGGATAGAGGATGTCTGGAGAAATACAGGGGCTGTGAGGGGGTGGATGGGTGGGTTTGGAGATGGAGTAGTGAGGACAAGAGCAGACAGCAGGCTGGTGGGAGATGAGGATGCCTGGATTTGAGGCAGCGTGGCCAAGAGAGGGATGGAGAGTGAGCACTGCTCACAGGCCAGTGGCATGGGGAACTGCTGCTCTTGGTGAGTGTCTTCTTCTCCTGTCAGAATTACTGGAAGCCTCCTTGTCTTCAGGTGATGGGGAGGTTTAACTCCATAAAGGATGAGATCGATCTTACCATGACTTTTCTTTCCCAAGCTGCCTGAAACCATCACTCCACAGAACTTGATTAGAACAGAAGTAGAAAACAGTGGAGATTATGTGTCATTATTCCCCAGGGATCACTACTTGGTCCTGTTCTGTTCAATATCTTCATC